>JAAIXI010000230.1:7346532-7912399 GCA_013403645.1 Heliconius nattereri
ATTAATTAATTAATTAGGTAAATTCTTAATAATTGTTATGAATTTACAGATGTACTTAACAGAGTGGAAACCCTATCTGAGAATTTTAATAATATTATTGTCCATGAGCGTTTAGGTAACTATACTTTATTATTATATAATTTACGTATTTTAAAATTTATTCCTGAAATAAAATGAATCATTTTTAGAATCCACAACACCCTTAACTTCACAAAAGAGAAAAAACAAGGAAGCAAAGAGTATTAAGAAGAAAATTCACAAGCAAAAGATGATAAAGAATTAATGAATAAAATGTATATTAATAAAACAAAATGTAATTAAACATCTTAATTATTATTATTATAAAATAATAATGTAATTATATTTACATTATTATTTTAGTATCTTTAATTTATCTAAGGAAATGTATCCATTTATAAATTAAAGCATTATTCATACGGAGCTCAGATAAAGGTAAAAGGTTACACGAGCTATGAGTATTCATCGAGACTTCTGTTTATCGAATGTCGGACAAGGCCAGTATCGGCACGGCTATTCAAAGCTTTCCAGTTACGCCGGAATTGACTGACACTATTTACTCATTCACTCTTTATTCTAACAACAAAGCTTTACGAGCAGAGAGAGTGTTTATAAATAAAGTTTCCACTTTATATCAAGTGTATGTGTGTGTTCTATTGACGTTAATCTTTTCGTCTTTCTTCTTTTTAATAGTGGAACGTCCTAACCAGTAGGTTACCTAACTACAGAAAAAGGAGGAGGAAGATAACCTAAAAACCGTTTATACTTTTGTATTACGAGTACATTGTATCGGAAAGTCACAGGTTTAAATCCCATAGATATTCAAGATTACCACGTAAATGTTTTTTGGTAAAATTTTTAGAAACAAAAGATTTAAAAAAGGATTTTAAGAAGTCAAGCATAAATTTTAAAATTAGGTTAGCATTAGATTAAATTAACTGGCTCCACCTTAATCAAGTCGACAATGACTATGTGTGTAACTGTCGACAATGACATATCGACAGGCCATATTTTTGAACAAATTGTGTTTTGACCAACCATTTCTATACTATATCGAGTTTCTAATCTATCCACACATGTCTGTAACTTACAATGATTTTAAATTAAAAATGCTCAATGATTTTATCAGTCAAAGTTGATTAAGCTTTTCTAACAAAGTTATTAAAGACCAAATAAAAAGTATATTTTAAGGCTAAACGAAGTACCCTGCACCAAACCTAAGAAAGTAGCTCCCTTCATTAGTATAAGGAACATAATATACCTACGTCAAGTTTATACTAGTAGTTGGTTATAGTTAATTAATATGGAAAAATGTTACCTTAAAACCACATTTCAATAACAACATAGATCAATAGGCTCTGTGCGTTTACATTTACATTAGTAATTTACTACAAATTAACAATTTTAATATATAGATATAATAATTGCAATTATCATAATGTATAATCTTCGTAATGAATATTCCTCTCAGCGCATAGTTCGAGTTGATTTTAATTTAAATAAAACGCAAGTCTCACATTGCTATTATATATTCAGTTTGCTACACAAATGAAGTCCGCAGTCCGACGTTTGGTTACGCGACGTGAAACACCGTTGGTATAATTTGATAGAGTGACATTTCAATTTGACTTGTGCTCGAGTTTGTTACAAGGCACACAGTTAGTTTAGATCGCAAGTGTGTGGCTGACAACGACAATTACTAAAATCGGAATTCATGAACTCGTAACATATTTTAACATAACATACATATTTTTAAATAAAAGCATTTAACTTATATTTATTTATTTATTTTATTTTATCTTAACACTTTATTACACCATAATTGAACTTAAATTGAATTTACAAATATAAATTAACTTAAATAAAAAAAAACTGAAAAAAGAAACAAATAAAAAACTGTGTATAGGCGGCCTTATCACCCATAGGTGATCTCTACCAGGCAACCTTTAACTTTAACTTAAAAAAAAAGAACTACTACTACATTATTACTATTGGTGGAAAATATATTTATATATATAAACATTTGGAATAAACAATTAAAAAAAAGTTATTTTGGGCCAAAACATGTTATCATACAGTTTATATAGATAGCATAAAACATTACTACTTTAATGAATGGAAATCCTGTAACGATTAAAAAACGTTAATTTTGTTATGTAAATTTTTGCTTACTGTTTTCTTTCAAAGCCAATTTTCTTTAGAAGGTAGTTAAATTATTATTTTATAATCGTTCATATGGCAGGTGACTACACCCAATTACGTTTCGATCAGGCGGCGATGCGGTGCCGGCGTGCCGACGGCAGCGCGTGCGGTCGCCCTAACTAGATTATTGGCCGGCGGCAGGCCATATACCTATAAAATTTTACCATAGACTATAATTATACAGTGTGTTGAGAAATATACAGTAGGTACATCATAAAAAAAAACCATAGAAAAGAAGATTTTTAATAACCATAAAAGATTATAAGTCACAGTAATAAATAAATATTTGTTTAATAAAAAAGGAGAGGACAAAATAGAGATAGACATTCGTTAATAAAATTTCCACAAAGTACCGAGATTTATTACATTGTGTAAAGTAATTTGGCAACCATACAAATAGTATACACTGTGGCTTTATCAAAGACCCGCCACGGCGCCGCCACGCAAATAATTTGATACAGATTCATCAGCTCTACAACGTAAGGGCAGAACCCTCATATTATTATACGATGTTAAATTGAAAAGTAATAGGTAAAAAAACTAATTTATATATTTGTTGAACTTTTAACAGGTATAAAAATTAATTAATATTTTATTATAGTAGAAATACTATATTGAGGCCGCCACGGCGCAGGGACTCAAGGGTGTGACTGTAACACGACGGTTGTAAGTTCGATCCCCACTAGAAGAAATTAATTATTATTTATTGATATTTTAATTTCTTCGCTCTGACACCAAGGTAAAAGCCGCCAACACGTTCCGTCAACACGCAATGCCTCGTAAAATTCAGTGGAATGTGGGAAATGGAGTGTCTTAATACTAGTTTCAATCTGCCTACCCTGCTATATGCGGGATACATTGCAAATGTATATATTGAACAGATAAAGTCGAGAAATACAAGCACTGGCATGGCATATCATAGCAACATTCGAAAAACTTAACTAAGTACAATAGCACCTACATAAGAAAAGAACATCGGAAAAACGCATATATTTTTAAACAGTCCATTTTCTTTTATAAATGCACACTGCTCAGAATAGCAATATAAACTTATATGATTTCTGTACTTCAAAGCATCTTTTCATGGCATACGGCAAAACTGAAGCTCATTGTAGACCTCTAGCTGCACTACTTCAAGGGTTTTAGATGTGAGATCGATCTTACCTATGACCTATTTCAGAAAGCTTTATTACCCATACTGTTCATGTGAACTGAACTCAATGAGATTATAGTTAGAATTTTGTAAGTAACACAATACACGATATTTCAAATCATATAAGAAAATAACTTTTATTCTATTTTTATACTTTTATATTTACTTTAGAAATACTTTTTTATTTACTTTTATTTTTATTACAAGTGCTATCCCCAGTTAGCATATAGGTATACCTATTATGAAAACCATTGACGAATATTTGTTTTTATTTCATTATATCAGTTGTAAATAGGAAATAAAGAGCAATATCGGCAATCGCTGCCAAACATAAATACCACAAAGAAAAACTACAAAGCTCGCCTGTTGCAGTCCCTTTTATTTTTCAAAAGTAACAACAGCGCCATCGACGCGGAAATTCTGATAGCGAAACATTGAAATGCGATGTTTCTTTGTTGTGCTTCGGACAGAGATATAAAACTAACAACTGTTTTTGGTTAGGAAACTACTTTTCATTCTTATGCAATCAGCACTTTAACGTAAAACGACGTTCTTCTTTTTATGCCAAATTTCTTAAATTTATTGGGTTAAAGACGTAAATATTAATATACTAGCGGACGCGCGCAGCTTAGCTTGCGTATTTAGAGGTGAATTCTAATAACCCATGAAACATGTGTTCGATTAAATATTTTTAAGAGTCTAAATTTCAAATTTTATAAAAATCGGTTGCGATTTAAAGATTTTTCCATACAAACTTTCAACCCCTTATTTGTACCCTTAGGGGGTGAATTCTAGAAAACCATGAAACACATGTTCAATTAAATATTTTTAAGAGTCTAAATATTAAATTTTATAAAAATCGGTGGCGATTTAAGAATTTTTCCATACAAACTTTCAACCCTTTATTTGCACCCTTAGAGGGAGAATTCTAGAAAACGATGAAACACGTGTTCAATTAAATACTTTTAAAAATCTAAATTTCAAATTTTATAAAAATCGGTGCCGATTTAAATTTTTTTCCATACAAACTTTGAACCCCTATTTTACCCCTTTAGGGTTAAAATTTTTCAAAATCCCTTCTTAGTGGATGTCCAGATTATGAAAGTAAACATCTGTCCAAATTTCATGTTTCTACCATCAGCGGTTACGGCTGTGCGTGCGTCTTATCTCAGTCAGTGAGGACAAGTCCTTTTATATATATAGATAATAGTAAATATAATATGATATTAATGTCTTATGAGAAAGTTATCACAAGTAAGACCCACACTCATAGTTATTTTAAAACCCAAGAAAGTTCTGCTCAAATTATTCGTAGACTTTAGTACTGTATTACTAAATTATTTAAAAGTACTGAAAAGGTTGAAGATATACAATATAATGATAAATTTTAAAAGTTCATACCCTAAATTCAGCAAATATTTGTTTTTAATTTAACTTATAATGACGACGTTGATGTTCTCAAGATTTCATTCACAGAAGCTATCTTGTAATAATAAATTTCTCGAGTCTTTAACCTTCGTCATTGATAAGACAGAATCAGATAAAAAACACTGCTTTTATTTGCTTATTGGGAAATTCTTTATTTACAAGGAATATTTCAAAATAAGCATATAATTTGCATGTTTTGTGAACGGTGCTTGTTCGATATTGGTAACGTCATTTTAATGCCACTCATTCGCAGTAAAAATATTATAAATTCATTTACAAAACAAAGTATTTATAGAGTGGAAAGGTAGACAGGGTATAAAAACGAGATTTTCATTTGTTTTTACCCGTTTATTAAATATACCACTTGCTATCTAAGCAAAATGGTCAGACCAATGTTAATTAAAAGCTGAATCAGACAAAATGCAAACTCCATTTTAAGCCGCTGAAATTGAATCGGCCTATTGGGCAATCTAGTTATTTACTTAACCTATTTTATACGAAAAGCATTCATTGGTATAGACATCTGCCGGATATGGATAAAATAAATTAATGCCATGTGAAAATCAGATTACTCATTTGTTGGTTTATACTTATTCTCTAGTTAAACTAATATGTTAATTTTAAATATCCTATAGTTTTCAGAAATATTTATATGTATCGATTACTGCGTAAATATATTTAGGTAATAGTATATACTTAAATATGTAATAAATTCACAAAGAGCCCATATCATTTCGTAGAAATGGTGCACTGAGACAGCGTCTGGGGAACGAAATAATATGTTTATTTCATGGTTCTGGTCAAGGCTTAGTATTTAATTTCGTCATTTAACAAGCAATGTCTCGATTTCGACCGCAAAGTGGGGATCAGAGTATCTTGATACTAGGTTCTTTTTGCACCTCTTGTAACCGATCCAGTAAATTTATAGTTTATTAAATAAACAAGTGCGTTAGTCTCGTCACTTCGTAATATATTTTAAAGAACTTTAAAAACTTAGGTCTTAAGCTAATGGCTACTTACTACTGATAGACATTCTAAGTTAAAAATGTGTTGTTATGTATATCTAGTATGTAATATGTGGCGAACAACCACAATTATTCTTAAAGGATAAATAATTATTAAATATTAATATATTTCATTACGAATAAAATTCGCTACATTTGCCAACAATATATAATAATCCAAAAGTAAAATTGAGAAGAAACAAAATAGTTGACGCTTTCTATTCTTGTTAAACATATAAGCCATTTTAGTAATGCAAAGGGATGTGCTGACAGTATTCTGCTTATGAAATATTCAGATCTCTAGGGTGACTTTCCCTACGCCTCCGTATAATGCAAAACAAGAAAGTTTCATCCTAAATGAAGCAAGCAGCTCTCTCGTGCCTCGGGATATGCTTGGGCACAAATAAACTTTCTTTCGGAACTTTAAAATGCCTGGACGAAACATTTTTAACTTACCTTTATAGGACAAAGTTATATTACCTACTACGTATATGGAAATGATAAATAATGGCTGCTTTCAAGTTTTTGTATATTTTTTCTTTTTAAAATATTATTCATTATGTTTAATACTTAAAACTTAAAGATATACTTGTTATTTGCGCTTAGTTAAAAATGTTTATGATTATATAAGAGTATATGACAACATTATTAATTATATAGTTTATGGCCAAAATTTATGATTCTTAGGTAAAGAATCATAATTTTGGCCATATAGAACTAATAAAAAAATTGAAATTGCAATATGCAGATTTTTATATTCTGTATTAATCTAATTATTAATATTATAATATAAATGTAGTGGTAAACCACATTAAGCCTGATGAAATAAGGTCAAAATATAATTAATATACTAACAATGTTTACATTAAAATGCTCCACTGACATCAAATGAATATTATATTAGTGAATTAAACTTTATATAAACAGAGTAAGCCGTCCGATGCAACGATTGGATTAGGTCGCTCAGCCACACGCCGAGTCCCGTAAATTACATTTCGCACTAACTGCTTTCCCGGCTGCCTCGCAAGGTAGAGGAGTTTGCATATTATAGTAGTTAAGTACCCTTAGATAACACAGACCAGAGACCTGAGAAACTGGTACCGTTACACTTGTGGGTGTACAATGATAAAATACGGAAATATATGTATATGCATATGTAAAGGTATATTATATATGCGGTGTCATAATTTCCCCTTTGACCGCACGCTAGTACACTTGACCGCAGAATGAACACGATTAACGTTTATTGCGACATTTATATTTACTCTTTTCATTTAATTTACGTATTGTTTTCAATGTAAGTGCAGTTTAGATTTTTTGCTTAAACTCTTTAGTACCATTTTGCTCAGAATCTTGTTTCTACAACTAGAAAAGACACAAAGTGAATACCAGTTTTTGTTTTCTTTGTTCAGGGACGAAGAATGAAGGGTTATATTTGTTTTTTAAATTTGATTTTGTATCACACCTTACCTATTTATATTTGAGTTTATAATATACATACACAACCATTTGAAAAAAGCATTTGTAAATGTTAAAATTCTTAGTTTTTAATGTAATATTATGAATATATTCTAATAAATTATTTTATTACAGTCGTATGTGATTATTTATATTAAAAATACAAAACAAATAAATCAAAACTAAAATATCGTAAGAAAATATTTCCTATTAATAGAGTGATCGTTTTTGCGATAGAGCTACCGCGGTGCGCCAATAACAAAGAAACTGGCGGGACGAGCAGCTATTACATCAGTATAACCTAGTTTCACGTGAACGAAGCTAAAATATCAGAGAGTTATTTTACAATTAAGTATTAAAAATGCGCAAAACGTCAGCTATGTAGTTTCTGCTGTGCACCTGAAGCTTTGCACGGATGAACTTTATTATTACATTTCTTTCGACAGTATGCCTGTTAAAATAATAAAACAAACCTTTGTAATTTGCTGCTCGAAACAACGGAGATCTGTAACAATGAAATTTTTACTTTTATTAATTTGAACATTGGATATCCAAGCGTATAGTATCTAACAATTCAATTAAAACCATGATTCAGTGAAAATATGCGGAACTTTCGTAAGAGTAGTAAGTTTATGTACTCGTGCAAAATATTTTATTTACAGTACGAATATTTTATGTTTTCGTCTCATAGTTTACTGTTTTTAAATTAATCTTTTTCTGTTTATAGTTAAATTTCATAGCTTGATATGTCACACTTCCTTTATCATATATCTATAAAGAAAATGCGAGAGTAAGCTTTTGGCTCACGGGTAAGAAACTCTTGCTATCGCGAATAACGCACTAAAATATGGTTGCAAGTGATGTGTTATGTATAAGTATTGTAAGTTTCTCTTGTCCTTTACATTGTTCAACTTATAACAATTAGCAATCGTTACCCCATCACGTTTCTCAAGAGCTCTGGTGGTGTCGCTGCAGGCACTCTTTAACACAATAGGTGCTCAGCCGCCTTCACTTTTTCGCCCACTGAAGTATTTCGAGCAAGTAATATTGGTAGATGTATGAAATGTGTATATCAGACTAGTGACAGAAGTACTAGTTATTTACAATATGAATTAAAATCGATTGGATTATTATTTATTATTGGATTTCGATTATAAATAATACTAAAAGTATAATTTATTATACTTGTGAAAAATTAAAACTTTAAATGTTTTAATTGTTATGAAATTTGCTTAGTCTATCAAAATTATAATTTTGTGTAACAATCTGAACAACTTTTTATTTAGTTATCCGAGCCGTTACCACTATAAATTTAATATTTCCCCAAATCGGATTAGAAATTTGAACCTACGAGTATATCTTACATCTAGATAGTAGGAAAAGGGGGGGTCTCACCCAACCCCTCTAGTATAAGCTCTAGATATAAGTACAATTTAAATTGTCCCAAAATTAAGTACGCCACATTAAAAGAACTTTCTTAAAATAAAAAAAAGGCACGGGCAACTATGCGCCCGTGGATGTAGCTTTCAAAATATTAAAAAAAAAAAATATATATATATAGTAGGAAAAAGAAAACAAATTCGCCACATTGGCGCCCGAGCCTATATTTCCGATCATATTATCGCACTGTCGTCTTTATGATGTTATCACATAAATAAGCCTCCCGGTCCATTAAGGCACGACTACAGCCATATGAACCTACTTAAACTATAGGAAGGGAACCCGAGAGCAACGTCAGACTCATCAATATCTGTCGATAGGCACCAAGTAGCCAAATAAAATTATCATGAATGCGAACCAATACGAATAACGTAAACATTTTTATTATACTACGGATTTATATTATGTTATTTAATCTTTTACAAAATAAAATATTTACTAAGTACATATAAGTATATTATATTAATAAAATAGATAATGTGTCAACAATTTGCCACTTTTATAATATAACTTTAATGGTGTCTTAATATCCGCATTGTTTTATTACAATATAAGCTTTGAAAACACTTTCAATATATTATATTTTATAGTAGGTATATACAGTATTCATTCCCTTTCATTCATTCGTTAACCCGCGCGTCATGTCTTTAAATACAGAAGAATACATAAATTGTATAAAGCGATACCAAATACAGGTATCGCTTTATACAATTTATAAAAGTGGATGACAATTATATTTAATGTAAAAAAAAAAATATTTAACGAATGTATGTCAAGTAATAAAATAAACTAAACAAAAATAAATGATCGGGAAATTATCGGATACCTCTAGTACTTAATAATAGATGACATGTGTTCGTAATAATATGCAACGTTAAGTTTCATTGTTATAAACATTGATATATTGTTTACATTCTGTTTAAATAATAGTATTCTGTTATTCTTTATATAATTCACAAGCTTCACTTCACTTCACTTTATATGTTATATTAATTTTGTATAAAACCATAAATTAATTATTTACATTGTTAAGACAGTCAGTTCCCCATTTTCCGAATTCTGGAGACATTGCGTAAAGAGTGGCGGAACTCAACGCTGCGTTTTGCCTCGACAACACAGCGAAAAAACGAAAATATTAAATATATCATTCCCTCGAACGAGAATCGAATCCTACCTCTCACTTTGTACCCTTGCACACTGCGCTTGAAATAAAATACCATCTAGGTACATATATAACGTCTACCTACATATTTTCTCCAAATCTTATGAATTTATAAATCATATATATTCATGAATGGTGCAAAAGGTATCAAATATTATGCTTACGACTTATTTATTTACGTACTTTTATAAATAAGACAATGATCCAGCATGCGAGATGCCGTTGTTGCGGAGCTTGTGTTGTGTGCAATTGTGTCTAGGGTGATAAGCGGAAAATTTCCTTTTGAAAACAACCAACAGAGCATTTACCACAAAAATTTTACTCTTATATGACGGTAAAAATAAAATTAGAATAGCATTAAGTAAAATTTAAAATAAAAACAATATATTCCTTAGCTTTATTTTACATCCTTTTTTCGTTATTCTTATTGTATTCAACATTTTTGCATATGGCAGTACGAGTATATCATACTTTGATGGTTTCGCCATTTCGAAAGGTGGGAGCATTGTATTTTCGTTGTTCATTTTGATCGTAAAATAAAACTTTGGTGTATTATAGAGGCATGGCAACTGTAAGCTACTGAATTTTAAATAGCATATATATACAAAGCCTCCCCTTACTGCAATCTTCATTGAAATTAATCATAAGTAGACATTTATAAATAATTCATTCAATGGCATGGAGCCAGCGGTGGAGGCGTTGTCCGCACATGGCCATCATATCTTCCGCTTTATATGTGCCCCTTAATTACAAAAATAGCTCATGAATTAAAAATAAATTGGGATAATTTCATTTTTATAGCTGGCACGCATTGATATATCGGTCTGTAATGAGCTCGTGACTGGGGAAAATCGCAATTAGGTACCGAAAATCATGGGGCGAATAGAGAGGAACGTGCCTGGTTCTAATACTTGTGGCCTGAATTATGAATAAGAATTGTGTTTAATTATAACTAACTATTAAACAAGTGTTTAATGTTACCGTCAAATATAACAATAGTTAGGAGGAAGTAATAGTAAAAAAAATATTTGATTTGTTTATATAAAAGAAAATAAATCATTAGATATTCTATTCTCTGCATAATCGTGTAATCGGGTTAAAAGTAACCCACCAACGAACTGATTTTCCATAGTTTACCTAATAAAAAAAATATTATATAATACATATCCACTTCTAAATAAAAGAAACATTGTGTTAATTAATTATTACGAACGCTCTTATGTGGTATAATATGAAAGTATATGCTTAAACTTTCATTTCATATAATAATACATAATCAAGACTAAATATTGGATAATTCATCAAATCGTAAAGATTTTTATATAACATTCATTTATTATTACGTTTATACTGTTGTAATTATACAATACAGTGTAATGGAAGCACGTGGTTACAGGGTCGGTCAATGACCCGTAATTTCAGGGTACCGTTAATCGGCTTTGCAAGCTACCGCGTTCGCAAAATCTTTTTTATTTTTCTTTATATGTACATATTTATTTATTTAGGAAACCAACATGGTACATATGTATATAGTGTATTTTATCTTTCGTGCATAAATATGTATAAAATATTTTGTAGTAGGCACACCGAGCTTAAAGGTTAACTTTACATTTAATACACAGATTTGTTCCGAAACTTACTTACGTAAAATAAATCACTTAATAAAACTGTTGAATAAAAAAATACTTATAATAGTTATCGATGCATATATTAATTTTCCAACACTCAATTATTTTCAGAAGTAAATATAAATCCATATTATTTTACTCTTCAATAATATTTCGTATTACTGTTCAGTTGTAAAATTAGTATTATTTTAAAATGTATTAGGTAATAGGATAATAAATCTACTAAATATTAAATGCTACTGTTTATTCAATTGAAAGACAAATAATTTAATGTAAGATAAATTATATTATTACTTAAACTATAATTTTCTCTATTTTACAAACTTATAAATTCTTATAAATATCAATATATTTACCATGATTTATACAAAAATACAAAATAAAAAATCCTCTATCATTCGTCTACAATCGACACGTCTTTCCATCAGCGTACACATTACACAAAGTACTTTTATTGTCTTTACTTTTTAAATTATATACAAAATTTATAGAAAAAAAACTAAAGTAAATACAACACGTTCAGTTCATTTATTTATAGATTGAAATTTGTTTTTTTTTATTTCATATAATAAAAATACGCTCTACTCTCCACTTTCCGACTCATTTTAAGACATTTATTGATGAACGGCGGAACAAGGCAATTGCGTTTTGTCTTACCGGAGCAGAGAAATGAAAGTAACTATTTTTTATTAAATTCACGCTGTATCTCGAATTAAGCGGTTATAATTAAAATATACCTAATATGAAAAAACCTTGAATATCCATTCCCCCATATAGCAATCGACGTTGTCTCACTGCCCTACGATGGTCTAAAAAAGTGGATCCAGTAACTACAGTTGATTGATGAATTTATATTTATAAACATGGATTTATTATTTATTAAAGCCGATAACTTGAATAGTAGCACGTATTAAATATGAATAGAACGAGGTGTGAACCAGCTACGAGTATAGGCGGTACAGAAGGATTCGCAAATCCTAATTATCTATATTTTGTACCCACATCACGTTCACCGTCTTCCTACTCAGCCAAGATATCTCTTAAAAAGGAAAAGTCCGGGGTAACCCACTTTAGTATGTGTGTATTTTGTTATATTACATTACACGTAGTGTTGTACTTGAGTGAAATTTTTTAACATAGCATTTTATTTTACTAGAGCAGAAAATAAAATTAATTTAAATATAATCATTCCCTCGAGTGGGTATCGAATAATAAATAATATCATAGTATAGCTTTATGCATACCCAAAGCCGAGATGTGTCTCCAGTAACTTTGTACATATGTAATATTTGTGTATATCAATAATGCAAATGCCTTTGTAAATTTTAGTCACGCATGAAATTGCTAATAGGCTCACGCGATCGAAACTGTCAAATTGTTTGTTTTCATACTAAACAAACATTGTCAATAACACATCCGCAATCCATATTAATATTGCAAATGCCGTTACTCAATTTGATGGACTTACATGCTATGTACAGTATTAATTTAAAACTTTCTCTAATATTCGTATTATTAAATGGTAACGTAGAGTCGATAATTCTAGAACTAGAACCCGATGACATGAGCAATGAAGCGCTTGGTTGTAATAATTTAGGGGCTTTCGGCCCCCAACACCCTCGAAACAGAAACTGTTGTTAACACAATACAACTTGACAACGTAGTACCTGGTAGTAAAGTATATGTGATGGAGGAAGCGAAATATGTATAAGATGGGGTTGACTTAAAATAACTGTGTATGCTTACAAGTGTATAGGAGACTCTTCCACAGGTTTTCAGACAGCCATCTGGTAAAAAAGCTCTATCATCATAAAAATACTTCGTAAATAATAAGTAAATTAGGTAAGAAATGAACATTGATAAATTGCATAAAATATGAATGCTCATAAAGCATTTCATTATTTAATGCATTAAGCTATTATTTTTTCACAACGTAACCACGATTTGTAAGATTTATATTACATGGCCGCAGAAAAATATGAATTGTGAAGTATTACAAAATTATTATTAAATAGGTACCTACGTCTCATTGCATTACTTAAAGTGTTATCTCTAATTAGAAAGAAAATTATAAAATTAGATTACTTTGCCTTCTTTATAAAACGTGTTGAGATAAAAATAAAAGCTTTTTATTCAAAAAATAAAACAACTGAAAAGTTGTTATAAGTTAAAAAAACTGAAAGCAAAAATTAACCTTCATAACTAAGTTCTTAAACAAATCAGTTAATTAATTTTAGCACTAAGTCACGAGGCATGTATATTTTTTGGTATTTCAATATATCACTTGAGATTTGAAAAACAAAAACTTTGGAGTACCTTCACGATATCCACTAAAAAAAAGGAATTGTCAAAGTCGAACTATCCAGTAAAAAGCTATGCATGTTTAAACATAAAAAAGTATATAAGCATACAATAGAGAATCTCCTTCGGGTTTTTTCGTCGGTTAAATAAGGAAAAGAGAAGTTTAGAAAAAAAAAGAAATGTTAATAGAAAAAAAAAAGACAAAGCAAGTATCCCGCGTAAAGTTGGGCGGTATAAATCGGCGAAGTTACGGGGGAAGCAACGCGTATCGTACTAATTAGCATACCATGCCACTTTCGGGCAAAGTATTTTCTCGGTCGCTGACAACTTTAACACGGAGACAAGAAGTAAATGGATAATGGACGTCTAAAGTTTAGGGTTCTTTTTGAATTACTTATTATAATTAATTCACTTTAAAACTTTATAATTTTACCAAATATAATGACATCGATCGATAAATTTGTACTGAACTTATTTTCTTGCGTGTAGCCAAGGTTTTTTACAATTCATCTTCGACAAAATTATTAAATGATATATCATGAACCCTATCTTGTAAAGTAAGAATAACGTTTTTATGCTAGATCTTGAAACGGAAGTATAATAAAAAGAGTATAATATCATCTTCATAGCCGCATCTGGTAAATTGACACCGTTTTAAAACGACGGTGCGGCATTACAAAACACTTGAGCGTATATAATTTAATGTTTTATCTCTTTATACTTTAAGATGTGCCGCCGTACACTTTGTTATTATTATTTATATAATTATACATTTTATTATTATTAGGATTTACTAAACGATAAAAATAACTTTATTATCATTACTTCTGCCAAACGACTAATATCAGAGAAGATTCAGAGTAAAAAGTAAAAGTACAATAATGAATTTAATATTTTCTAAAATTATGTTATCATACAGATAATGAAAGTTAAAATATTAAAATACTTCACTTAACATAACATAGAAACTTTGGTTACAACGAAAAAGGAAGTAGACATTTAAATTTGGGTACTCCTGAGACGGACGTTAATGACCTAACAGCTATTTCAAAAGGATCCTTAAAAGAAAATCCCTCTTTACCCTCGGAGGGGAAGTAATGCATTTTCCTTTATCACTGTGACCGTTTGCGCACTTTTCAAGAAGGGGAACCTTTTACGATTATTGCGTTTGCTAAGAAACACACTATCTTAAATTTTAAAATAATATGTGACCAAGCCAAATGTTAAATATATTGTGATCCTCTGTATAAGATGAATATTAATCATCTCACGTTTCACAAAAAAAACTAATATTTTGTTACAAAAATACGTTTTACTCTTGCATTTACATTACTGTGGGTCTTTGGAATTGTATATTATAAACGTATAGACCACCGAGGACGCAAAAGAACGTGCAACCTACTCCACAGTAGGTTGAGTAGGAAGGCAGATCCTGGTAATAACCGGGATTAATGCCAGGAAGAAGAAGAAGAAGAAACGTATAGACCAAATTTATTTTATTATATTTAGTAATTAGCTTTTCGCGCTTTTTACTCTTTTAAAGGTATAATTTTTTTGTATTAATTCAATTTTAGATTGAAATTTAAATTTTAGATCTCTTGGAGAGTGGATTAAAGTATGGACGTTACGAAATACACGATAGCGACATTTCAGATATACAAATGATGCAAGCGTCATAGTTGAACTAAAAATGTCAAAATCGTGACGACATTTCGCCTTGAGAATTACATTATCCTACTGCAACCTGCACCGGAACACTGTCAACCACGTGGAGATTAAAGTAGTGTAACACATGTTAAATAACATCGCCAATTAATTTCAAGGGAAAGCGCGAGTCTTCTCATGCGAGTTAACAGGCAAAAACTGCATATTTTATAAAATCATCTTCACGCTGTATCGTGCACACAGTTGGGTGGGCAGAGGGAACCTAGTGTTAACACACTCCTTTGCCTACTTTCCGCCGAATTCTAGAAGCATTGCGTACTAAGTGGCCATGCTTTGCCTCAACACGAAAGCGAAGAAGTGGAAATATAATTTAAATAAATATTTCATTTCCTCGTGTGGGAACCGACCCCACAACCAGTCGCGTTTACAGTCACATTTGTTCCCCTGGGCCATGAGTGACCTCAAAAACTGCATATTAGAGGAGTAAGTAACAAGCGGGAGGGTATGCGGTTATAATTATAATATATGGTGGGGAAGGACATGACCTCCCGTTCTCGGCACTCGAGCCGCATGACTGCGTAGCAGCACGCGGTGCCGGTGTACTTGCACATGTTGCAGCTTTTGAGTGTTCTCCGTCAGGTTTGCAAAATGACTTGATATACGCATACAATAAAAAATATAGCTTTATTTAATATATCTAAAATTATAACTTTTATAATAGAATTAATAAATTTTCACCATATACCAACATAGAACTGTCCTAAATGTAAGTTGTATCGCTGATTAACAATCTAAATGTATCCTTTTCCATATTAAACTGTTATTGTAGACAGAGTTGCATGTGGTATGTCACCACTTCCTGGGAATATTTTTATATTTGGATACAGTCGACGCGAATAGAGCGGCGCCGTGAGTACCGTTCTTTAACGCTTAAACACCATTGATCGTAATGCTATGGCATCAAACGTCGAAAGTTTGAGTTGTTTAAGTTTTATTATATAGGGCAATCGTGCTAGAAAGTGTGCGAGCGCTTTCGTTACACCACGAGACGTGCTGATAACCGAAATGGAACGGCACCATTCACTTAAGGCGCAACGAATCACATTCAGTGTAAATCATGTGGAATTATGGAGTGAACCATTTTGAAATATCTATTAAGTTTAAAACATAAATTATTCTTGTTTATCAATAATATATCAATGCATAGTCACGATAGAATGTTGGGCGACGTATACCTAAAGGATTTCTAGAAGAAAGCTTCGTGCGACATCGGACACCGCTCGCTGGTCCCATTTGAAAATGTAAATCTTGCTTAGAGTGAAAATGATCACTTTCTAGCTTAGCGCTCACTAACAAGTACATTCGCTATACATGACTGCTACTATGACTATGGATTTTATATAATTAAATATCATCATTATAAGGTTCCCTTATCGTTTTATTTAAAAATGAAAACGAGAAATTAACGACCCCTCATTTATCTGTCAAATATAGGAAATAATAAAGGGTAACGTATCAGCTCTGTGGAGACGGAACACACTTATGAACGCGCGGCTAAAGATAACTGACCAAATCAATAGGATGGAAGCA
Organism: Heliconius nattereri; assembly: GCA_013403645.1. Taxonomy (NCBI): domain Eukaryota; kingdom Metazoa; phylum Arthropoda; class Insecta; order Lepidoptera; family Nymphalidae; genus Heliconius; species Heliconius nattereri. The sequence continues at coordinate 7,363,582 of JAAIXI010000230.1, forward strand.
TCCGGCTGTGGTGAAAGCAATAAATAATAGTATATTGGCTTTTAGAGCTGATTGGATTATTATTGTTTGCCTTCTTAGTGATTATAATACATACGTGCTATGTATAAAAGGGTTTAAAATAATACGGGGTGCACTTTCACTTTATGATTAGTCTAAAGTCTTTTGGATTTATATTTTATATCTATTTTACATCCATCATTTTTACACAAAATTAATTAAATATTAACATTATTGTTTATTTAAAAATAGTATTTACATAGCATATCTAACAAAGGTGACAAGACTTTTATTACAACGTTGAATTATCTATGAGTAGAGCCTATTTATATTTTACAGACAATAAAGCTAAGTTCGCCTGTCCATATCACAAAAGAAATCTAATTCAGTAACTTTGCCTACCCTGCTGCGTCCGGATACAGCGTGAAGCTGTTTTTTTATCGTTTTATAAAATGCGTGTCTGATAATTTAATTTCGATTTAATTCTTCTTGGTTGCCATAATTATTTTATATTTCTATACTTATAAATAACAATAAAATATCCGTTTATATAAAAATGCAGATAATACCTACCTGAAAGAAAAAGAATTGAATTGCAAAATACAGGACTTGTTGAAAAACTAAAGCAGTTGAACACTTATAATAACTTAACTTATGATATTTTTAACTATCTTAAAAATCAAATCCTTATATGGCTCTCTTATATTATATTTATATAATAATGATAACTTCGTAAAAGATATAAATAAAAAACAGCACATAAAATTATTGCATTAGCGTCAGAGGCAAATGAAAAACATAAATATTTTCAACGTTTTCCGTTTGGCCTCTTAAAAAGTTGGTGCTTCTAGGCTTTAAATCGATTTCCGCGCTTAACCGCAGACTAGCTTGTTTCCATTTTCCGGCTTCCGTTTCAAAGGTTAGCCACAAACAATTTTCTGCGTAACTTTTTATCATCGACATTTATTATATAAATATAAACAATTCAAATTTCAAAATATTCTTTATTCAAATAGGCACTTTTGAATCGTCGAATGAACATATGAACAAAAAGCTNCACTGGTGTGGTCTGCGACCGCAGAATACCGCCCAAGCTCAAGGGGCTGATATACAAGAGCATCGTCCGACCGGTTCTTTTATACGGCAGCGAATGTTGGCCAGCACTATCTCGGCACACTCAGGAGCTTCACGTCACGGAAATGAAGATGCATTTTATTATATACGCGTATACTCAGACCCATAAAGGATTTACTAACTTTTTGGAGGCGAAAATTTGGTGTAACAATAGAGTGGTAAAGCTCCAAGAGCGTCGCCTGAGATGCTTTGGCCACGTTACGCGCCGGCCTAAGAACTATGTCAGCCGCAGGTGCCTTGCTATAGCAGTTCCTGGGGCTTGACCTCCCGGACGCCCAAGGAAGCGCTGGTTGGATGTCGTGATGCAGGACATGAGAGCCAATGGTCTAACCACCGAGGACGCAAAAGATCGTGCAAAGTGGAGTAGGTTGAGTAGGAAGGCAGAGCCTGGTAATAGCCGGGATTAATGCCAGGAAGAAGAAGAAGAAGACGAAGAAACAATAGAGTGGTAACACAACAAATATTATACAAGGCATACAAAACATTTGACATAGTGTTACAATTTAACTTGGAATGAGTTATGATGAACTTTACTGCCATAAAGATAAGATCTTAAAAAAAGATTTTCATTAAGTAATAACATAATAAACGTTAAACTTCAAAATAAAATAAGCAAAAAGAAAAGAGTGGTGCGATAGGGGCGGGTTAATCAATGTTGGCGCGATGTCCCATCGAACGGGGACGAACGGCAATTTGTCAATCACGGAAATGCCTTACAAAAGCTTTCAATAAATGCTTCGTGTTTGGCTGGCTGCCTGCAGCGTCATCATCCACCATTAATCTCTGAAACGTACTACCAATATGCTTATTAATATTTTAATGTCGTCGTCATTATTAACATTTACACGCTTACCAGGTGTTGTAATCTCCATTTACTTTAATATATTGTTTTATATCTTCAATAAACATTTTATATAAGTATAAGTAATACTAATATTATAAAACTGAACAGTTTTGTTTGGTCGAACGAGCTTATCTCAAGAACTAAAGGTTTGCATTAAATTTTTGTATCGTATAGCCCATTTATTGACTATTATAGCCTATAAGACCTTAAAATGTATCACAACTCTTAGTTATTTCCAATTGACCACGCAGGCGAAGTCGCCGGTAAAATTTAGTATAGTATTATTAGACGGAGAATTATTATTATTACTTACAATGAAACATACATATTATCGTTTGCTCACGCAACTCTGTTGCACATGGCGATGAATCATTTTGCTTATACTAACTCTATGTGTAGATATGAATAAGTACGGCCAATACTTGCAGTATATGTATGGTGGAGTAATTATCTCATTACATTTTTTAAGACATGAGTTGAAACGAGCACGATTTCTATTTAAAATTTATATGTATGTAAAATTACAATTTATATTCATTATTATATTCTACATTTAAATTGGTATATTATAATTATTATGTTTAGTATATTGGGTTAAAGCCGTCGGGCCTGAATGCGACTGTCGTGGTTCAATTCCCACTCGGGGGAATGAAAAATTTAATATTTAAATTTTCTCGCTCTGATAACAAGGAAGAAAGCGCGGCGCTAAATTCCGCCATTCAACACGCAATCCCTACAGAATTCGGCGGAAAGTGGGGAATGGAAGTGTCTTAATGAGAACGGAGTTCCTAAACACTAGGTTCCCTATTTCTACCTTATCATGTGCGGGATACAGTGTGAAGCAAAAAAAAGACATTTATAAAGGAAACTCATCTTAGCCTGATGATAACAAGAGATTCAATAAGTAATAACAACACCGTAAAACTGGCATAAGCCTATTTTATATTTATAGTACCCATAATGTTTATGCGAACATTAATATGCGTTAATACTGGCTTATGAAAGAATTTATTCGATTATTAGATTTCAAGAAAATTATGAGATTACAATCAAATTATCATTAGTAATATAATAAGATTTATTCAGAGTTAGTACGAACGATATGGTCATAAAATGTTAGTTATTCATGAAATCAAAACACTACAAGAAGTAACGTAGTAATACTTCCAAAATGACATAATTATTATTTAAAAATATACAATTTTAATCAGCGTCTAATTTATAAGTTTACAATTCCTCGGTGACTTCACTGCATGACCTTGCCATGCCTTATATAAACTCTTAGTAAGTTGTATCTTGAATACTATACAAACAACTGTTCAAGCAACATTAAAAAATAACCTTCAGAATATACATATTGGAAACCTAATAATATATTACCTATGTATATTTATAATAAATAAAAAATATTCATTAGTTTTACATTCAAATATCAATAGTTTTAATTATCTTGTGGTATACAATTAAAACAATATGGTCTATGTGCTAAATATAGCTACATATTTACTCAACTTAGATCTCTACTAAACAGTTAGAACTGTACAACTGTTTTTACTGTACACATTTGGGTCCAAACCGCATTCATTGCTATGAATGAAAAATAACCAATTTCTTGAAAACAATAAAGATGATGTAATATCTTTAAAATATCGAAGTGAGGAACGGACGATCTTAACACTAGGTTCCAACTGCCCACCCTGCTGTGTAGGAAATACAGCATGAGGTTGATTTAATTTTAATTCTTGGCCCAACAAACTAGCTAGTAGACAACACAATAAAAACCTTTTTAATGTTATCTCATTCTCTATAAATATATCTTTAACGTAAGACAGCAGCGTCTAAAACAATTAACTTAGTTTACAGACAACAATGAAGTTTGACGTCTACTTCGCTCTGGGAGGCGGAGCTCGCAGATCGCCAAAGGATCGATTTCAATTAAAAGAGCAAACAATACCATCACCGCTTCAGTAAAGCCGACGCAAGGCCGAACGGAATTGCCTATATGTGTCACATAACACACCCTGAACTATCCACAGCGGCTTTTTATTTGTCTTACTGATAGATTAATTTTCGTATAAGTTTTCTTTGCTTATTTTTTAAACAATCCTCTGAAACTAGAAAACGCAATACTCAACTTTAGTGTAAATTATGACTTAATGAATGATGTAGATATTCTGAAAGTCTCTAATTGGCCATTAAATGTACCTAATCATTCGTGCAATGTCCATGTTCTAATGTCTGTTGCAGCGACAGCGGATTAATAGGTAATATTGTTTTCTAAACAAGCGAGCTCGATACAGAACTAAATTCGGCGATACAGTGGCTATTGTTACGAATAAAAATCGATTCGTGTATTTTTTAAATGGCAATGTTTTATATAACAAATGACACGCGAGCAACTATAAATATGTAACATACAATATCAATTTATTTTCTAAAATAATTTTACTCTACTACTAATCGATGTAATAGAAACAACAGTTAACTATTAAAACGAAAAGATGAAAAAACTAAACATGTAAATGTGTTGATAATATATGTAATAATTGGCCGGCAAACAGTGTTGACTATTAATGAATGTATGGAGCGTGACAAGTTAATGAAGTTACGTGTGGTTATGCACACGATATGTTAATATGTTATCTGGCATCACTTATTCTTTTCTCTGCTAGCCGTTAGTTCAATGACCTAAATAACTATCGGATGTTCCAGATAAACTATCCATACCTATATTATAAATTCGAAAGTAACACTGTCTGTCTGTCGATATATACCAATATATATTAAAATACTTATTAATAGCCATGTTAATAACAACCTTCGCTATGCGACGTTAAGCAACGATTTGCAAAGTTTGTTGTTAGAAAAGGTCACCCAGAATGAGCTTGGTTAACGCATCTCTCTATTGAAAACTGAAAATAATTTCATAAATATATTTAATAAGTATTCGTATAGTTCAAGCGGGCGTAGCCGCGTTAGAGTCCACTGGTATACTATTTATATTCAATAATTTGTGGGAAATTTTAAAAAGATACGTTTAGTTTGTATATAGGTATTTGGACGACGATCATGAGCCGCTCGCCTGAGAGAGCACCCCTATCCCCTTAAAATTATATAGCAGTTATCCATTTACACCTTAGAAATGTAATTTATTATAACAATATAAATAAATTTATTTTATGATTTTTTCATCACCCAAAAATTACTCAAAGTTGTATTTAACATACAATTAATTAATAATCATAATATAAGATAAGAGCATAATCTGTTTTTATAAATCATTGGTAAAAGCTTTTTCAATATTGGTATAATAAATTATAAAACATATTGACGCATCATTGGTCCCGTGGCCGTGACACGCGTCTCTGCAGTAATAATTGTAAAGAGCCGATTTAAAAAGAAATATATCCGGTGTTTAATTATACCTGATTTTGTCCAATATAAGAAAATATATTTTGCAATGCTATACGTGACGAGTGGCGGAAATCAACGCCGCTCATTGTACAAAATAATCCATGATCCACATAATGTTTAACATTGCAACTTGTCTATTATGCAGGAGAAATTAGATGGCGGAGGCGCGTAGGTGTGCGTGGGTACTGGGTACATTATTTATACAACATAATTGGAAAGAAAGAGACCGTAGCAGGTACAACATTTTACAATACTTATTGAGACAAAGCATCCTAAACTTCATAAAATCAACTTGGACCTCTTGGTTTCCAAGAGGCGAGGCTTCAAATTCCTCTAAGTAAAAATGATTATAAGTTTTTTTAAAAAGTATTTATACAATATAATTTTCGATTTAATAGGTATTCCCAAATTAATCAGCTTCACGCTGTATCCCGCACACATCAGGGTAGGCAGGGAACCTAGTGTTAAGACACTCCGTTACCCACGTTCTGTCGATTTCTGGAGACATTGCGTGATGAGTGGCAGACCCAACGCCAAGTAGCAGACCGAAGAAATAGAAATATAAACGTAAATAAATATTTCACTTTCTCGAGTGGGAATCGAATCCAAATCCGTCACGTTACAGTCACACCCTAGTGCCGCTGCGCCACGACGGCGTCTTACCAAATTATACGCTAAATTACAATCTAGACTTCTAAATACTGCATTAATATAAATATAACATACAATAGAGTAGTTGCATGCCTGCTTAAAATATTGTGTTACATTTTATTGTATTACAGTAAGTACACAATTTTTCTAGCGTTACACGTAATTGCGGAAACTATGTTTGATACGTTTCTCACGGTAGCCATAAACGCTCTGAATTATCAAGCATTATTGCAATAACTGCTTTTATTGTATAGCATTTATACCGATGTAATATAAAGTTTCTTATTTCAAAGGAAATGAGGCTCTTGGACTTATATAGTGACTTATATAGCTTCATTTTCTTTAACTTCGTTATAAATAATGTGTGTGTGTTATAATACACGAAAGACATGTTCTAAAATAACAAATAATCATTTAAATGTACAAATATACAGACTTCACAATATATTGTTATCGCATACATATAGTTTTCTTTCAAATTTGTGGGAGAGGCAGACGCATTTATTGATTTCAGTTCAGTTCGTTGTTTGTCTTTAAAATATTTCATATTCCCGCCAATGACTCTCTGAATAAATTTACACAAAATATCAATTGCAGTTTACAAGTGTTGATCACAAGTTTTGTGATGATGTTGGATGCTGTATATTTTAATACAACAAAATGTTACATTTTATACAAATAAATAAAATAATACACTTAGTGTGAAATAATAATACGTACACCCTTTATAAAATATTCCAAGAAATAAAATGTATTGAACAATACAAAAAGTTTGTAATCTAAGACACCTACGCTGACTCAGTGAACATCTGGCGTTATGCAAAACATTGCAACACCGCTGTTGTCCGGAAGTGATTCTGTCGCTTGTTTATAGTAAAATGAACCTAAGACAAATTTACTGTTTTAAATTTAGGTTAATATATATATGAACTGAATCTATATAATTATAGAGACTTTAAATACTAACCGTACGTGCGGTTTTATTTTTCTATTCCCTATTAGCCATATATTCTAATTAATAATTAAAATATAGACTTGGCTAGACACACACCAGCGTGTCCAGCCAAGTTAAAATTTGAAAATACGCAATGTGTATTTTGCATGAACGATTCCAAGCTGCTTTTGAGCTCTTTAGGACTTATAAACCAATTAGCTTGTATGCAGAATATTTTTTAGCACATTTGATAAAAGCTTAGCTTGTTATGTATATAAAATTTGAACAATTTAACTCAAACGATTATCGATGTATTAACGTATAAAAATTTTTACGACTTACTCGTCAAAAACCAAACCTACTTCTGGATAACCTAGAAATTTCATTATTGGTGCCAAAGTAGACTACTATGAAATAGATCTCCCATTATTTGGCTTGCTTGTTGGTGCAGTCGAGAACCACGCAGTACTTAACACACTACTTGCAAATATAATAAAGCTTGTACGTAAAAAAATAGATGACTAAAGTTAAGTTAAATAACTTGGCGCTCATTTCACATTTATGTTTTGGATGAAATAAATTATTATAATTGTTACGTTACGTTATTATGAGATTTTAGCATATAATTTTAAATCTATGAATTTAAAATAGTTTCATAAAATTATTTACTTTCATGAATTAATTACAACTTTGTTTTATATGCAAACCTTTTGAATATTTTAACTATTAAGCGCCAGGAATGCGCCAGGCATGTCATAACACTTTTATATGAGTCATACACTCTAAATTCAGAATAGACTCCAAATAAAAAAAAAGGAAATCTTATAGAATGAAATGAAAACTGAAATTAACAATAAATATTTTGTCCTATAATTCTTTAGAAGACAGAACACTAAAAAATAAACTTCAATGTCAATTCAAGCTTCGTTTTTAGCATAATTATGCTGTTGAAAACTTTCCACGTAATCAAATCCTATATAGGTACCTACTTTCTGTTAAGCTATAATTATGAAATTCGGCATGAAGTATGAACTTACGGAAAAAATAGAGAAAAAGATCCAATATTTCACCGAAGAAAATAAACATAGGGAACAACAGGAAAGAACATAAGAAATTGAACCCACAACCTATTGCAAAGTTTACAGACGCAAGCTTGTGCACATAATGGTTTTGCCTCTAAAACAAACAAATGAATTAATATTTACATATGTCAAAGAATTTTATATATTATAAAATATTTTATTTTGTAATTAGGTGAAAATGATATCGGAATAAGCTTATACAAGCACGTTAAATTTGTATATCGAGTTTAACCGGCGTATTTACCGAAATACTTTAATAGTTAATATGTACTTTTACATGTTTCTAATTATCTCCCCTAACAATCTTTCAGTCAAATATAATATTTATTTTGTCTTATGTTTACTTTTCACTTTCCCTATCTTTTGACATTGCCTGAAGATGACAATGCCAATTGACAGTGAGCCTCGAGGAGATTTAAGGATTCTAACAATGAAAACGATGTTGAATAAAAATATATTTTTTAATAATTTATGCTTTGATCCCACAGACTTTACTTGGTATAAATTACATTTATGTCAACTTAATAGTTTAGTCGATCTTTAATAATATTGTTATATAGAACTTTATACTTTTATCCATAATTGTAATAGGCTTTATTTTGACTTAGTTTCACTTGCTTTAACTCAATTTCAGTTACGTGAATTTACAATTTACAGATAATCCCAATTTCTTGATTTCTTAGAGTTCCACAGTGGATGTTGTTCAAAGCTTTTCAATTTTCCAATATATATAAACAAAAAATGACAATTACGCTGATCAGTTTTAGCTAAGGTTCGCATTTTCTTATTTTATAGCTAGTCTTTTAGAACTCTAGATCTGACCTTTGACGTATATCGGCGTCCAAGCAATCAAAATAAGTATACAAGAGTCTAAAAACCATTATTATTCTTTCATAGCTCTATATTGTTTTTATGGAAGTATTATGCGATTACAATATATATATAGCCAATTCCGAGTGGTATTTTAATCCGTTACTGTATGTAATATATTTGTTACTATAACATTTTACCTAAAATACGACATGGATTTGTAACATCTATAAATCTATTAAATCATTTCTTATTTATATCACACTTTATTAGTAAAATATATAATAAAGGTACATAGGTAGAAATCCTTTCTCAATTTATAAACTAATTTTATCTTCCTGCCACATGATCACGTGATCATATAAACAAATTACGTTTGATCATCTAGTGCGAGGCTGAAATGTGGGGCGACGCAGCTGAACCATTCAGATCGATACGTGATACGCACCGCTCTCAGTGCCGGCCGCTGAGACCGACTTCGTCTCATCAAGATACTTTCTGAAATACGAACCCGAGTTTCCCGAGCCCTTCGAAATATCATTTAAATGAAACCTTAATCCGTCATAAATGTTTATATTTTTAATAAGACCCAAGGAATGAGTGCGAAATATCGACCATTAATAATAAATAAAGGTGGATTGTTGATGTTAAATGCCCATTTTAGTTAGTTTGTTGGTTGAAACCTGCACAAGGTTATACGAATTGTTTAAAAAATACTAATATTTAATGTAAAACATGTAAAGTTTAGCGTTTTATACATTTAATACCTACTAGACAGTAGACAGTCATAAGGAATTACTTCCGATTAGATACGTAGTTAGGACGCTTATCCAGCTTTTATTTCCACACCGCAATCGAGAGGGGTCGATGGAGAACAAAATAGAATGTAATCTCCACTTGTAGCTAGGTGTCGGAGCTTTGATCATTTCTTTACTAATTTATCTACTAAAATTCTTAATGATTTATTTATGTTTACTTTGTAAATGCTTTGAGGAGTCATTTGTTATTTATTTAAATTTTAGAAGTCATTCCTTAATTCATATAGAAAGAGATGTCTCTTTTTGTTTATATCTCAAATTTAATGGTTCTTTACAAAATAAATCATGGTATATATTTTTTTCCTTAAAGAAACAGGATGAAAATATACAAAATTTTAGTACCATTTATTTTTGTAAAATTACGATATATTTAAAAATAAGAATATTCAGTCGAATAGCTGAACTCAATAGTTCTTAATCACTATATAACAAAGCCTAGGTAATTTTTTTTTATTAATCTAATGTAATAAATATTATGCATTACTAAGATCGTTTTTTACCAAAGTTTATATCTATTTAGGTATATCCATTAATTGCAATTTTACTTTTTCGACTGCAACAAATTAATATGTTCGAGTACTGACACAAATATCTATTCTAATTTAAAAAAATGTTATGAGACGATTTATAATATATTTGGTTTCTATAATTGGTTTTGTGTCTTTGGCGTCTCAAATTTAAACTTCTTAATACTTTCAAATTTTAAGAATGCATAATAATTATGTATTTCAAGAATATTAGTTATATTGGCATCTTTTAAAATAGAATAAAAGATATTAATAATATCTAATTTTAAGTACCACACATTTTGATATTCTCTCGGATCATAATAAAAAGTAACAAAAAAAACTATTTAAAATCAGATTTCAGTAATTGCGGAAGTAAAAGATGGAGTGTTCAAATCGCATGTCAGAGTAGCGTTTTCTCTTAAAGTTAACCTAAGGCTAGTATAAAAGAGTATTTCGGCATTCGACGCGTAATATCCGTGATTAGAAACAATCTTGTATTTTTTTAATCTGTGCAGAGAAATCACGATGCAATCGGCAACAGTCACGCGACGTCGTAAACATCAATTTGGACTATTCATTTTGAAAATATTTCATCATATAACAAATAACACCATTTTGTTTCGACAAATTTTCACGTAATAATAACATTTATCTGTACTAAGCCAATAAGTTTTCCAAAGACTTATATGAGGGCGAATATTGAGTAAGCTGTTGTTAATAGAATAATATAATCAATATAGTTTATGGCTATCTTTATTTATTATGCGAGTGTATTTTTAGTGTCCATTATAATAATTATACGTCCATAATTGCTAAGAGTTAAGATGGACTGAGTGTCTCTACCGTAATAGCAAAAGTATAATTGTATGTATGAAAGACCTTGAGGTTATGCTACACTTCATTACGGTTCCGCTCCGTCAGACATAATAACAGCGGTGTCCATTTAGAAGCTTGCGAGAATATTCTTAATTTGACATTTGACATAATAAGTTACGAATATATGAAGCAACAATTGAACTAAATGTTTGATTATAAAATAATTTTAGATTTCTTTTTATTGCTTTCTGTTGCGGCGGACTTAGTGTGAAAAGAAATTACTTCACTAATCACGCTAATGTCACTCATAATAGGTAGAATAGAAAGTAAAACATGAAACTGAAAATTTTATGTAATTGTATAACGTGCGAATATCTGTCATTTTATTTATAGACATGCAGTTTAAAAACGTTTTGAAAAAAAAAGCTTGTGATTGTGTCTAGTTATATTCAACTAAAAAATATTTATTTATTGCAAACATTTAAAAAAGAATTAACTTAATAATTGTATACGGTATTTTTTATTTAATTGTAATATGTTCAACATTCATATATTGAGAACAATAGCAACGTGCATATATTTTGAAAAAAAAAATACAACAAGATTATTCATAATTCTTATTTCAAAATAGTTTTTACTCTATATTCTTTATTTCGCTAAAATTACAAGTATTTCATTCAACATCATTGTTTTTAGTTTTTTAAATATATTAAATTAATAAGCATAAGAAAAAGTTAAGCACATAGTTAATTTCTAAAAAGTAAATTCGACCTATATCACAGAACATGATAAGTTAACAGTAACATAATATTAGTTTTTGCTACCTCCACCTTAGGTCCAGGCAAGTCATGCATTAATGAAAGTAATCAGTCTCACCTCGACCTCGTTCGTATAGTGAAACCCGGCATTAAGAAAATGAAGTCGCGAGAAAACTAATTAATCTCTGACCTATTCTTAAGTATGAATAAAATTATCTCGATATATTGTATCAGACACAAATAGTAAACAAAGCGCTACGATGAGTTCCGCCTCTCAAAAATGATGTCTTGAAAATTGGGCGGAAACAGGAGAAGGAATGTCTTAACTCTTAGAACTATGTATCCCTCTTACCCAAGATGAAAGAATCATTGATCCTTGATTGAGTATCCATCGTTGGCAAGTTCAAACTATATATATCCATGCGCTTTATTAATCGACCAGCTATGTTAATGCAGTTCTTACGTATATTACTTCTATAATAATCCAATTGCCTTTAATTAAATTTTGAGTACCATAAAATTACGGACTAAAATATGTTTGTGTTTAAAGATACTCCAAATAAGATGACAAGCAATATTTATTTTAAAATGGATTAGGCTTATGCTTGCAACGTTAACACAATTAATTCAAAACACATTTATCTAATAGTTATTTGCTATTTATGTTCACGTTCAATTCTTTCAAAGCCAAAATCATATTTTAATTTAGTATATTATACTTTTACAATTGTAGAAAATAAATGTTCTATTTTCAAAGATAAAAGAAAGGTTACTGATGATATTTAGCATCAGCCCCATTACTATAATTGTCGTTGCCCATTATATAGACACTTATAATTTTAATACTAATGGATATTTTATTACATTTTCGCCTACATAAATACTAAAATTATAAATATTATATATATGTTGATGTTATAATTTTGAAATATCCAAAATTGATTTAATTTCAAACATGTATGTTTTTGTGTAATATAAATCTGTACAGTTAAAATTATTTAGTTTGTAAAAAGGACATAAATTAATTTGGTCTAACATTTTTACCAAGCATATTTTCCTAGCTGTGATGCGTACAAATTTATTACTGCAGTATAATTTCTAAATGAGGATGAGTTTTGAAAAGCGTATAGATGAAATGTTTTAGCAGTAGTAAAGCAGCAGACGGTTGCAAGAATAATATAACATATAATAATTAATTGGATATTATTATACATACATAATAAATTTAAAAAACTTAATGTACTCCTATTCTCGATGAACAACCATATATCAAGAAAAGTTTATATCAACAGACTACCTAAAATTTCAAAGGATATCCCTTTAATATTTTTATGAAATGGCACGTATGCTTCTTGCTCGTTAAACGTACTTTTATAATATGTCTACATGTAGGGTGGAGTGAACATTGTTTTTTCTCTTGAGACTACTAAAGTGCGACGTAGATAAGTAGTCTCTATGTTCAACGTACATTAGCTGGGACCCAGGAACGTATAACTATATAATACTCAGAAACATATGCACTTGATATAGTTTTAAATAATGAAATCAAATCGAAGCGACCCATTTTGGTAATTTAATCTAACCAGTTTAAATAACATTTTAAAAATAGTATGTATGGCGCCATCACTCGTGCCTTCAGTCTCGAAACGATGGCATCATTCTGAGTCACAGCTCGACGTAATTTACCCACTAGGCTACTGTTTGTTTACAAATTGTCGTTTTTTTAATATTGTATAAGGGTGTATAAAAAAGAAAAAAAAAGATACATTCACCGCTTTTAAAGTCAAATTATTCATTCGTTAAGCTTTAAATCCTTTTTATAAAATACACAAATATACTCGGTATTTTTAAGAAATTAAAACCATTAGGTACATGAATTAAATAGGAGCAAAAAGAGCATTTTACGCTTGGAACACCAGGGCGCCCTGAATAAATTATAATTTACTTCCAAAGATATAGCTGAATGTGATAGGCACGTGGGTATGTTAGTACAATATCTAATTCATTGTAATTTCCCAGGAGAATAATGATATACGTGATGGCTGTTACGATTCTTGACGTAGAAAGTACGTATTTGTAAATCCTGCTTCATGTCTTTTCCTTTTCAATGTCAATTATATTAATTATCTCGAACTCGATAGGGATTTCGTATCTCACATTTTGATAGACAATTAGTGTGAAATATTTGTTTTATCATTTTAAAACCTACTGGGATATAAAGACTTAAATTATTAATTTCACATCTGGTTAAAAAAAAATAACAAATTTAATATATATAATATGCTTTTGACACAAAAATAATAAATCTAAATATTAAAATTAATAAAGTATAACGAGCAAAATATTCAAGCTAGTTCATTTATGGCGTGTTATATAGAATCTAAATCTTATTCCAAGGGTTAATCAAAATATTTCGTCTATGACATTATTAATGATGTAATTACATGTTAAAATTATATTATCAACGAAGCTTACTAAAGAAGTATCTGACTTTAGATTCTGTACCTGCGGGTTCCATCCCTAATAGGGGGAATATTTTTTTATATAAATTGAAATGGTTGTTGTGAAGTGTTTTTCTCTTTTGTTCATTTTATAAAAAAAGAGAAAAAAAGTATGTAGCCACGAGATTCTTTCTGCCTACTTTGGTAATCACAAGAGACAAGGGAAGACTAAAAATACTTAAATTTTATTTAGTATTTGTAAATATAAAACAAATATCTCACTAATAAACCCAAAACTAACACTTTCCGCCTGCAACCTGTTAAAAGTCCAATCACCTTAAGAATTTCGTTGTAACTAACTTTAAAAAATAGGCTAGACGGTGGTATGTGTAGTGGAAAGTTAAAAGCCATGCTCGTCCGACGACCTCATCGCGACGCCATTGTAGCTCAGACCGGTACTCATGAAATATGAATGCATAGCCTGAAAGAACGGCTAGTCCGAAGCACAATTTTGCTATAGACGCCCTGAAATTTGATATAAATGCCTACCAGCCATGGTCAACGATACATAAAACTCGTACAAACAAGTTATCCATTCATTTCGCACGCAACTGTCTATTATATTGTGATGTAAAACTTGTCTCTATTGTAATTTTCTCACACAAAACAGGCTTGCTCTTCATCGCTTTGGGTATCTGGCTTCTCACTGCTTATATGCATAACATTTTAATTACGAAATTGAATTATTAATAATATTTTAAAATATCTATATCATTTTTGTATATTGCATGAAATATTTAAAGACAGTGTAAACTTTCTAAACGGCACAGCTTTTGATTCCACAAATGAAACCCATGCAGCAGCAACACAGATTGAGCTTCCGTTCTGAAAAAAGTAGCGGGGTACAGAGTTGATAGGTACCTACTTATATTGACTATGAGAAATATGTAAATATATATTATATTAATACCTTTTAACATTTTTTAAATCCAATCATGAATTATCGAAGGCTTTACCTGAATGTTAAAGCAAAATTAGCCGTCGTGTCATGTAATTTGTTGGTTGTATTCACAACTAAACTAACAAATAACATTGGTTACATACGTACTTGCATATAAAATAAAAAGTTACAATGGAGACGTAGAATAAAGAAGCATTTAAAAAAACTAGCAAAACATTCTGCATCCGAGTTGTAAACGTAAACAAAGAAGATCCACACAGACTCACCTGTGTACGGACAAGTTGAATGACAGACTTGTAAATGGTGACCTATAGCATGTACCTTAGTGGCCGCTCGCAATGCATATCTCCAAGGTAAACAAAGATTACGTAAACCCAATCCCACGCACGTCACCCGATCGATTTTTAAACTTTCGAATACGCCCACTTACATTTTAGAAATGAAACAGGACTCGACCTAAGCTAGGATTCTTCTCAAACACCGCATCCAAAGCACAACTTCGTGAGTCGCTCGTGCCCTTGAAGTCGTACAGGTTATACTATTGGTATCGATACAGCACTACACGCGCACTGACAGTTTGAAAAAAACAATCACAGGTCAAGTTCGGATGTGTCTACGGTTGAAAGAAGAGAATGAGAATGTCTAATGTTTGTAAATACTAGCCGCTGCGTCGCGTCTGAAAAGAGTTGCGATGTATTTATACGGATAGCGGTGCAGCGTCAGACTGACTGCGAGGCCGACTGCCTGGCACTAACTGAACCACGTCCGCGAGGCCGACGCCGAGCGTATGGCGTACGGAGAGCGGCGAAGGACCCCTCACCTCCGCCGGCCTGCCGCCTGCCGCCTGCCGCAGGTCTCCCCGTGCGCGCGCCACTTCACACACAATGGCAATAAACAGAAAACATATTTTTAAGTAATTAATATATTTTTGTAATTAAGCACCGATCCATAATATTACGACGAAAAACTTATAATAATAGGTACCTATATATAATACATACTTGTAACCGATCTATTTAAAAATATATAAATTAGCAAAAAAATTATGATAAGCGAAGTTAATACAATGTATAAAAATATGTATTTTCTGTAAGATCGTGTAAAAACGTCTACTAAAAAATTATAATGGAAAGCTTATCAGTGTAACGCGGTCGCATAGAAAATAGAAATGATAAATATTTGTATGCTAAATTCAATACATCAACGGATGTGCAATGAGACTGTCAGATACAAAAATTGACTATTTTGTTATAATAAAAGGAACTTTTTTAGACAGCTTATTGTAAGATCACCCCGTCACTTTATACAAAGCTGGAAATCGAACACTTTTATCGCAGAACTTATTATGTCGACGAAGTTAATGGCAGGTAGTTAGACCGTCAGGTAACATCCCTAAATATTTCAGTAAAGAAGCGGTCTCAGGGTACCCCACTAACCCCGCTTCCAAGAAAGCCATAATTACACACAAACGGCAATTAACTTTATAAGCGTTGTACTATTATATACTTGAAATTGCAATTGTTACGAAATTACCATCATAGTACATGCTTACCTAATCTTAAAGAAATATGACAGTTGTGAAAATGCTACTTAATTTATTAATACAGTGTTGTACTATAGATTTCGTTGCTAATTTATTTAGTGAATAAAATTAACCGAAAAAACCCTTGTTACTTTCTACAAGGCCCGTAATCTCTAAATATATTTGATAAATATGAAATTTAATAGATGATCCTACATAACCTTGCCGTCATCTAATGGATGCAGGAAGCTAATGGATAGGTACATGCATATAATCCGCATTTTATTACCGATAGTGTAACAAATTGTGGATCAAGGTCTCAAGAGTTATTGTATCAAAGAAATAATTAG
The DNA here is from genome assembly GCA_013403645.1 of Heliconius nattereri. Taxonomy (NCBI): domain Eukaryota; kingdom Metazoa; phylum Arthropoda; class Insecta; order Lepidoptera; family Nymphalidae; genus Heliconius; species Heliconius nattereri. The sequence continues at coordinate 7,380,623 of JAAIXI010000230.1, forward strand.
CACGTAATGCATAATGAATAACAATATTTAACTATCCTTATGTCTATAAAATATAAATAAAAATAATACTTTGGCATTCGCGATGAAATCCTAAATTCATTAAAATTGGTTGCCTGTTGCTAAACTCATCAGAGTGCCATTTCCGGTTCAGACGGGACTCAGACGCGACCTTTAAACGTACAACTACCAAGTATATGGTATTGGTTCTTCAGGTGCACGTAGCAACTTATGTAAATATCAAATGCTCGTTTGATATTAATATACAAAATCTTTAGTTCTTTATGAATACGAATTATCATTCATAATAATTATCCGTTTTATTATTTGTAAGCAAGTAATTCAAAAGGATATATTCGTCCTTCGCCGTCACGCGCCATGGGGATGATGGTGTAGGTTCAATTCTCACTCTGGGGAATGGATTATTATTTATTAATATTTTCGTTTCATCGCTCTGGTAATAAGGCAGAGCGCGGCGTTGAATTCCGCTACTCAACACGCAATGCCTCGAAAATTCGTCGGAAAGTAGGGGGGAAAGGGAAAGTAAGGTATTCGTCGTCCCTCTGTCTACACTGCCAAAAAAGTTGATACTGCATATTGTAAATAAAATATTAAAAATAGTCATATAGTAAAAGCCTATAAAATATTTTGACTTTAATGTTATAAAATCTGTATCATAAAATTTCCTATTATTTATCAAGTGTGATTTCATATATAATAGGGTAGATCATCGCCCTAAAACACGTATTTTATATTTATTGAGCCTACGTAAGACTAAGAACTGTGACTGTTTACTTCAGTTAAATACGTCAAAAATGAGGGTACGTAAGAACCATTAATTTTTTTCAGAGGCATGCTATATGCTACTCATATTTGTGCGGATAGATAGACTATTTATTTTTATTTCTACAAATTATTAATAAAATAGATATATATATTTTTTAAAATGTTATTGATCGTCAAATAAATTTCTTAACATTAATAAAGAATATACAATATAAAAAGCGGAGTGATACTACAATAGCTTCTTTGACTTCTTTCTACTCACCTCATATGTGAAATTGACTTATTAGAAATTAACATTTAATATTGTAGCTGTATGTAATATAATACGTTATCGGAAGTCACAAGTAACATTCACTTCTTTACCAATATGTTACAACATAACTATAGATAACATATCATAAAAATTATACTTATCTTGAAATAAAACATTTTAAACGAGTGTAAAGCACGTTTTAATATTTCTATATAAATATAAAACTATGAAACCATGCGTAGGAACTATTATTAGTCGTATGTTACATTATTATATTTCAACACATAGATATACAAAATTGTGTAATATAATACTTCCTATCTATAACCATATATTAAACTACAGCAAAATCTATCTATGTAAGAAACCAAAACTTTGAAATATATTTTAAAGAATCTGAATATTTTGTAATAGAAGTTCATAATTTAAAAAATACGTTTTTTTATATAACTCGTATCGACCAATTGAGTTGCTTCACATACGCTGTGTGGTTTATTCATAACTTAAATAATTTCTAATCATGATACGTGCATTTCTATTAGTGTTAAGCAAATCTAGATTTAATGAAAAAAAAAGCTCCCTGAACGAACCATAAATATAATAGTAGCCAGGTGAAACGCAGACTGTTTACATTCGCTCAACGGAAATAAGTTGTTTCTAAACTGTTGTTACATTGTGAACGCGCACCGCCCTCATTCATCTTAAACCTTTTCAGATGGGAAGTTTAATTCTCGCGCAGACGAATGCAGAAGCGCGCCGCCACGGTGGGAGACATAAAAACGTTCATTTGCATTGGCCCTCCCGCCGCGGACCAGTATTTATCCAGTGTTACCGTCCCGCATAATAGGAGAACACCGCTTTGAGTGACGCATACCCCTGAGTCGCTATAAAACCATAATCTTTTGAAAGAAAAAACTTGCAAAGCTTTCAGGACCCTTAATTAGCCTAAGTATTGCGAATGCACGAACATTAAATTATAAATATATAGCGTACAGTTGGTGTAATACGAACTATTATAAATTAGATCTATGAAATATTATTTAGTTTATTATTACAAAAAATAAAATATTTCTATAATATTATATAAGTGCATGTTGCTTGTTATTAAGACATTACAGATGTCAAAACGGCTACCATATGTGTAAAACAGACTCGGCATTATTTGAATGCACAAGTAGGAAGTACAGGCATATCTATATCAAATTATCAAAGTACAAAATTCGCCAGGTGTAGAACTTCAAAGTTCAATTAAGACATTGATTTAAAAAAATCAAGTCAAGTTAATAAAGAAAAAAAATATCTCTTTACTAAAAGGACATTTTTTTAAAGTAAAGGAAAAAACTATACGTATTAAACTACAATAACATGTAAATTATAACTGATTTCAAAGTCAAATAACTCCATAATAAGGTTGCACGGAAACCCCATAGTAAAAAGTGTTCAATTATATAGTTTTGTTTATATCAAAAATAAAAACTCTTAATTCTCTGATATGCAGCTAAAGAATGTCAGAAAGACTACAGCATTATATGGTCATTATGAGTCTCAGCAAAAAATATATAGCGTAATGGGCGCTTTGCTATCTCATATTAATCTGATATGTATAAAATGACATAAGCCGAAGGAATATCCCCGTTACAAGGGCTATATAAGTTTCGATCAAATTTTTATTTCCTAATATCATTTCAATACAAAGAAGTGAAACCTTGAAATTTTCCAAAAAAAAAATGTTACAACCATATTTTTGTATCTGTCGGTTTTTGTGTACGTCTGTCTATGGCGTAGCTCACAAACAGATGAATGTACTTAGTTTTATGCGAAATTTATACTCATCTATTACATAAACTATATAAAAATAATGTACATTTATAACGTTAATAATTTCACCATTCATTTTAAAACAAAACAGTTCTATACAGGAAATAAATAATATATAGCTGTAAAGATGTTACCGTTGTCTCGCTGAATCGAATGGGCAATCGCCCCAGTAGTAGCTGTGATTTAGGGGCCATTTCTCATGTGTATTGCACGAGTTTGAAACAGGGATCAGTTTTACCCGCACTGCTCCTGTGTCGTAATCAATTGAATGTTTTTTATTATCATCTAACCAGTAGTAAAGAAAAATACTAAAACATATTATATGATTATATTATAAGAAAAGGATGATTTACGCAATTTTTAGTGGTCTCATGCTAGATTTATAAAAATAAAGATAGAAATAAAGAACTCTATTTAAAATTCAGCCGTATAGGTCTCTGTAGAAGACACACAAATGGAAACAATCAGGTCATCCCTTTTTTAATATTAATGCCCAAAATATCTAAAAAGGTTCTAACTTGAATAATGAAAAAGATTGAGCCGAAAGGACTCATGGAAAATGTACAAATTAATTTCGTTTACAGAAAAAAATGGCGTCAGTTTCTAAAACGGCCAGTGGGTCAAAAGCTTTCTCTAATGGCAAACCCGAAAGCCAATTACACCAATTAAATACTTCACCTCTAAACTTTACCTCTTGTAGCGTGATATTTATAAATATTTTTTTTGTAACATATCTAATGGCAAAAAAAGTCATAAGACATAAAAATAAAATTACAAAAAAATAAAGACAAATATTGAGCTATATTTGTTTTAAAGTGATAAGGAGTTTTTGGGACGGAGTATACCTGGTAGATTAGAGTTTAGACGCATGTCTACATTTAATATTTTGTACTTAAAATGAAATATTGAATATTCTGGAAACGAGGCAAAGCGCGGAGTTAGGATACACGACTTAACAATGCATTCAGAATTCGGCGGAAAGTGGAGTTCTCTACTTTCCGCCGAATTCTGATAGTTTATTGGGAACGAAGTGTATTAACACTAGGTGGTCTCTGCCTACCCTACCTTTATGTTTATATGCTTTAGCATCTCCCTTATCTCTATAATATATAGTATATTTTTCAGCCGTCGATCAGCGACTTATATATAATTATTATTTTTTAATTACGTTTTATTAAGGTAAACCAATATCATAAAATAATGAAAGGAAAAGAGATTCCAAAAGTCAACAGGTACCCATTGTTGCTTCGTCCAGTCACATACAAAAATGCGGTCAGAACATTTGCAACCTTAACAAATATATACTTGTACATACTCGTATATGTCGACGGGTCGAGACTCAAGTGCCGCTTACCACCCCCTCTTCGTATCCCGGCCCACGAATTTAACCAAACTTATTTATTTTATTTAATTCGCGTATTAACAACATATATGTAGAGAGAGAGTCAGAGAAATTACGTTATGAGTTCGATACGCACTTGGAGGAATATTGTTTTCACGAATTTTCACAGAAAATAAATGACCGAAAGTCGTCAGAACACAACTAATAATAGAAAACAGAAGCCAATGCCTGGTGTCTGCACTCATGACTACGAGTTTAATTATGTTATACTTATTTTTATATAATAGAATAGTACAATAATAAATATGTAAATCGTAAAAAAATAATACGGCAACGGATTTGTGGTCATCTAATTTCAAGAAGCAAACGCACATTCAGTGAGAGCACAAAGACTATGTTGCTTTGAGACGAGATGAATGTTACGAATCATACTTTCTCGCCACAGGATGAATGCTGTGTAATTGAGACGTCTTCATCATCACTTTGTAAATTACGACGCCTTGCCTCGTTGTAAATCAAAAACTTGAGGTATTTGAAAACTTTTTTAGGGAATAACTTTTCTATAATTATGTATTTAAACTATTCAAATGATGGTATAGGTTTTCTATAAGGTTTAACATATTGTATATTAGCGGACGCGCGCAGCTTCGCTTGCTTATTTAGGGGTGAATTCTAATAAACCATGAAACATATGTTCAATTAAATATTTTTAAGAGTCTAAATTTAAAAATAATTTTAATAAAAATCGGTGGCGATTTAAAGATTTTTCCATGCAAACTTCCAACTCCTAATTTGCACCCTTAGGGGAAGAACTCTAGAAAACCATGAAACGTGTGTTCAATTAAATACTTTTAAAAATCTAAATTTCAAATTTTATAAAAAACGGTGCCGAATTAATTTTTTTTTCATACAAACTTTCAACCCCTATTTCACCCTTTTAGGGTTAAAAATTTTTAAAATCCCTTCTTAGTGGATGTCCAGATTACGAAAGTAAACATCTGTCCAAATTTCACGTTTCTACCATCGGCGGTTACGGCTGTGCGTGCGTCTTACCTCAGTCATTGAGGATAAGTCCTTTTATATATATAGATTATGTATAATTTACATGCGTACTAATAACGAATTTGGGGACGTACTTTTAATAGTTCTGCAATAGAAATTAAATTACATATACAAGTACATATTAGTTTCTCCTCCGCTTAAGATCAAAAGTTTTATAACTTTGCCACTTGGAAGGCTGTTAATGCCGAGACTGGGAGAGCTAGGGTGAAAGATTCTAATTTTAAACTTAGTATTGACGGTCACATTGTTGATTCCGATTTGGAAGTGGCCATTGCATTTGAAAAGTTTTTCTCTACTTTCCCAGTCAGTCTAACAAACGATTTAAGGTTCTTCCACCACTATTGCAGAATCGTTAATTGAAGATAATGTTTCCGAATTTTATAATGGTTTTGTTTTCCGTCATGTAAATTATTCAGACATTAGTGTAGCTTTCAAATCATGGGGTGTCTCAGTCAATATCATAATTTTTTTAATTGATATTTTGATTCCTGATTTAGATACAATTTTTAATAGATATATTGATTGTGGAGTGTTTCCTGATTTGATGAAATATAGTAAAATAACTCCATTGTTTAAATCAGGTAGTACGCAAGACCCCACAAATTTCAGACCGATTTCAGTACTACCTACGTTTAGTAAAATTTTTGAAAAGCTGATACTCAGTCAGCTTCTTACCTATTTTAATAAAAATAAATTACTGCACACAGGTCAATTTGGTTTCACTCGTGGAAGGTCAACATCAGATGCTGGGGCCAAATTATTAGAGAGTGTATTCGCGGCTTGGGAGGAGTCACGTGATGCCTTTGGGGAATTTTGTGACTTATCCAAAGCATTTGGTTGTGTGCAGCATAGAATTCTTATCAGAAAACTACACCACTATGGTATAAGAGGCATTGCTTTGAATCTTCTCACTTCTTATTTAAGTGATAGGATTCAAAAGGTAAATGTCAACGGGAAACTATCACACGGGTCACCTGTAGCATTGGGGGTGCCACAATGCTCTATTCTGGGTCCGTTTTTGTTCCTTTTGTACATTAATGACTTGCGTCACCTTATGAGAGATATCTGTGAAATGTGTTGTTTGCAGATGATACATCTTTAGTTCTTAAGGTTAATAGACGGCAATTGAAAATTGACGATGTAAACAATGCTCTTTCTAGGATATTACACTGGTTTAGTGCCAATAACTTGCTTTTAAATAGAAGTAAAACTAAATGTATCAGGTTCTTTACTAAGAATGTGCAACAAGTAGAAACCAGGGTTTTGATGAACAATGAGGAACTAAAAGTAGTTAATGAAACTGTTTTCTTAGGTATAACATTAGATGCTAAGTTACAATGGGGTCCGCATATAGAAACTTTATCTGGTAGACTTAGTTCGGCAGCGTATGCTGTCCGTAAGATTCGTCAACTGACCGATGTTGACACCGCGCGTTTAGTATACTTCAGCTATTTTCATAGCATTATGTCTTACGGCCTATTACTTTGGGGCAGTGCCGCTGACATAGATACCATTTTTGTGCTCCAAAAACGGGCTGTCCGAGCAGTCTATAAAATGGGTCCACGGGAGTCACTAAGGAATAAATTCAAAGACTTTAACATCCTCACACTACACTCCCAATATATTTACGACAACTTAGTATATGTGCATAAAAATATTAATAAATTTAATAAAAACAGTGACCTCCATCAACATAATTTAAGAAATAAAAATAAGCTTGCTGTGCCCTTCTCTAGGCTCCATAAAGTGTCTCACTCATTCGTAGGTCAAAGTATACACTTTTATAACAAATTTCCAAACGACGTGGTTAATTTATCACTGAACAAATTTAAAAAAGTGGTTAAGCACAGGCTCTACCAAAAAGCATATTACTCTGTTAAAGATTATGTTCGCGATAAAGATGTTTGAAAATGAGTTGCTCTTATTGTAAGTTAAAATACTTAATTGTAATTTGTAACAAATACTAGCAATTAAAAAGAGTGGCCTTTTGTAACAAATACTAGCAATTAAAAAGAGAGTTTCTTTGCCTGGATCTTCTCATGAGCTCAACTATTTGAACGGGCTTTTTTCAAGTCAAAATTGCACATTTTTTTTTTATTATTTTGTTTTTAATTTTTTTCCACTTTTATGACATGTCCAAGCATTAAGTAAATGTTAAGCATTTTTATGGAATAAATATATTTTGACTTTGACTTTGACTTTTTAATTTTGGTTTTATTATATTGTTATAAATTGGAATTGTATCGATTAAGTATTTTATGCTTGATATGAAAAAATGCAGGCAAGTATATGAATGAATTATATATATATATTTATTAAAACTACTTATATAAAGCAGATGTCGCCCTCAACTTCGTTTGCGTGAACTTTATGGCCTGTGTCATGCTACTTACGTACATTGTCCACGGTCGGGTACTTGAAGAAAGTCTAATGTTCCCGGCTTTTACCCGAATTTATAGTTGCATATTTCTTGTACTATTTCCGAACTATTATGATAATCTATCAGCCACCATCCATCATCTTTTTTTTTCATCATCAATTTTCGTTAATGAAGCATTTAATTCATTCATTTATTCCAGCTGTACGGCTCTACATCAGATGTGCCAGTTTTCAATATAAATACAGTAAAAACTAGTATATTTAAACTAGTTCAGTATTCTTGCATGTACTTAAGACAAACAGATAAAAAAATATTTGACCTGGATATTTTTTTTTCTTATATATGTTTAATAAAGATGCCCAAAATTTTACTGTTTTATTGTAATATCTCCTTGATCAACTTTATAAACATTAAACTTGTAATTTTAGTAAACAATCTAGTTCTCTATCTTTTTACTTTCAATAAGAAAAACAGCTTTGTGTCTTTTAGCTGTCACGTTGAAGTTTCAGGAAGAGAGAGCATATGAGATTACACATGAGATTGCAAAAGCGAAACAATAGTCGCGCATTCAGCACAGTGAAGACGTAGCACATTTTCTGTGTACGCCCCACGTTAAACGTAGTGTCCGAGAAGAAAAATGTGGAGCGGGGCCGGGGGCCCAGAATAGGCTGGGGTCGACGACCTCTCAGGCGCCGTCTGCAGCGCCTTCACAAATCTTACATTATTTAGCACAATCTATGAGAACTGCCAAGTAGATTCACACTACTGTATCTGCGATAAGGCGTTAAGAGGGCGTCTTAATAACACTCATAAGTACAAAAACTATCCTCAGTTACCAATTTTATTTCCGGAATCAAAAATTATAAATATATTTATAATATTTTCGTAAATATTTGTGTTATGCATTAGGTACATAAGAGGTATATACGTTTATTCTGCTTAAGCGTTGAAATTATTTATCATACTACTGTTAAAATCGGTAAAAAAAATAAAGTAAGTTTAGTATACATATAATACATATGCTAATTTTAGTTTATATTTAGCACATAACTACAAGTAAATATTACATTATAGTCTACATAAAAGGAGTAAAAAGTAATAAGCTTTGGAAATTCTATTATAAGCTTAAAATGATGCAAAAGTTTGTCAGCTGTCAATGGAGTTTTGGTCTTTGACCAGATTATAACGTCTATCGCCTCAAGAAGTAGACTTCCAATCATTGATTGACGTCTATATCATCATTCTTAAAATAATTTTAATGTATTTTTCAATAGTTCCTTTTTTTTAACGAGTTTATCATTAATTTTGCGGGATGGGGTGCGAAAACTTATTGATAAATAAATTCTCACACTTTTCTAAACAGACATTGATTGAGCATAGAATTTAAATAAAAAAATAATTATTAAAATGATATAAAAACATTTTTATATCAAACATTTTATCAAATTTAGACAAGAGCAAACGATAAAGCAATCTAACTTCTAAAAGTTTTCTTTAATTACACTGTTCCCAATCAATTGAAGTCTGACCTAAATCTGCATTAGAATAAGGAGCAGACAGCCTCCAAACAAGTTTTACACAATCGTCGCCATCTTAATAATTCCAATCTCGCAGTTTCAATGTAAACAAAGCTGCAATGCGAGGATTAGGCTTTGATTTCACAAAGTTTCCTACTTGACGCGAGCGAGCTGCCAGCATTATCTGAGATATCGCCACATCTTTTGAGGAGTATTAATTAATTAAAGCAAACTAAGACAACATACTTATTACTGTATTTAGTTAATCAGTGACTTACTTTACCGAATTGTACCCACTAGGCATGCAGCATTGCATTTTCGAGGCATTGCATTTTTGAGGCATTGCATTTTTGAGGCCTACTTGCTATTAATAAATGCATTATTTATTAATAGCAAGTAGGCCTTAAAAAAAGAGAGTTGACAACATATATTCATGACAAGCAACGACAGCTTGTAATTTTGTTTACGTAGATTTTATGGTCCTTGCCATAATATTTCCAAGCGTACAAAATAGACGCGTAAGCGTACAAATACAAAATTTTACTGCCTTCTTCAAGTAGTAGCGCCTCCACGTGATAAACGCGAAATTATAAATTATGAAATTAGGAAATATTCTTCACGTTGAACAATTTTTGTACGCTGTGTTTTTGTATGTATTTCTATTACACGTACACGTCTATCTCTTAGTTCATAAAGTTCTCTACAAAATTAAAATAATAATATATAAATCAAAATTAAATATAGAAATAGCTGATCTTGATGTCGATAAAAACGTCTATTACACTATGACTATAGAAATTATGTTAAAGCGTCATCCAATTTTTTTATAATTTTGCTGAACGTTGCTGAACTCTTTTCTAAGAGGATGAAAGAAAAGAATAGAATTGATTTTTATCTTTGAACGAAAGCAAAATTTAAGGTCTAACGGTACTATACATATATTGCATTCGTTTCATATTATACTGTAAAATCAAGTAAACCATATTTCACTATTACTTACTTACACTTATTAGCTATACAATAAAAAGATAACTTCTATATATGTAAATACAAGATAAGCGTGTAAAAAAAACTTTCTAAAACAAACAATCTAAACTAAACAATAAAGGTACATGCTCAATAAAGATACATTTTCTACTATTATTATCATTTTAGTAATGCAGTATGCATTTATATACACTCGCGTATGTACCTACACGGTGGAGTCATATAACTTTAAAGAAAGTTAAGTCAACAAACTCCGTCGTCCAATATCTAAGTTGTGACACAATCTCAAAGAGTCAATAATGCATTTTAAGCTCAATCCATCTTATCCGATTCTTCAACTTTGTGGTAAGTAAAGTAAGATAAGGAGCGAGTAGAAATAAGTTGTTAACACAACGTTTCCTTTCCTATGATGCTATTGAACTTTTCAATTCAGATTTATTTTCTGCATTTTTCATTTTATTTTTATTTATAAACATAATACATATTAAATTACTAGCTAGTGATTTATGTATAGTTTAAGAAGTTTATATTTATTAAATTATGCTTTTTCAACGTATTCGTAAGTGTAAAAATTGTCTACAGTAAATAAAACAATATATTAAGGTTTAAACTGTTTATATTTTGTTTAAAATATTATTACAATATGCTTGCTGTGAATTGAATATTGTATGTAAATACAGATATGTTTCTTTTACTGAAGTAATGTTTTTTTGACAAAAAAAGGTAGAGATTTAACATTTAACAAGGGCCAGTCGGATCAATGGGTTTTGTGGGATCAATGATATCCATAAATTCTGGCAACTTTCCTTATCCGTGGCCTTTTCTTATTCTAAAATAAAATTTAAGTTTAACTGTAGTGAACATGTGTATGGTTACTTTGTACTGCTTACCTTTTTATCCTTCTCTTACCAGCATGTTTATCAGATGGCTTAAATAGATCGACGTTTTAATTTTATGAATTTAGAAATTTTAGCATGTTTAAATGAAAGACCTTATCATATACAAATATTTATATATACTTACATATATGTACTTACTGTTCGGTAAGACTTTTTTGTTTTTAATAAGAAGTCTCTACCTTCTTTGCCCAGGGCAGAATTTATATTGTTAAAAAAATATTTCTCCAACCACTTGCATACTTCTAAAATCAAATTGTTTGGGCGGGGCGCATGAATATTTTCGTTCCAAATGTAATTGGAAAACTCGCTACAATAAAAGTCGAGGGTGACACAAGAAGACTTGACGTAGGGTTATGCGGGCTTGTAAAAGTAGCATTTTTGAGAATCTTATAAGATATTAGCTTTTCCTTCGTTTTCCAAAAAATAAGACATGGTGACCGACTTAGTCCTTTGAAACTAAAATCTGTTACAAATAAATAATTTAATTATTTTAAATTTTTTCTTAAATTAAATACTACTAAAACTAGTGTTAATAAAATTCACTATGGTTGAGGTCGGTCACAGTCGGATAAGTCAAGTGATGGCCATCGGGTACATTTTTTTGAGATACACAATTACACAAAATTAAGATCCTTGAGATCTAACAAGACTAATCTAAGCACTGAAATATCTATATTATTTATACAATAAATAATATGTTAAAAGTTGTTTAAATTTATTTCTATAGACTACCAAATCTACCATGCAGTAGATATGTAGCCCGTTTCGTCTTACACAGTTTCTTACATAGACCTAGAATGCTGTAGAGTTAGTAAAATTGAGGAACTCAAATTTACAAAATGCAGTGAGCATAGAAATAGTAAATGCAAAGTCAGAGCGTGATAAAAACTGATTGCAATGAGCGTTCACGCATGACTTATTTCCGCAGGATTTAAAGTGTTTCAAACCATAATGAAGAACGAGCGCGAGTCTGCTTACACGCGTATCCGTATCCGTATTCCGTACGTCAATACGGATATTTTTACCATTTACTACAAAGTTCTCACTTCGCAAAACCGGGTATACTCCGCAAAACCTATTTGAATTGAGTTCCATTGTGAATATGCATTTTTAAATTAATTATTGCAGTCTATAAGTTTATTTTTGTAACAAATATAGGTATAGGTTTTTATTAGAACATTCGTGTGTTTTTCTACTTATACATTAGATTAGGAATTGTCTATCCATTTTATTCCGATTGCGCAACATAAAAGAGGATGATGTGTTTAACAGTCTATGTTTGTATGTACATATATATGTATGTTTGTTTCTAGGTAGCGTTGTAGAAACCATACGGATTAACCGATTTTGATGACTCTTATAATAGAAGGATGACTTAGAATAGAAGGATGATAGATGGATGATAATGTATGGATTATGCATTACGGTTGAATTACTTTCTAGAATATAGAGCAAAATGTAACAAACTAATATTTTAGAATAATAAGAATCCCACAGACTAGTAAATAATATTTACAAGGCTTGAGTACAGCTTCTTACAATCAGCGAGCTGCGAATATGTTTCACAGCCAACTAAATTGGAGACAATAGGCACTATAGAAATTGGTTTATCTTTCACAGTCAGGTCGCACACAAGCAGCTTAAAGCAGCGAGAAACTTTTGTTATTGGTACATATTATACAACAAATATAATATTTATTTCATTCTTTTTTTAAGTATTTCTTATTTTTCAACGTAAATCAAATGATTTGCTTAAATATTAACACTTAAGGTTAATTTTAATAGTCTTATTTATATCTAGGTGCAACCACTATTCCGTTTGCGTGAATTTTATGACATACATCTCGTTGTTGATTTGAGGGTGAAATTTAACATCAAGCTTCGTTTTATCGGAACGAAAGGAAGTAAGCTTGATAGATACCGGTGGACGCGGATCATCTGATCCAGATGCAACCCTGATGCTGACCACGATCCTAAGACATGAGGGTCACCGACTACAGATATTATACCGACTATAACTATACATTTGTACCTATAATATATAAAACGATCGACATTTTTATGCAAATATAAGTATGTAACCGTTATTTTCTGTGATATACTTAGAAACTTACAATTTGCAGAATTGTTTTTTTATTTTTTATTTGTCGGTACTGTAAGTTCTCACTTCTCGCCAAATTTTATAACAGTAGATTGTAGATCTACGTAAAAATGTGGCAATAAACGATGCACAAACGGTACTTTCTGTTCTCCAAGGGACTGAAGACCTGACGACAATAGTACCTCCACGCTATCTTGAGTAAAATATTCTTAACAGACTGACAGACCGACAGACTAAAAAACAGACGTATACATAAACAGACAGACAAAAAAGGTGTCCGTTTGTTTCTTTTGAGATACGGAACTCTTACTCCTTACTCTACTCTCTCTCCTTACTATACACATAAAGGTCTACAGTTTCAAATGGAATTAAATGTATTGTCTTTATTTCTTAACATAGACGGAAAGATCCTAGATGTATGTATGTATGTAGCTTGTCATTTTTCCTTCAAATAAAATTATATATATTACAATATATTCGATGTATGTATAGATCGCACAAAACTACGTACATTGTAATAAATGATCCTTTTGACCCGTTTTAAAAGTGGTTCATAGCATACTGCTTCACATGCAACACCGTTACATCGCAATCAATGTATCTAATTCAGAATTTGATGCCTTATATATACATTGTACATTGGGCCTACACTCCAGACATCGTACTCTATTCAAAATTAAATCAGCTTCACGCTATATCCCGCACACAGCAGGGTAGGCAGAGAGAACCTAGTGTTAAGACACTTCGTTCCCCACTTTCTAATGAATTCTGGGGGCAATGCGTGTTGAGTGGCAGAACTCTATTTAGATAAGTTAAATTTGTAGTTACATTTTTATCCTATGTTCACATTTAATTTAATTATGGTAAATACAATTAAATAGTTAAAATATTTTTATATTGAAATCAGGCGAGTATATAATTTGAAGGTAGCAGTATAACAGACCAATGACCACAATACACATACGTAATCGATTAATCAACCCCAAGTGTAAACGACCTTACATTTTTTAAATGTCATTTTTCGTTCAAGCATCTCTCAACTCTTCACTCGATTAGGGCTGTGTTCATTAAATTACTCGATTGCAGTTCCCAGTTTGTCGAGTAGATTGCACTGACGAACAGAATTTTCCAAAACGAATAAAAATCGCCCAAGTAGCAGGTTATTTGTAAATTTCACAGAAAAATGGAACTCACTTATATTGTTCGAATTAACTTTGCGCTTTCTCTAATTTCAAGAAATAAAAATACCTGATATCTTTATCAAATCTGTTCAATGTTTTGAAAGATTTTAAACAATCTGTAGACTGGCGACACACCTACCAAATAGCTGTATCTATATCAATCTAGATGTAGATATATCGCCCAGCTAGTGGGTTAAAATTAAAGTATACAAATTCTCATAATAAAAAAATAAACGAGGTATATCAAATATATGGGGTATATCCAAAGGCAAATCGAGGACTGGTTTAATTGGTTTGGAAATATTGGTTTGCGTCTATTGACACCGCTTTTCTTATTCAGTGGGAAATACGGAATATACTGCCCGCATACACTTCAAATCATTTTATGAGTTCGGTTAATGAACTCTATATGTCCGCATTATTTTTATCCTTTACATTATATTTTTTTATTCTTAGAAATTAATGAAACTACTCAATAAGAATCTACATAAAAAAATATTAGTATAAAAAGAAACAAAAAAATATTTATCCATATTTTTTTTTAATAAAATAATGTTCATTTATTTTGTTATAGTGTTTTGCTGCCGTCAATTTCATGAAAAATTATGAGATTTTTTCGTATGATAGTTATGATATGAATAACGATTAAAATTTTCATTTCTATTTATTAAATTTTCTCATCAAGTACCTACTTAATAAATCTTATAGTACTCGAGCCTTACCTCATTCTTTTTATTCTTAATGTACAACTACCACTCGGATTGCATGAATCTGTATAGATTATTTCATCAAAGATACATCAGATAGATCAGTACGGAATACAGCCTATACAAATCCATCCAACGCTAAATATAATAAACATTCTTAGTTGCATAGTAGTTCTAAGTTCTGCCTATATTAAATTCTAAAACATATTTAATATTCATCAGAAACAAAGCAGTATTCAAAAAGTTATGTTTTAAAAGAATTAATATCCGCCATGCGGGATTGTTTATTTGTCTGCTCCATTTCCTACCGGAAGCTTTAAATAGTAGCGTACTAACTCAACACGTTAAAAGCATTCTACTACTATTAGATTTGAATTTACTATTCTTCATATTAACTTAATATTTTAACTATTAATTAATCTAGCTATATATCTCATTTTAATGTTAAGAGTTTTCTTCTACGATGAAAATCTTAATAGTGCCTACTTTATATATGTACAAATTATAAAATAAAGCATGGAATAGATACGAACGCTTCATATTTTAATCTTAGGAATCACTATTAAAAGGGAATATAGTTAGCCATTAGCCTTACCATCTATAAAAGTAATATAAAATACATATATATATATATATATATATATATATATATATATATATATATATATATATATATATTTTGAGAGGCAGGTGGGTATATCCTTATCTCCAGTATTAGGTACGTTTTATATGGAATGGTGGTTATACTCTCCATAGGTCAAAGGAAGCGCCTACATCTTAGTTCTAGTGAAGTAATAAAAGGAGAGATATAACAGTCGCGTCAGACTTCAAACGAAACGCCGAGTACGAGAGGACAGGGTCCTAACAATTAGTGCACCGTGCGTACTCAAACGACTCTTCACATACCGACTTTGCTAAAAGTTCTGAGTACCTAAACGTGTCGGAATCGTTATTGTACCTTTCAATATATTCTGAATACTTATTATCAAAATATACTTAATGATTAATATTTTTTTCATAAAATAGAATCTCTTACATAAAACCAACTACATAAACAATTTAGGACTCAAGCTCTTGTCAATCAAATTCTTGAGAAGTCTTTAATAAAGATTTAAAAGAATTCTAAATTAAAAATTCTTAATTAAAAGAAAGGAACAAAAGACATCAAGAACCGCTCGGTATTAGGGGCTATTGTTGTTTTATATAAATATAAAGAACAAGAATATTTGATCTTCCATTCAAACCACGTTCACAGTCCTCAATCTATTATAATGATAATACTTAAAATAACATTCTGTTGATATTGCTTTTGATTTAATAAAAAATGCGTACTTCATATCATATTTTATTTATTTATTGTTATATGTGTACCGCTTCAACACTTGTAAATAAAATTGTGTCTGACTATATTAACAAAAAACTAAAATATATAACTATTTTAGGAATGGTCAAAGTAAATATTTTATAAGGCGCCAAGCGAAATACAGTTTATAGAAGCAAGACGGCAAAGTCTAAATCGAGAATATTGCCTGACGTCTGCGATGTAATCGAGACTCTTAGAGTAATATACCTTGTACCATTTTGAAATTTATTTTTATTTATAAAACTCATGTTTCAGCATTTGTGAAAATATCTTTTAGATTTTATGTTGCTTATTACAATCATCATATGTAATTGAATCGAAGATCAATTATCTATAAAATAATTTCAATAACATTATCTTAAAGGACATAAAACGGATCTATTCACGTATAGTAAAACATATAATTATTTACACTGACATTTCATATTAAATATATTTATATTATAATTTGAACTTTTCGGATATCATCCAACGGTCAGACGCTTATTACATTATATTATTATTTAGTATTATAGGTACATTAGGTATATTTTTTCCACCTCGTTGAAATTCTTATATATTTTTTCTTGTATAACAACTTTAATAGAAAATAAATTCGTATATACCTAAATAAGAATTTGAATATTATCAAAATATATTCATTCCGACTCTTTAATTTTGTAAGGAATTTGGAAAAAAATATCTGAATAAAATGTAAATCTAGACGTACGTATTGTAAATATCTTAGGTCTGCTTGAGAAAGGATCAGAGAAGCCATTTCACGCGCGATCGCACTTAATCATACTCGGATCATCATAGGAAATATTCAGATAAGATGACAAATAAAAAGTTTCGCTTATATCTTAATTCCTATATTGATAAGTTAATAACTTTTTCCTTTTTAACTCAGTTCTTTTTTCATATAAAAGGAAATTCTATATTCTTATATATTTGTTTATATAAGAATTTTTAGTCGTTTGTTTTTTTTGTCTACTTCACTTGTAGACTGATTTCAAATTTTTTTTTATTGAGCGAGTGTACTTGGCCATTCGTCCCATTGTTACCACGTTTTTCACGTCATTTCTTATAATAATCATATATTAATTACAAGAACAATTTGATGATTATACCTAATACCTATTTTAAAAGTATTCCTTCTTACAACAATAATTTTAAACTAAAACATAAAACTAAAAAATTAAATAATAAAAAAAATTAAAACCAACTTTTAAACTAAGTAGAAATTAAAATATTGTTTTCTATGATTTAGTTTTTGTTCAAGTGTGTTCACAATAAGCATAGTTTTGAAGTCTGTTTCTATTTAAAAATATATATATTTTTAAATATCTTATCTACAAATGTTTTATATAAGAAAAATATGTAGATATAAGGCTTTCTTACGTATAGATACATAATCATTTGGTATGATGTGACGTTGTGTAAATGTATAAATCATCGTCGTAATATTTAGATTGTATGGTTAAAATTGAATAAAGACGAAACGACGCATGTTCTCGGAAAAAATAATCTGTTCCGTGCGCAAAATTGCCGTGAATCAAATTTTGGGAAATATCTCGTTATCTCGTCCTCTTCTGTAATATATGTTGATATATACACCCACATGCTATGAAACCAAGACTCTTTAGTCTTACACCATCGCGTTATGTGAGAATTTTAGTATTTATATATAAATACGATATCATAAGCAAATCTTTGTTTAAATTATATTCTATATATTTTAGCTGTTTAGAGGCGTAACTATTATGATGTACCTAGGTAGATAGTACCTTAATTTTAATAATCAATATAAATTAATATATAGGTATACCTATTCATAATTCTAAATCCAGAGGCATACGTAGAGAGATTTTTTTCCAGGGCTTTAGATTTTAACTGTACTTTTTTTAATAAGGGTTGTTTTTATTTTATTTTTTAGGCTTATAAGTATTTTTGTAAGTAAAAATTCGGAGGTGGACATCAGATTATTCTGGAGTGAGCACAGACTACTCGCCCACCATTCCTATGCTCATGTCAGATATTAGAGCCATCCTTATTTGTTATTGAATCACCGATATTGGCATAATAACATACGGATATGTATATATTTACAAGTAGGTACCTACGTATATATCCATTGGACCATTTTACAAGTATTTATCTATTATCAGTTGAAATATAGGTAATACAATAAACTGTTGTAAAACATGAAAAGATCTTCTCGATTTTATGACAAGTCGTGTTTAATTTCCTTGTTACATGCTCTAACAGACAAACGTGCCGCGCATTCTCAAAGGAAACAATCTCATACGCTACCACAACATTTTCAGATCAGAAAATACGAGTAAAAGAGGTTTGTTTAGGATGCTACAACAATATCTTCTTTGTGGTTTAATTGAAATGACAAATCCATTTAACGTTTTAAATTGGAAAAATTAAAGCTATTCTCAGTAAGTGCCTATATAAGTATAGTAACATGTTACAGTAATAGGTACTTATGCTAATGTTAAAATTTATTGGTATATAAAAGTGAGAAAAATTATCGAAACAAGGATTATAGATTTACTGTATATACACATAGTTATATACAGTACCTACCTATATTAAGTTTAAGTTGTAGGCAAAAATAAGATTATACATATATATATCGGCACGACGCTATGTAGCAATCACATTAGTTTCTATAAACGAACAATATTTAAATTTATAAATTATTGTAACTACATCCTGTTTTAATTAACCGTTATATTTATATCTAATATAATGTTATTAAATATAACGGTTAATTAAAACAGGAGAAGTGTTTTTACTATTTAATTGTTAATATTAGCCAATTTCCGTGATGTGTTTTGAATAACGTAATTGTTAGTAATAATCGATTTCCTTTTAAAAGTTAATTTAAATATTATTGAGTTAAGAATACAAGTATAATTTAACTATAATAAAATATGAAAGTTATTTTTTATCTGTACGTCAATTGCATCGGTTTTTAAACGCAATCGTTGATTTTGACGTTTCGCAGCTGAATGTTTGCCGAACGAGTTTCTTTGAGGATTTTGTGTCGTAAAACTTAAGTGGAATCTATTGGATGAACAAATAATAACAAGTGTAATCAACATAGAAAATAGTGTAATACAATACTTTTATGTAAATAACTTATCTTTTATGAAAACAATATGATCCAGGTAAGTACTGTTGTTTATCGATATATAAGACTTCAGATTGATCGACAGATTGTGTACATAAATTTAAGCGACTTTTAACCTCTGCTCTTTTCTAACCGATAGTGTACCTTTCAGAAACATTAATATTTTTAAAAATATCACTCATAACATAAATTTCAAAGTTTCTCAATATGGCTTATTATCTATTTTTCATTTTCGCACAGCTAAACTTCATAATACACGGTAAAGGTTATGAACTCTATAATACCGAATGTTTATTTCTTACGAAGACATTGAGTATATTGTTTATCTTCTAAAAATCACAAGTATGAAATCTTATTAGACTTTATAAATGTGTTTGAAATTTATTTTCAGAAAATCCTGTCTTTTTCAGATTTTTTTACAGCATTCTACATTTGATTTTTCAAATTGCTGAGGTAAAGTGACATTTACATTCTACATAATTCTCTTAATTTCCATATTATGCAAATGATTCTCATATTACAATTTTTATATTTGTAGGTGATGGATCCAGTGTTAGACAATGAATGGCTTGGATGTAAGAATGATTCAATTGATGAAGCCCAAAATGTGGGCAATATTGCCAGAAGCTGGCAATGGAGGGAGAGAGGAATTAATCCACCAAACTCACCTTCTAATAAGACTGTTCTTGAGAATGCTGCTGAAGACATTTTAGTACAAAAGCCACTAAAAATAAGAGTTAGTAATGGACTATTAGCTCTGAAAATATTCTTAAATACCATTTAAAATAACAATTTGTAATTTTGCAGTGTTGTGATTTACCAGGATACCCGAGATCAACATTTTTAATGGTGTTCAGTCCTGATGGGTAACTATATTTTATGTTACTTTAAAAGTACATGGAGGAAGAATAGAATTTTTATTAGTTATATTATAATTTGATTAATCTATTCTTATAATAAAATTGTAATGAATCAGTGTATGTATGAAAGATATATTAGATTTTTTTTAATATGCACCTTTGTCAATATAATAGAACCCAAAATAATGATTTTAAAATTTTTTTAACTGATTCAAATGCAATTTCACTATTCTATTTTATGTCAGTTTATTCACAAATAAATAGGTATGTCAATAAATAGAGTTGCATGCGACAATATTGCTACAAAATAAGTGTTTTATTCAATTGGCCAATACTTTAGATATCAATGTATAAATATTGCTTGTAAAATTATGATGTTATTGATCACAAAAGTAACTGAGATTAGAAAACAAATAATGATGTAGTACAGGCCGGCAAAGCCATGCAGGGACCACTAATTCACAAATAAAGCCACTATGGCAGAGCAGTACATTGTCTGACTGTAAATTTTCATTTTCATTTTCCATTCTCTAGTAACAAGATAAAGAGCAAAATTGATTTTTACATAGTATGGAATGGACAGCAAGACACATGACATTAAATTTCCTTTGCCTTGCCTGCTATGTGAGAAATGTAGTGTGAAGCTAAAGAAAAAGAATAGTTCTAAATTATGTTAAACAATGTAAACCTATAAATTTTTCTTAACTAAATTTTGGATTTTACAATTTTATATTTTAGAACCAAAGTAGCTTCAACACATGGGAACCACAATGTATATGTATCTGAACTGGCTAGTGGTAAGCATGTGAGGATACTGAGGGGCCATCCTCGGACACCATGGTGCATAGCGTTTCATCCTTCACACCCACAACTAATAGGATCAGGATGTCTTGGTGGTCAAGTTCGAGTGTGGGACATTTCCAGTGTATGTATTGCTATTCGTTTTTAAGCTTCACACTGTATCCTGTATATAATGGTGTAGACAGAGGGAACCTAGTTTTAAAATGATTTTCTACTTACATAAAATTTTTATGATGTCAAGTGATGAGTAATGGTACTCAGTGCCATACTTTGTTTCTTACCAGAGCTAGGAAGTATTTCATGTTCCCTAGCGAAAGTCGAAGCCCACTGCACAACAACAGCCTATTATTTTATTGTAAAATAATATTTAATATGAAAAACACATTTCTTACAGGGTGGCAGTGAAGTGTGGAATGTTCGTAATGAAACAGTTATTGCTTCCATAGCATTCCATCCTAGAGAACAATTATTGGTAATAGCAACTTTCAATGAACTCTACTTTTGGGATTGGAGTCAACCAGCACCTTTCACAAAAGTTACCACAAACAATTGCAATGAGAAAGTGAGGTGAGTTTATTATATTTAAATTGTATAAAAAAGTAATTTTATTTATCACATTGATTTTTTTTACCATGGTTGTATTGCTTTAAAATAAGCTTTTAAATAGGATTTTAAAAAAACCACATTAATTGTGTATAATCCCTGACTTATACTGTAGTAAGAGTCCCTCAGAATTTAGTTACTGTACGTAATTTCTCAGGGATAAAACCTGTAATGCTCAGTATCTACTGAAGAAATCATTATAAAATTGAAAATAAATTTGAATATCTATTAGCTATTTATTTATCGATATTGTGAATTATAAAATATTAGAAAAACACAGGGCAAAAGTTAAATAATTTGATTAAAAAAAGGTTACATGCTTAATTTTTTGATCATCCAAATAATTTACCACTGGTTCACTAAAGTCTCTGCTTTTTATCTGAGAAGAACTGGCGCAAGAAATTCAGCACGACTTTTTCTTAGAGATTTATAAATAGCATTGCAGATTTTTCTTAAAAACCAATATAACATTCCAGATACGTGGCATTTGATTCTCTTGGATACAAGCTGATAACCGGTATATCGTTAAGAGCATCTTGCGGAGGTATTGGTAACACAGTTCTCCAACAAAATCCTATGACACCAAACAATAATCAAAGCAATGTGCGACGAGACGATCCTGAACAAAACCCTGGACCCAACAGGCCACAAGAAAATAACTCTGGATCCACACAGGATATTATTGTAAATTCTTATCAAAATTTAGTTCAAAGATATGACAGTTTAGTACGAAATTATCAAAGGTTGTTTATGGTTCGACACAGACTTACCGTGACACCGCCTCCACCTAGCACAGTAAGTGTATTAACATTATACCTACTTTCAATTTGTTCTAAAGATTTTGCATTTAAGATTTTGGAACCTAATTTAGTACTTTCTTAAACCAACCCGCAGACATGCTTATGAGTTGACATCGGATTATATGCACTATCAAGAGTCAAAATATGCACTAAAAAAGGGTGAAATACGCACTATCAAAAGAACATTTGTTATTAAAATTTATGTTTATTTTGACAGTATATTTATTGATATTAGAATTAGAATGGCAAATTAACATATAATAAATAAAATCGAAAAAAGCAACAACATATTCACTTCAGTTCTTCGGCGCTTTCACGAAAAGGGAAATTTGACGCCATTTCTGCAGAAATCTCTTTAGGCAGAGTTTGTCCGATACCTTCGATAAATGTATTAATTTTTTTTATTTTTTCGAGACCGAGATTTTAATATAAAATTGCATTTAGTTTCAGTAGTACGTGAATACGTCCTTAAAAATGCGTTTTATTTTACAACGATAATTTTATTATTTATTTTATTTAAAAAAAAACTTTTATTTTTGGGAAAAACAACAAAAAAATTGTATTAGGCTTTTATAGAGTAGTTAAAACTGTGGTTTCATTTAATATGGTGCTGACACTTCCTGTATAATAATATATAAATATGCAAACACCAATACAATATTGTTTTCCTACATTCTAACTTCTTGACCGGTGAATATTTATACCCCATTTAAAGGTCACTATAACAATTTTCCCTCTTAGATGGACCGAGGCACTGACCCGATGGAACCTGATTCGTCGCCAGAAAACACTTTAACACGTCCTCCATTCGCACCTACGGCACAACCTGAAGATGGTAAATAATAATAAAAATTAAGATAGGTTGCATTTCTGAAATATTTCCAAATAAGATAAAAGAGATAAAACAAAGCTATTTTAAATTATGTTTGACTACAAAACATTATTATTCATCTTCATACACTTTCTTCTTTAAATGACGTATTTATAAATTATTATATTAAATGACATCATTACATATTTATATTTATTATTTTCAGAAAGCCCTGCTCTAAGTACATCCAATAACAGGCAGGAATCTGAAGATGCAGACAGTGAAGCAAATAATAGCCGCCTACTAAATCTTGATGCTTTATCTTTTGACAGTGGCCCTTCCAGGTAAACTACAAAAAAAATATATAGTTTTTATAAGTTACAATTTTTTTTTGTAATAAACAAATCGTTCGGTTCCCAAGTTCCCTCTGCCTATCATCTGTGAGATTCAGCAAAGCTAAAAAAAAACAAATCGTCGGCTTAGAGTGTAAACCTACTAACAGCCCATTAAGCAAATTCTCTGTTTATGCAAAGACTATTTTAAAAAACTATAAGTATATATGTATTATCGGAAAATATTTACAATTTCAAATATTAGTTCTATTATATGAAATAAAATAAAGATTGTTTTTGTATTTTTTTTACACTTACGAATGGTATAAAAATGTACAAGTACATAATAACAAAAAAAGGATTTAGAAAGTGTACCCTCTAAGGCGTCGAAATTCTTCTTAAATCATAGAATTCTGTCGTGGGTATAAAGCATTTAAATTTAAATGTTATCATTGCAGGGAACGAAGCTTAGACCGTCACGTACATGCGTTGTTTGGATCGCGACCTTCCGCATTCCACCCTTTAAGCGACAGTGGCAGATCCTTCCGCACTGTTGATCAAAGCGAACGAGCCTCCAGACTTTTACCGAATCCATTTTCATCTACTAACGGCCCTCCGCGACCTAGTGTTATCTCGTTTACTAGTAATTCCTTAGCACAACAAGATAACTCTTCAAATTCTTCTCGCACTAGTATATTCCCCGCATATAGACCAGATTCACCGTCTATTTTGGATCTATCCCCCCGAAGATGGGACAGTCGCAGGATTTTTGTTTCGGTACCAAATGAAAATTCCACTACTGCAGATAACACTGCGACAAATACTCCGAGACAAGAACCACCGTCAACTACATCAGCGACGTCGAGTCCGAGGCCCTCGACTTCTTACTCGTCCTCACAAACTCAATCGACACCTGTCGACGCTCAAACTATAAACGAAAGCTTAGATCTAATAAGAGACATTTTAAGAGATTCCGGCACGAGATTGTTGAATTTGATCACGAACATGTCCCTTTCCACTATAGCTGATGGTGAAGATGACTTGCCCCGACGGAATAGATCCACTAGAACTCAATCCGAAGACAACAATGAAAGTGAAACGCCCATAGATTCTCAACGAGTCCGTCTATTTAGCTCGAGCTTGCATTCCAGTCTTTTATCGTCGAGTTCGGAATCAGATAGTGATCAATCACCAGAAGTTAATATTTTTAGAACGCGAAATTCCACCTTTAGAGAAGATGATAGAGATGTTGAGTTACCTTTTGACGAACCCTCCGGTTCTAGAGATAGACCAATACACCCAGCTGATAGACTACTCTTCGGACTTGACGATCAACAGCCGCAAACTTCTAGTCGTGAAACAGGAGGCATACACGTGTCAACTAATAGCAGCAGATTTCGTGTACAAACCCAAAGTCATAGTACAGAAGAAGGTCCAAGTACATCAAGGGCTGAAAATCCTGGACCCTCAGATACTTCCAGTCGACATACTAGTGACTTCAACCCAAGACCTTCGACAAGTAGAGACAATTTTTGGAATAATGGATGCACGATCCCACCAAGTGAAGCGTTTAGAAAAGTTAAAGGTGGTGTAAATGCTTTACAAATACACACCTTGCAGTTAACTAATATGTGGCTTCGTGGGAATCGGACTACAATGCCTGAACTACGTAATATGTGGGAAAATTTACGTCGAAGAATATTAATGTTGCATAGAGAAACTGGGCGACAAGATTTACCAAGCTATTACACAAGATCACTACTTGAAAGGTGTATGATGCTTACAGAAATGACGGAAAACATTACACGTTCCAACAGAACTTCACGAAGACAAAATAATAACAATCAAGGTACTTCCGAAAGGACGCGTAATAATGATTCCCCCCAAGATGATTCATCAAACGTAGGAAGTCCCGGTGAATCGGAACAGGGTACTTCCAGAGAGAGCCCAAGTGAAACACGTCCTGGCCCTCGACCACAAATCAGGCCTAATGTGCGTGCATCGCCGTCATTAAGAAGAAGGTTACAATCGAGTTATAGATGGCGACCAGAAGATGAGCTACGAAGGCGATCGCGTAATTCTGCTGCCAGTCGCCTTTCTAACAGATACTCGAATAGACCTCGCAGAGATTTCGCTAGAGCGATAGAAATAAGTGCAACAAGGCATGAAATTCGTATGCGAGCAATGCAAGTGCTTTCAGTTATGTTTAATATGATGATGATGTGCTTAGAAGAGAGAGGCCTCAGTCAGCTTATAATAAACATGCTGCGCACATTAAAAAAGGCTTTGGCTATTACATGCCTCATGTTAATGACAAATAGGAACAGTGGTCGTACCAGCAATAGTTCGTCGCCACAACGCGTGGATTCTTTAAATGTAATTCGCTTAGAAAACATAGAACACACTGGTCCTGTAAACGTCGATGGTCCAGATGAATCCCCTCATCATTCAATTTCCAGTGAAACTGAAGAGGACCGATTGCAAAATAATTCCAGTAAACGTATGAAGAAAGAGACAGCCACAACATCGCAGTCAAGTTCTAAGGAGTCCACTCCACGCCTAAATATAAATCCTCCTCCACCACCGCCACCTCCAGTAACGCCTCAAAGCAATGCATCCCAACGTTGGAGCAATCGCCTTGCCGTGCAAATTTCTGCTGCCAATAGAAACAACTCCGCAACCGCCAGAAATAGACGTGAATTGTACATAGAGAGTAGGCGATTAAAAGCACTACATAAAACAAATCCATCCGCTCATCCGTTCGCAAAAAAGAAAGCACTACCTCCTACGGCAACTTACAGAATACCTAACTTACGTCTGCTCCCCAGTAGAGTTAGAGCAAGAGCTTCATCTAGAAGAGGCGAATCTGGCCCGGAGCCAATACCTGGTCCTTCCGGAATTCTTTCTGGAAATGACTTTGGGAATGCATCATCTCCAAGATTACCACCAGATGTTATGAATGAATTTGAACATAGGATTAATTTAATTAGAATGGCACATATGCAAGCCGTAAGATTAAGAAATGCAGCACGAAGTAGATTTAGACGTTTACAAACCATACGATTATATACCCCTTCGTCTGTTCGTGAAATGTTTAGCTTAAATCCGGATTTCGAAAATGCCAACGACAATCGTTCACCAATGCAAAATAGTTCAGATCCCCCTAATCTTAATCGACTTTATCCAACTTACGATATCCGACCACACATACGGACCCTAACTCGGGAGCGCATTTTCTCCAGAGGGTCCACAAATAGGCCTTCGGAGGAGTCGGGACAGATCCACGCGGTCATAAGCAGCGCGAGGGTGCCGTTGATGCAAGTGGGCGATCTTAGCATTAACAATCCTGACGCGCAAGGGAACCAGACGCAGAGGCTGCCGAGGATTCATGAGTATTTGCAACCCATTATATTGGCCCAAGTGAGTAGGTGCGACAAATGCCTTTTGTAAATATTATTTATTAACTGCTAATAATTAATTACTTAATTTTTCTTTATTTTTATGCAATAAAAGATTACAAATTGCTCATTTTAAAGTTAATTTTTTATACATACAAAAATCTTTTTATAAACATTGTTTTATATGTTTATATTTAACTCATTTTCGTTAAATTGCAAAAAGAAAAAATATATTTAATATTTTTCATAGGTCACTACCATTATACTTTTCATTGGAGTATACTAAAAATGTGCTTAATATGCATTATATACCTCAAATATATTACTTGAAGCTCTATTAATCTATTTATTCAGATTACATTAAGTACCTATATCACAATTTACGGCCCGCCAGCGGCTTCGGTCGTTTGAACTACATGATTATTCATTTAATAAACACAATTGACTGATAGTCATATGTGTTGATGTCAATGAATAATTTAATTTACTCATTCAGAAACAGCCTTAATGTTAAATTATCGATTTGGGTAAGGATTAATAGTATTCTTTGTAAAATAACTGTAATGATTGCATATTACAAAAAATACCCAAATCGAATCGAATAATCCAATATCGAAATCGAATCCAAAGTAATCAATCGAATATCGAATCGAAAATAATTAATTGAGAACCTCCTACTTGTTTTAAAAGTCTATTTAAAATACAGATTATAAGTATAAGTATAGAATAGATATGGATTTCATTCAAATGACAATACCTTTTTTTTGATAAACCGATTTTGATGAAACAAGATAGATGTTAAGGTGAGTTAAAACCAAGATGATTTAGTTAAAACCTATTGATGCAAGTTTTACGTAAATCGGTTCAGTACTTTCAGAGATTAGCGTGATTAATACAGACAGATAAGAAGTTAAAAAAATATATTTTTGCTTTCTATTATTCTTTTTAAGTGCTCCTTTATCCATTTCAGTCAAAAATACTAAATGTACAGAGAAAATATTTTTACTGTTTTATTATATATAGAAATGACTGTTTGTTCACTTAGAACGCAATGGTAGTGGAGGATGACCCCAACGGGGAGAATGGGGAGAGCGGTGGCGGGGGCCCTGGGGGTAGCGGGGGCGGGGGTGGAGGCCCCGGGGGAGGAGGTGGCGGTCCGGGGACAGGGGGTGGTGGCGGTGGTTTCGGCATGCGGCGCATGAGCGGCATGGCGGGGCTGCTGGACGCCGGCATTATATCCGAGGCCCTCCCTGCCCCTTCGCACCGCGTGCAGGCTTGGGACTTCACAACGGGAAATACACCTGATATTGCTGATAGTAAGTAGGATTTTTTTAAGATGCATAATTTTTTAAAACAAAGGACCACCTGATGGTATGTAGTTATCTTCATTTAAAAATGCTTAGGAAAGACCACAGGAGATCATTCCATAGTTTGCATATACGTGAACTATGCGAAAAGAAACTCACGGACGACTTAAGTAGGTGTAAAGCGCATGGTATCAAACAGATACCGACTAAATTGGTTTGATATTATATTTAGTATATTGAAAATTACATTTAAATATAAATTAGTACGGATACATATTAAAATTTAAACATAGCTGGATTCCAGTATAGGCAGGGGGAACCTAGAAACCTAGTGTTAAGACAGTCTGTTCCTCATCACGCACGCTTGCCCTTGCGCCACGACGGCCTCCGGGATTATGTTGAAAATAGATATTTAAAAGTTTTTAGTTATAGATGCTAACAACATAATATTATGTAAACTGTAACGAGCATTTATATACCTGTTACTATTTACATATGTTTAATCAAGCTACGTCAATCAGCCAAGTTGTAATTCTTATAAATTTCAACGTAACTTGTTGAGAACTTATCGGTTAGCGGCCAAAGCGCTTGGACGGTTCCCAAGAGACGTGAGTTCTGGTCCCACAACAATCAAATTTTTGTAGGTTTCCTAAAATATATATTTAGAAACGCTTAATACTTTTAGGTTCAAAGAACGTGGTGGTGCAGAGGTGCAGAATCCATAACGACGCTAGTATAGACATATCAAAGGACGGCAGGCTCCTGGTGGCCTTGCTCCCAGTACCAAGATTTAGAAATACTAACCACTGGTTAGGTGAGTTTGGTTTAAGGATTATTCATATTATTCGCGATGATTATTTTAATAAATGTATGATGATTATTTTAAAAAATTGAAGAAATATTTTTAGAAATGAATATTAGATGAAATTGTGATAGATATAAAGACAAAATATAAGTCGATGAAATGAAGGCTATTAGAAAACCGATTTACTGTATTATCGGATATCTAAATAATAATAAAAATGTATTGTATTGTGTATGTATTAAGAAAATATTTTGTACTGTTTAACCTTTTGAAGAAGAACCAATGTTGATTTTAGGATCTATCAATAAGGCATTTACGGTACGGCAAATGAGCCGTGGCCGCCCTGAACTTAGGTTTTCTGAACTCTTGCGCTATGTTCACTCGGAAACAAAAAAATCTGAAGTAAATCCTAAAATGAAATCTGCGCAGCCATCCATTCTAATTTCAGGGCGGCCACGACTCCAAGCGTCAACAAACAAGCGTATAAATAGGGTAAGTCTTGGCTTGGCTTGCTTGCAAGAGCTTGTTGTCGACTAGCGCTAGTTGTCAACTCGGCCGGTTTTTGAACATAAATCAAAGTTTGGTATTTTACACGTTGGCGCTTATTCATTCTCGGTCGCTCGGTCATAAGTTCGCTTTTTGCTTGAACTTATTGCTACTATTTTATTTATAAATTAAATAAACTAAGTAAAGCACACACAAGGGCTTAAACAAGGCAATTGTCTTCCTAATGCACCCAAGCAAATAAATTTGGTACTGCGTGCTCTACGAGCCATGGCCGCCCTGAAGTTAGATATAGATGGCTGCGCAGACGAGATTTTAAGATTTTTCTTAATATTTATTACATTGTTCTCAAGGGAACAATGCGCAATATTTCAAGGCGCCTATCGTCGACCGTATTGTATAGCTCTATGTGCGCACGACTGCAGGCGTGTACTCACTGGAGTGGGCGAGGCTGGGGCAGTGCCTGCACACGGCGGTGCTGGAGCAGAGCGCTGTGTCGGTGGCGCTGTCGCCGACGGCGCGCCACCTGGCCGTGGGGCTCGGCTCGCGCCGGTTCACTTCCGCGCCTCACACTACGCGCACCAACGTGTTCGCGCTCCTCTACCGCCTCGACCCTTTAGGTGATGAATTTTATTAGTTTATTTTAATTTTTAATATGCTTTAATTAGATCGAGCTGTAACAAACTAATTGAATATGTAATAAATGCAAGGAAATTGGTTTTGGCTAACTTTTAATAATTGTAGCATCATACGTACGTGAGAATACAATAATATGGTATCATCATTGTCGAGCCCGTCTGGTGGTGGAGCTGGCTCCAAAAAAATTTATATTCTAATTTCAATATTCAGAAGAATTTCAATATTCAGGTTCCCGAACCTGAATATTGAAATTCTTCAGACCTTACTAGTAAACCACTCGAGTTTAACCACTTTTAACTTATAGCTCCGTGTACTTTCCACAGCACTTACAGCACTTGGTGTAGAAAAAGGTGTTTTTAGTTGTTTTTTAAAAATAATATGTGAGTAAATAGAGCAAGTTAGACAGAGGAACCTAATTTTGAACACTGTTCCCCATGCATATGAGTTTTAGAGACATTGCATGTTCTCTTTTTAGTAGAGCAAAGAAATCAATATATTAAATTCCTAAACGATATCAGGTTTGATCTGGTCTTTTGGACAGTTTCTATGGGGACACAATTGCAACACGTGGGTCTCTTAGAGAATATAAAAATGTTTAAATAAATATTATTATTATTATAGAAAGTTCAAGCCGGACCGGTTTGTCTCCAATCAAGGAGTTGGAGCAAACGTGGGAGCATGGGTTCACCAGCCTCAACTGCTTACGATGGGCTCCGCAACCTGGACAGGGCCTGGTGTATGCAAATAATACCGGACAACTCATCATTATGAGTTAAAACATTAATTAATATGTATGGAGAAAGAAGAAAAATATGGAAAACTCATCATAATCATGAATTAAAAACATAATGTGGTAGATATAATACTATGATGGTTGTATGTTATTATGTTTATGTATTGTGGTTACCGGTATAAACTTTGAAGAAATCCTAAAATGCTCTTCCAAGTATGAACTTCTAAATGTATCAAGATTTATCATATATTTTTAATGGATAATATCTATTAAAACATACGAGTATGATGAGTATTTCTTATATATGTATTTTAAAATATGAAATGAAGTGACAACAAGCACAAATATACATTCTTTGCAACATTCTCTTTTTTAAGGTACAACCTCCTCCGTGTGTTCTTTAAACGTGATATTGGCGAAGTGTTTAGTGCTCAATTGGCACGTTTGGAATTATGGAATGCCATAAATAAAGAATATAACAGACATCTAGACAAATAATAAGTGAAAAGTAAAAATTATTATGAAACGAAAATATATTTTTTTATATTCAATACCTTGAACCCATTGAGATACAATTCTAATATGTTTATTTAATTTTAAAACAGTCATTTTTTCGGTGAATATATTCGTAGTACATATTAATTTAAATTTCTAATATTTAATGTAAATTTTACAATTTAAATCTGTACCCATTAAAAGAATAATGTTTGAATCTCAATTTAATTGTAATATGACTCGTTTTTATACGTAAATTCTTCTCTAAAATGTCATATTCTTTATTATAAATATGTATGTACGCCGTTGTATAACGTCCGACAGGTTGTGGGTTGTATCGCCACTCGGGAGAAGGACTAAAAAGGATTTAAATAAAATTCTTCTTTGACCGCTCCTCAAAACACAATGTCTTTAAGCAGTAAGAAAACTGAGTGTCTAACTACCAATATCTTCAGTACATTCTGCCTATCTTAATGCGGAAAAAAGCGTGGAGCAACAATGTATGTACACAACACATACTCAGTGTTAAAATCCCATAAACCACAACTAACAATTTTAGTAAGTAATCCGCGAAAAGAGGAATTAATTTGCTCTAAAATATGACTATAAATATAAATTTCTTTTAATTTATCAGCCAACTATGATTCGATTTTGATGATTTATTTTTTATTTGACAGAACATGTTTCAGATTGTTTTATGATTGGTTAAGCCTTTTTTGAAGAATCAACAAAAACAAAATAATATATTCAGTTTCACGTTTATACTTTTTCTCTCTTTCATGATATTTCTGTCTTTTTTATACGATTTCATAGCAAATTGTTTGGCATTCTGGGTAAATAAAATATTTAAAAAACATCAGACTTGCCTTCACTTAGCTATGGCTACTACTGTCTTACATTTACGAGTTATTAAAAACTATTAATTTACTGTCACAGTTTTTATATCAGAGACGTATTAAATAGTAGTTTTTTATGCAGATTTTTTTTCAAGACAATGTGAAATATCATACATAGATGTAGTAGATGTAGAAGTAGTTATATATATTTTTTCTTCATTCTTCATGGAGTAGACAAAGTCATCATTTATTTGTTTTCAAAATGTTCGTAGACCATATTTGACTTTGAATCAACTGGTTTGGATATTCAAAAAATATAATATCATGAACAAACAAAACGAATTTATAAAATCCTTGCACCTCATTGAGTGAATAATTGTTTACTATTCATTTAAAATTCTGCACATTTGTATGCCTTTTAGTATGTGGAGGCAAGATGTAATGTACTGCTAGCTGACAACTGATTGTACGACCCACATTTATTTTTCATTTCGAGTTTCTTATTAAGAAACTTAATGTACCGGAACAGTAAATCTTTCACATCTTGCTGCTTCATTTTTTATGTTTATAAAGGTAAATATACCATAAAAAAATGTAAATCTTATTTTTATTATAAATTAGTGAGTCCCTACGTCACTGAAATCTGAGAAGAAATCAAGCTTAGAATTCTGATATTCATTCAACTGAGTTCATTTTAGTGAAATTGTAAATTATTTTAGATAAGAGTTAAGAAACTATTATACTTATCATGTTTTCAAAATAATAAAAATTATAGAATCGAAATCAATAGTAAAATTGAGTGTATTTTTTTTTGATGATTCATAATAGTCTTTATATTGTAATTAAGAAAATTATATTGCTAAAAAAATGTTTGCTAGTTGTAAATTGCAACGGCAATTTATTGTACAGTTAAAAATTAGCGTTCTTAATATAACTGATCTCGTTGCATTATGCGGTTAAAAATTAATTGTAATATAACACTAAATTCTAATTATTCATACTAAATATTATATTAAATGACATTTCTTCAAAATTACTTTATATTTACTCTTTACACAATAACATTCGTGTTGTTAATTTAGTATCAAATTAAATAATATGTATTACAGAATTTTCAAACATGCAATGTTTTGCGCATATAATACTTTTTTTTACTAAAGTATAAACTGCCATTAAAGCATTCTTTATTTATATTTCTTATCTTAGGGAAATTCGGAATCGTAATTAAGAAATGTTTGTTAAAGAAAAAAATAATATTTTTTTCAATTTAAAGTTATTTAATTCTGTATATTCCACCTAAAATCTTTTTTATATTTAATGTTAAACACGAGAACCGGTAAAAGCTACGTTGTATAAAAAAGACACAAACTTGCGATGTTTCTGTAGTTGTGGAACATATAGAAGTTTGTTTTTTTATTTAGTTCCAAAATAAATACTTTTGTTGGTACATTACCTTTTGTTAATGATTTTGAAGCTTACGACAAAAATATATCGAATCCTGTTAAAATTTTAAAATGCATGTCACTTACAAGTATACTTAACAATTAATATTCTGAAGCCAAATATAGGAAAAAATACTTATGTATTTATAACACTGCTTGATATACCCGATATATAATATATAAAATTTCCAAATTTTGTGTAAGAATATATATAAAAAATGCATTTCTTTTTAACAATTTTATGGCCTAATTTATTATTATGTTAAAATAATGTAAATACAACTGTTAAAATAATATCGTAATACCTAATATTTGTCATGAATTTAAGATTTTTGGTTTTGTATTAAAAAAAACATTTTCTATTTTGTTTTTTACGATTATCAGAACCTTTAAGGTACTAGACAAGTAACTTGAAACAAGCTATGAAAAAACAACTTTTCTTTTACTATTTTGTAAGTTATCCGATTAAATTATGTTTTGTCAAATGTAATCATGTCTTTAATTTTATAGCGTTTAAAAATTAGATGTAGATAAACATTATTTATCAAGAAAGTAGTAGTTTTATGATTCCTTGTGCGTAGCATGGCTTGAATTTGTGTAAATAATTAACGCCTTAGTTTTGTTTTTGACACTTGAAAAAACCTATTAAATTATATTTCTCTGCGATACATTATATGTAAAATTTCAGTCATTCAAATAAAGAAAAAAACTCAAAGGATTTGGTTTGTAAACAAATAATTTGATATTAAATTCACTTTTATAAATTGGAATATTTAAACCAATCAGTTCTTAGATTGTGCAAAGCTATTGGTATGTATATATGTATTATGTTTTTTTTTGATAGAAATAAATTGTTACTTTTTAAACATATGTATAGTTACGATAAGTTGAGGTGTACAGCAAATTGCTTGTCTAATAAAAAATGTAATAGTAATAAAGCAATTTTACTAATTTTGGTGTCATATCTTTCTCCACGCATCCCTTTTATCGCACAGGATATGTCTATTATTTAATTGTTTTTAGTTCCAACGTTGTATTGCGCATATAACAAACAGGCTAAGTAGAGGGAACCTAGTGAAAAAATACCCCGTTACCCACTTTCCGCACATTTGTCGAGACATTACGTGATGACAATGAAGCGGAACTCAATGCCTTGCATGTCTTGTTGCCAAGCCAGGGAAAACAATTCATTCTAATTAGTGGGTATGGGAATCAAACCCACAACCGTCGCTTTTGCAGCAACACGTGCCACTATACCACGATGGCTTTACTACGTTTTCAATTCTGAGGAAACAAAAAAATTAAACAAATTAAAAATGATACAAATATTTTATTCAGTTTCAAAAATGTGACTGCATTAATGACACTGACAAAATAAAGATAAATTTTAAAATATAGGATAAAGTAATTTCGGCAATACATACAAAAATATTTGTGAAAAATTGCAAATCCTATTACAATGTTTAAGCACTTATGCGGAACTTTGTCAAAGTAACGTCGTACACAAACAAGGAACAATATTACTATCGCATAATAAATAACCAATACTGACAATATATAAAATATATTTTCCTTCATTATTCAACAATCTATACTTCTGACATTGAGAGTACAAAATAAACAAAAATAACATGTCATATTTACAAGTCTTTTAGATCTCGACTTTCCCAATTTCGACGCCAATGTGGTCCAATCCCATCAATGGTTGAACGTGATGCGATAAAATATACTAGTTCCATTGTAACTTAGGAACTGTCACTAAACACGTCATAAAAACTAAAAAAAACACGGTTCTAACAACTTACAAAAGATATAAGTGGAAACCATAAAAATAATTCTAATTTCTACAAATGTTTTAAAAAAAAAATAATTTGCTCGTAGCACTTGTAGTTTCATCCCTGACTGATCACAGACCGAATGTAACTCCAGCCTCCAGTGACCCTCTGGTGACTTAGAAGCGTTTATATATAATAGCATCTATAACTAACTTCTTTTTGAGGAGGAAGTGGCGTTTTTATTAAAATGCAATAAAATAAATGTTAGTGTTCTGATGGCTTCAGCTCTTTAATTTGCTTTATTAGATAAGCCTTCTCGTCGTTGAACTGCTCGTCCTCTGAACGGTCCGTGTGGAACTTGGTGAGGAAATCTACCAATTTGTCCTGATTTCTTAGCAAAATGTCCAATATTGGTTTAGGTTTATTAGGATTTGCTACAAATACCTGTAAATTATTAAATATATTTATATTATTCCTTACTGCTTAAATAATATTAAAAAAATTACATTTTTTTAATACTATGAAAGCTAAACAAAACTTTTGTTTTATCGTTGTATAGTGAAGTATATTTTTAATTAAACATAAAGTTGTTATTTATAAATATATCTTGTATATATTTTTTTACTAAATCTAACACTTTAAAGATCATATTTAAATTAGGTTTATTTTTCTTACAAGGTTGAACACCACGTGACGTGACAATGACGTCACACGATAAACTAGTAATAATGAAAGTTGCGTCGTAATTAGTAACTAAGTTTTCAACATAAAATAACAATTTTTACTTCGCAAAAACAAAACCCAAACATGATTTTTTTAATATCCACTTTTTATTTTAAAATAACTATATTGGCTCGGCAATCTTTTAACAAAAAC
This sequence comes from Heliconius nattereri, assembly GCA_013403645.1. NCBI lineage: Eukaryota > Metazoa > Arthropoda > Insecta > Lepidoptera > Nymphalidae > Heliconius > Heliconius nattereri. The sequence continues at coordinate 7,417,157 of JAAIXI010000230.1, forward strand.
TTGATGTAAAATACACTATCCGGCCTTATAATTGTTCTTTCTTTTTAATTATTTTAAAAGTATGTATATATGCATAGTAAGTATGTATATATGCATATGCATATATATGCAAGCAATATATGCGAAATAAAATTATTCAAATATATTATAATTTTTTCCATTACCTTAAAGACATGGAAAGCTTCGAATTGAATGTTGCGTGATTTCTCTTTAAGCATATTCATCATAAGCTTAAGGTTATCAGGGTTCGTAATATAGCGTGTCATTATAGAAAAGTTGTGTCGATCTAAAAGTAGTTCTCCAAGCAGTTTTAAGCTCTGCCGTCGAGTGACATAATTTTCGGAATTTAACAGACGCTGGTAGTGACTAAACACTTTATCATAATTTGCTTCTAAAAACTCGGCACATAATATTTTATGTCGAGTTAATAATTCCTGAGGAACAAAAAATTGAATATAAAACTTTTTTTTTCGTTGTATAAATGCAATGAGACAATGTTAAAACGTAAAATTGAAATTGTAGGTTCAATCCTCACTCTTCACATTTTTCATTTCATTTCTTTGCTCTGCTGAGATTAAGCGTGACGTTAAAATGTACCGATACTGGGGGTTAAACTGGATGCGTTAACATTGTTTCTTTGCGAACTTCAGTAAATGCTAGAAGTGTGTGAGTAAAGAACAATTTGGTACATGATTATAAAAAGATTCGAAATTTTTGAACTGGTAAAGATAAATATGACCCTCTGGCTAAACTAGAGTTAGTCTAAGTATGAGTAAAAATAATGTTATTAGATAATAGATGTATCCTTTGTGTTAGCCCAAATGTATGATAATGCTAAAAGTTATCAATTGTTAGTATAAAACTTTAAAATATCATGATATATATAACATAGTAATTTAAACAAATTTTCCTTTTTTATTTAATAATTTTGAAGAATAAATTATTTTCTATTTTCTTAGTATAAAAAATCAAATATACATGACACATAATTACATTCAAATTAAAAGAAATCATCACCAATTATCAGATATCAATTATTTTATTTGGACCTGACCCAATGCTCTTAAAAATACTAATAGATCAAATTTAAAGTAGTGACTTATAAAAAAAAATTAAATTTGAAGAAATGATGAATATAAATTTAAATAAATCATTCATTTCGAGTGGGGATCGAACCAACACCCAGTTGTATTTAGTCACACTTTACACCCCTGCGCCAAGACTGGCTGGCACATTTTGGCTGCTTATTGTTTTATTTTGGTTATAATACCTAATGGTTCAATTTCCAATTGAGAAATTATATCGAGAATTTATTTCTCATTTCACCTAGTAAATTAAATTATACTGGTAAATTCCATCTGCCTAATGAATTCATTATTATTGAGTCATAATAATTTAATGCTTCGAAAATTTAAATTTAAATATTTATATTCCTAAAGTGGGAATCCAACCCACAACCTGTTATGTATACAGTTGCACAATTGTGCTCCTGCACCACAACTGGCCTTATATCATATTAGTCCTATCAATAAATAATATAGCAAAGACAAACCTTAAAAGTAGAAAAGGCATCAGAGGCAATATCAAAAGTTGATACTTCTACGTAACGGAAAAAATTGTAAAAGTCATCTGAATACAACATTATTTTGGCTAGGGCTTCATATCTAGCACACTCTCGTAACATAGTACCACAGTTGGAAGCAATTTCCTGGTGTTCATATCTACAATAAGTTGATTAGTTTTTTAAATAGCAACAAAGAAATATGACAATTATGAACATTTCAAAATTTTATTCTCATTCATGGGAATAATTATTTTGATTTACTCACTCTGGTAGCAAAATTGTGTTCCACCCCTATGTTTAAAAATATCATACATGTTTTCAATACATACACATCAATATATATAAAAAGTGCTTCTTACCCAGACATCAAAGTGAACAATATTTCTGGTTTAGTACAAATATATTCAACGGTAGGTGAGCGAGTGCCAATTTGACGTCTAAGAACATTGTTGAAAACTTGGGCTACATCCTTCTTGCCTTCAAAATCAATACGATTTAAATTCTAAAAAGAATTATTTTATTAAAAATATAATATAAAATATATGAAGGGTTTATATTAGGATAAATGGTGTTACTTGGATTAATAGCAGCAGCAGATTTGTATTATAAAGCTCTTGTGCAAGTTGGGCTACAATGATATCTGTTTGTGGTTCTGCATCAGAGGTACCATAGAGCATATTCTTGATCAACACCTGTATTATAAGAATGTATATTATTTTCAATGTCCATTTAATTACAATAACTGTAAAATAATATAACCTACCAAATTTTTGCTAACATCTTCTTGGGCCTTTTCGGCTTTCTTATCACCTCTTTCTAACGCTGTTACAGCATCTTTTAAAGACCTTACTAACTCCGCAGGGCTCTTCTGAGATTTCCCAAAAAGAGGCATAGTATTGGAATTACTTTTACAATAGATCTTTGTAACAATCGTCTACATAAGATTATACCTGCAATGAACATCAATAACTAAAACAGATTATCATAAGATCGCAGCACTAAGTACATGCACTTGATGTTCACTAGAATGCAAGAGAAATAAAAATGCGATTTGACTAGTTTATAAAACGTTCGCCAACCTGGCACTCTATAAAACAACATTAAATATATCTAATAATGGATCAAATCCCTCCCGATATACGTTAATAATATGAAATTTCACTCACAGTCTAATATTTAATAAAATAAAATGATATCTAGAGACAGCACAGGCAGACGAAACGAACAGCTGTGATGTCAATACAAGTATTGCCAGCTTTTTAAATTAAAATAAAAGTCATAGTTCATAACTTCTCACAGGTTAATAATAAAATAACAAGGAAATTTGTGACCAAATATGCTTAAATTATTTTTATATAATATTTTTTTGACTAAGCAAAAAACGAAGCATCGTACCGAACCGTGCTGTACCTTAATGTAAGATTATAAACGCAAATATCTTTTGTATCTATTGCATTATTTTTTAACCAATGCCAATGTAATATACTATGCGGTATACGTATACATACTCATATGTCAAATTGTCAAAGTCAAAAGGTGATGGAATGGAATAGAAGTGATTCCACAGAGTGTGCTCTGTAAAGTAATTTAAATTCGCGAACGTGGGCGGTGGGAGACATCTTAGGTTATAGGTTGTAGTAAATATAATATTTTGTATTCTATATTTATTAAGAAGAAATGGCTGAGGCAAGCGAAAAAATTTCAAAGAAGTGAGTATAGAGTGACGAAATAAGACAATATGTTTATTTTGAAGAAAGCATTGCCAATTTTGGCACACCGAAACTTAAATTATTTAACAAAATCTGTAAAATATTCGTCAGCTTTAAATACACGGTTGGTTTAATTCCTAACATTAACAATTTTGTACTGTACATTACGATTAATTTCTATAAATTTGTAGCGAACTCAAACGGAGGCTAAAAGCCGAACAAAAACTTAAGGAAAAAGCTGAGAAGGTAGCTCAACAGCCAACTGTTATTGCCGAAAAAAAAACAACAAAACCAGAAGAGGAAATTAGCCCTAATGAGTATTACAAACTTCGATCAGGAGCAGTCGCAGCTCTTAAACAAGGAGCTACAGAAGATCATCCATATCCTCATAAATTTATCGTTACTATTTCTTTAGAAGAATTTCTTGAAAAATATAGTAATTTGAGCAATGGAGATGTGTTGGAAAACATTTCAGTATCTGTGGCTGGCAGAATTCATTCAATAAGAGAATCTGGAGCAAAACTTATATTTTATGACTTAAGGGGAGAAGGAGTAAAACTACAGGTATATATTAATTTTGCATTCAATATACCAGTTCATATTTCTTGTAATGATGAATACTTACTTTTCTTATAGGTAATGGCTAATGCCAAACTATATGAATCTGAGGAGAAGTTTGCTAGTGACACCGATAAACTTAGACGTGGGGATATAATTGGTTGTATTGGAAATCCTGGTAAGACAAAAAAAGGAGAACTTTCAATAATACCAAAAACAATAAAATTGCTGTCTCCCTGTTTACACATGCTACCACATCTACACTTCGGCCTTAAAGACAAGGAAACCAGATTTAGGAAGAGATATTTGGATCTAATTTTAAATGATAGAGTAAGAATACTTGTAATATTCTGTGTCAAATATATAAAAAAATAAAAATAATTACTAATATTAACTTTTCGTGATAGTCATAATTATGTATATTGTATTATATTGTTAAGTTTAGTTTTTTAATTTAATATTAAATAAAAAATCATAATTTTAGGTCAGGCAAACTTTCTACATAAGGGCAAAAATAATTTCTTATGTAAGACGATTTTTGGACAACATGGGCTTTTTAGAAATAGAGACACCAATGATGAACATGATACCTGGAGGAGCTACAGCAAAACCTTTTGTAACTCACCACAATGACCTCGATATGGATCTTTACATGAGAATAGCCCCAGAATTATATCACAAGATGTTGGTTGTGGGTGGACTAGATCGTGTGTATGAAATTGGAAGACAGTTTAGAAATGAAGGTATTGATTTGACTCACAATCCTGAATTCACAACATGTGAGTTCTATATGGCGTATGCTGATTATCATGATCTGATAAGTATTACCGAAACAATGTTATCTGGAATGGTTAAAAGTATTCATGGTACTTACAAGGTAATATTTCTTATCATTTGAATCTTGTGACTTACTTAATTTTTAAATTATTCTTTTCCACTACAATTCTTATTTGTTTTTAATTGTGTGATAACTTTATTGATTGAACATTTCTATTTTCTTACCCTTATAAGAACTGTTTCTTTATTTACATGAGACTACAATAAATAAAAAAAAAATCTATACTGAGTAAAAAATTATGCATGAATAAACATAAAATATATATATATATATATATATATATATATATATATATATATATTTGGACACAAGCATGTGACTGTAAACCTTGGACACAAGCATGTGACTGTAAACAGTTGTGGATTAAATTCAATGCCTGCCTCAACATGCAATGCTTTATTTATTTGATGGAAAGTAGACAATGGATTGTCTTTACTTTAGGCTGGGCCCCTGAAAGCCTCTGGTTCCCTCTACTTTGCCTGCTATATGTGGGATACAGAGTCAAGCTGAAAAAAAAATAAAATGAGAATAATTTTAAACAGACAAGGACACTTTTAGGTAAAATATCATCCAGATGGCCCTGAAGGTGAAGAACTAGAAGTAGACTTTACCCCACCATTCGCCAGGGTGCCAATGATTGCCACACTTGAGAAAGTTCTAAATGTGAAACTTCCACCCGCAGACAAACTGGATACCGCTGAAGCAAATGCTATGCTCAGCCAATTATGTGAGAAACATGAAGTAAGTAAAATTGTCACTGTTCCACCACTCAAGGCTTAAATGTCTCGAAAATTGGGTAGAAAGTGGGGACAGAGCATCTTAACAATTGGTTATCACTGCCTATCTTGAAATATGCGAGATACATTGGGTATATTGCTTTATTTGTTTTCTTAAATTTTTAGGTTGAATGTCCTCCCCCAAGAACAACAGCAAGACTTCTGGATAAACTTGTTGGAGAATTCCTTGAAGATAAATGTATTAATCCTACTTTTATTTTGGACCACCCTCAAATCATGAGTCCATTGTCCAAATATCATAGAGAAATACCTGGACTTACTGAAAGGTAATATGAGCAAATGTATAGAAGTGAGTCTACACTCACTACTACTACTCAAAACCTTAATTTAACTTCTATAGAAATCTAGTTTGTACAAATTATTCTTAATTAGAATATACAAAACACATGTATGTATGTATATGGCCATCATGTAACAATGAAATAGCATTTGATTGTAAATAGGATGGACTTGAGCGTCATCCCCACTCAGAAGTATATTTTTTTTACCAGAGCCCCTTTTTTCTGAAAGACAAAATTTCAAAACAATTTGGATATGAAACAGACAATGGAGGGTCTTAACACAACTTTTGTGTTTAGACCCTCATTCTCTTTGTCTATAATTCTCTGAAACATGATAAAGTTAGCCATTATCAGCTTCCATTTACAGTTTATGGGTAACTAATACAAAATTGAATGAAATTATATGTACATCATATCTTTTATGTATAGTATAATAAAAAATATACTAAGTATCTCAGTAGTCATTGAGATAAATTAAACATATTATTGTGACTTGCATTATTGAATAATTCATATTACGCAATTACTTGTTTTTTTTTTAGATTTGAGCTATTTGTGATGAAAAAAGAAATTTGCAATGCTTATACCGAACTGAATGACCCAGCAACTCAAAGAGAGAGGTTTGAACAACAGGCTAAAGATAGAGCAGCTGGTGATGATGAAACACCACCAACAGATGAGGCGTTTTGTACCGCCCTTGAATATGGACTGCCTCCTACGGCTGGCTGGGGTCTTGGCATTGATCGTCTCACAATGTTTTTAACAGATTCTAATAATATTAAAGTATGTAACTTTGTTAATTTCATTTATATAATTAAGGCTTTTGTGATGCAATTTCACCATGTCTACATTGTGACCGTTGCTCGATGGAAAGAATTATAAACTTGTTTTCATTTCCTCACTCTAATAACAAAGCAAAGTGCAGCATTGACTTACGTTTCTTAACACTTAAGTCTCCAAAATTAGGCACTGTGGGGACTGAAATGTTTTAACACTAACTATACACAAATAGGATACAGTGAAAAGAATTTAATTGATTCAGTCATAAAATAGCTAAATATTTATTTTGTAATGTAATATTTTTATTACAGGAGGTGCTGCTATTCCCAGCTATGAAACCGGATGATCCGAATAAACATAACATTGAAGAAGAATCAGCGGCAAATGGTCCTCAAATTCAAAATGGAGCTTAAATTAAACTTAGCAACAATTTTCTGTATAACATACATCTTTTAACAAATAATAAAAACAGTAACAATAATAACATTGATTTTAATTTTTAACCAACTTCAAAAAGAAGGAGGTTATCAATTCGACTGTATTTCTTTTTTTTTATTCTGTCATTTCTTACATGAATCACTTAGTGGTAAGTTTTAAACCCTGACTGTTCAATTATTATTAGGTGTTAGAATCAAACTCATTGAGATTTAAAATAAAATCTTTGATTTTCGTGATTATTACACATTTTAAATGATACTACAGATAATCAGATTATAAGAGGTTATATAATCTACCTGTGTGCAAGTTTTTTGAAATGTATGTTTAAATGTTAATCAGAAAGTTTAGTTTAATACAGAACTTTGTCAAAATACCTCTTACACATTCTACCGTTTACATATGGCTCTTACACTCTTGGCTCTTTCTGATGAGTTTGTTGGTAGGTTATAATACATATGTTAACACAAATTAATTCTGATACCTATCAAGAAAAACAATATATAATTTCATCATATTAATTTATTTACTATCTTAGTCCTCAACAAGGTCCTCAGTAGAATTATAATGTTCACCTAAACTGTACATGTGCCTATGATAGGAAAGTATCAAAGGTGGACCTTCAAATTCAGTTCCTTGTTCTATTGCTTCAGGTCCAGTTGCTTGTATTATAATAATATGACATTTCAAATCATTAGATATAGCTCTTATTTCTAATTGTCCTCCCCATACTTTCGTGTCACTTATTTTTTTGCAATATTCTTCAAATTCAACATCAGTAAGCATTTCATTGGTCTCTGGATTACTTAGAAATGGCATAAAATCATCCTTATTTTCTAAAATATGCTTAGCCACATTTCTTCTTAAATCTTCTACATGTATTTTTTTATTGTATTTTTTTTCTAATTGATGCACAACAGCTTTATACAAGCAATCACCATCCGAAGGTATGGCGAAAATTTTTAATTTTCTTTCTTTTAATTTTGCATATATAGCTTGATTTTCCAAATTTCTAGGCCCATTTCGATTTTCTTGTTCTTGTAACTTAATTTCTATTAATCGATTTCTCTCTAGCTCGAGCTTTTTATCACGGCGTTTTTGTGCTTTTGAAATTTTTGTTTTATGTTCATTTTCTTGAGGGTCTTGATTTATTTCTACATTTAAATTGGCATTTTCTTCATCATTAACTAATTCAAGTTCTTTTTTATGTCGCATTTCAAGGTCTGCTTCCAACTTAGCAATTTCAGATACAAGCTCTTTTTTCCTTGTTTTATCATTTTTAGCCGCTTTTTTAAGACCTTGGATTTGAGCTTGTAATTCTTTTTTTTCTCTGCTATGTTTTTGTTGTAAAGAGAGTTCACTCGAATCTGAATTGTCTTCCATTATTATTTAAAGCTGTTTTAAAAATATATGTTTAAAAATAAGTGAATATGTATAATAACAAAAAATTAAAATGTTTTTAGGTTAGTGATAAATGACAAGTGACAAAGACAATAATTAATAATATACGATAAAAAAATAATTTATCCTTTATTTTATATAATAATTTGTTATTCTGGCAGCTGTGACAAAGTTTACACTAGTACGGCTGCCATCGCTCACCTCTACTGTCTTCTGTCTGTTGTCTTGTTTTTTTCCCATAGTTCTACTAAATTAAGAGTGTATATGTAACATTTAATTACTGAATAAAGCATTTATTATTATTATTATTATGTAAAAATCAAATTCTGATCTGTTATAATTACAAGTCGCAAAAATTATTAGCTTTTATCGAAATAATAAATTTCTATTTAATCATGAATAATAAAGAGGTGATATAGCTATCTTTGTTTAATTTACAGAATAAGGACAACATCCAAGCTCTTACTTTAGTACACCATAGATAAAAAAACAACAGGATCCACAAAAATAATATATTTTGATGTTAACTGGAGTTCTAAGTTCTTATTGCGGTGTAGTAGTCAGTGGCGGCGTTAGGGTAGGGCGAGGCTGGGCGACCGCCCAGGGGCGCCAGACTATAAGGGGCGCCGCGACATAAACGGCAGGGTCCGGCCTGTTTTGAATTTTATTAAAGATCGCAACTTACAAGAACTGTTATCAAATGTATGGATAGCATTGCGTATATTATTGACTATACGTGTAATGGTTGCTATTGGGGAAAAGGGAGATTGGGTTGCGATGCGTACATTTTGCTCATTTTATTCCTGGGAGCCAGTTTGCTTCTCTTCCGACGATCCTGATACCTGTGCCGCTGCCGTTGCCGATGTGGTTTTGCAGGGCATGGAATTCTTAGCACTATAGTGCCAATCGGTGACAAATCACAGCCTTGGTTTGATACGTATTGCAAACTTGCTGCCTTTAGCAACCGCGAAGCATATCCAATCTGGGCAGAGGCACTAGTTACTAAGGATCAGAATGTGAATTCCTCAAATAGGTAGTATGGTCGAGCCTCTAGGTACTTTAAACGGCAACTTACCTGAGCAAGTTCCGAGTATATTGCCAAAAGCGATGAGAACCTTGAGAGCTGCACGTATTCAACACTTTTGGGCGCCCTCAAAGGCAGCACTCGGTAACTTTAGAAAACTTTTGCTTTCGCCATTATGCACATTAAATGACATCTTGGTATATATCCCTCGAACTTGGTTTTGGGTGACCGAAGAATTCTGCTTCTTCTTGACGTTCGGTGTCACCACTGTGCCTATTGCGGAGAGGCGCAACACACGCTGGCCGAGTGTGTAGCTTGGGAGAAGCAACGCCGTGTCCTCACAAATGAAGTAGGAGGCGATCTATCGCTGCCTGCCGTAGTGCGAAGGATGATGAGTAGCGCAGAAGGCGCACCAGGTGCAACGCTCTTTTCCGGCCCCCGTGAATGGGTCCAGGGGCGAGGGACTTGGGAAAATCCCCGCTTGGGGAAATTTGACAGACCCGTGTGGCAGGCGCGCGCGCCTCTGAAACGATGCATACCTCATGCATCGTTTCAGAGGCGCGCTCACTACCAGCACTAGTGTGGGGCTGCGGATGATTTTAAACTCCCGCGGCCCCACTCTCAAGTACGTGGAGAAGAGTAGTCGATGAGGATTTCCCTCCGTGAAAAAAGAAATGGGTGACCGAAGAATAACACCGCCAACCTTTCCGCGGTGCCAGAACTCAAGGCCTTAAGTAGTCCTAGACTCTTAAAAGAGTGCTCTCATCCACCCGGTCTCAAAGTTTCTGATCCATTCCAGGCTCCCTGTTTTCGAAAGTGATGGAGAACATTATTGAAAGCCAGCCATTTGTGGTGTCGCCAGTCTTCCAAAACGGCCAAAACAGTAGTAAGGGGTAACGCTAAGGCCCAATGTGCTGATACTTTCGGTTCACCGAGCCCAGGTTCGGCCTCATGTGGAGTACTGTTCTCATCATTGGGATTGGGATGCTGATATTGGGGTATCAGCTTGACCTATTTGATACAGACAGACCGCATACAACGTAGAACCGTTCGGATCGTTGGAGACTCAATGATGTGTGAATGGCTTGCAACATTGGCTTTGCGTGAAGATATGTGCTAGCTGTGCGTTCTCTACCGCATGTGTTCTGGAGAACTGTCAACTTGTTACCTGCCGCCGAATTTTCTAACCGACAGTACGTCACAAAATCAAGTATCATCCACATCATCTGGATACGTGCCACTCTACTTCTGTGCGGTTAGGTAGGAACTCTATTCCACGCGGAACGCAACTGTGGAATGGCCTACCTATGGTAGCATTTTCAGGTTGATACGACATGGGTACCTTCAAAAAGCGCGTCTTTCTCCACCTTTAAGGCCGGCAACTCACCTGTAGCCCACCTCTCTGGTGTTACACGAGGTCGTAGGCGCCGGTGATCACTTACCATCAGGTAACCCTTACGCTCACTTGCCTTGTGTTTTTTCAATAAACAAGGAGTTTTTTCAAGCTGAAGCTATTAAGAACATATCTGCAATCCACAATCTCGCAATCTGGATTAACAAACTTAACAACTTTGTTAATCAAAAATGAAATTGCAGAAAACATAGACTTTGAATGCCTAATAAAAGAGTGTTAATAGAGAGGAAGGCTAGAAAACTGAAATTTTATTAGTATTTTAAATATATGTACTTTTTCATTGTATCCATCCGCTTTTTTGTATGTAATTGAATTTTAGTTAAGGGACGCCGGTAGTGCTAAAACCGGCACTAGTAGTAGTAATAGGCGTTAATGATTTGAAACGATTATTTCAACTTTTGTCCATAATTTAGTATCTATTTTTAAAAAACTAATATTTGTATTAACATTTATGGTTTGTGATGTTGTCTTGTTCATGCCATTCAATTGCCAAGTTACTGAATAGCTCTTAAATCATAAATGTCAATTTTGAAATGTCAAGTGAGTGGTAAAACGATTTTAATCTGTTTGCGTTTGCAAGAATTTTGGAATATTAAATTGTAATTATAAATATTTTTTTCTTGCATTTTAAAGGAATCTGTTTATTTTTGATTTTCAACATATAATTGAAATCTAGTAAAGGTTATTGTTAACATAGATTTTCATATAGAAATTAAATTTGTGTTATATTTTACCATGAACCCTTGTTCTGTGGCAGCTCCACAACAAGATATTGAAGGAGACGGCAGGTGGAATAGCATTGTAAGTTTTGTATTTAATATACATATTGAAACAAGTTACAAGTAAAAATAAAAGTGCGTACACATTAATTTTTGTTGGACAATGACTTTCCAGCATAAAAGATTTCTTTCGGACGCAAAAGGCAAAGACGGAGACGTCATTTTCATCGGAGATTCCATTCTCCAAGCATTAGAACATACAGAAGTGTGGAATCAATGGTTTGCACCACTTCATTGCCTTAATTTTAGCATCTACAATGATCAAACCCAAAATATACTATGGCGTATCAAGAATGGAGAGTTAGATCATGTTGATCCCAGGGTAATATATATATATATATATTTTGCAAATACGATTATTGTAATATATTCGTTAATTAAATATTTATATTTTTTGTTTTATGTTAAGTGAATTAACAGAATTATATATTTCAGGTGATAGTTTTACATGTAGGGACTAATAATTTCATTCATACACCGGATCAAATCTGTGAAGGTATCTTAGAAATAGTTCATACAATCAGAGAAAAACACCCCAGTGTTTACATTGTACTGCCTGTAAGTAAAAAATGTTGTATGGTTAAAAACCCCTTAAAATATACATGGTAACATAATGACTATTTATATGTAATTTTTATTTCAGAGTTTACTTCCAAGAGGTCAATATCAAAATGTATTGAGAGAGAAAAATGATAAAATTAATCAACTCTTACATGAAAAAGTTGCTCGAATGAATAAAGTTGAAATAGTATCAATAGACAAAGGATTCATTCAAAATGATGGCACAATAAGCCATCATGACATGCATGATTATTTAATCCCTACAAATGCAGCTTTTAGAAAAGCCTTTGAACCAGTATATGATCTTTTGCAGCAAATACTATCTGAAGGGGAACCAGAAAAAGACTTAACACCTTCTGAATAGCCATAGACAAATAAACACTTGGTAGCTTTTTATGCAGCAAGCTTATTGTGATTGAATATTAGTACTTAAATTTAGCTTTTTTATCTTAGACCTTAAGTGTCAAATATTTTATATTAATTTATTATTTTCTTATTATACTTTTACATTCCAAATTAATAAATTGATTCATTGGCTGTGTTAATATTTTAGGCTCTTGGTAGATCACAATGCACTTAATTATAATGAAAATTTAGAAATGAGCACTAAATCATACACTAAAAATATACATTGGAAATGATAATAAGTTATAAATATGATAAAGCAGATAACTGGAAAACCATATATAAAAAAATATTGTGTACTTACATATATATTTTTTTGAGTATATATTACTTCTGCCTATAATTTGCAGCAGCTTAGAGTTTTTTAACTTATTTAAAACACTGCAAGTGTAATGAGTCAACCTGATGTATAAGATGATGATGATCTCAAATCAACCGACCTTGAAAAGAAAGGTTGTATTTAAGACTATTCCAAAACTGCCCTAGGGATAATATATCTTTAATCAGAATGATATCTTTTATACTAATCGAATTAAGCTTCAACTTGCATGTTAATGTGTGGATCATATAGAAATGAGTAAAGCAATGTATTAAATTTAGATCAATATTTAGAAAATTAAATAAAGTGGGCCAGTTGTGGCGCAAGGGCACAGAGTGTGACTGTAAATGCCACTAGTTGTGGGTTGCATCCCCACACAAGGAAATGAAATATTTATTTAAATTTATATTTCCATTTCTTCACTCTGATCTCAACACGCAAAGCCTCCAAAATTCGGCAGAAAGTGGGGAATGGAGTGTTTATCAATAGGTTTCCGCTGTGTGTGGGGCACTACATGATAGATTTGTTTATTTTAAATAAAACATATTTTTGTAACTATTTCTGTAACTTTGATCAAATATTATTTGACTGTAACCAAAATATTTTACACATAGACATATTGTGTAGTATTACAAAATAAAATAACCATTAAGAAAAAATATACAATATGTAGTGGTTTTCTTAAAAAAAGATAAAGCTAATTTGTATATGTCTTTAATATTATATACTTTATTAGTAATGTTTAAAAATACTAGTGTTGATGTTGATCCTTGTGTGCTACAAGTGCTAATGGAAGAAACACGCAACAATTGACTAATTTAACTATTTTTTTAAAATTTTTGCAGCAAAATGAAGTTCTATTAATTTAAAATATATACATACGAAAGAAACACATTGTAGAATTAACCAAAGATGTCTTCACTTTCTTAACCAAAGGTTTTTTTTTATGAAATTTAAGACAATTATATTGTTTTGAATTATTATTTCAGTTTAGAAGTAGTCATTATAAGTTATATTTATATCCCATTGGTGTAAATCATATTTTTACAGTTAATTGGCAACTTTCAATTTAATTATTTTGAAATAAAAAATATTACATTAGTTACTTTTTGGTTTGTTAATAACATATGTATTGTAATCTATAGTACTACATATATCTACTCATGTTGCCAAACTATGCTTGAATCTCAAATGTGATTATTTATTTGCATGATTGAAAAAGCTTGGAAGTAAAAGTGCAATTTTTTCTACTCATGTGTTTTATTTACATAACATTTACAGATAACATGTGACTTTAGAACCACACTGAAACTACATGTTATACTCTTATTGAGTAACATAAAATACAAGCTCTTCCAGTTTTGATTCCGTCTAATGTCTTAAAAATTTCAACTCTATTCCATAAGAATTTTCTGAAAGGATTACAATACTATTCCTGCAAAGATTACTAGTTTTAAATTATAAAGTATTTTTTATACAAAGCTTTTCTATAGATTTATTTAATATTTATTGAGAATTCTCTTAAAATATAGACTTAAGGGTAGTGTAGGGCTACTATGCAACAACGATTTATCAAAAACATTAAAATTTGCTTCCTGAAGTTTTATTAAATATTTATCAACTGTAATAGCTGGTAAGAAGATTTGTGTGGTTATTTTTGGTACCGTTATACTCCGTGCCTGTAAAGAAATTGAATATCTATAGTATAATAAATCAGTAAAAAGTTTGTCTGTACATTATATATTTATAAAACTTTAATATAGGAAAATGAAAAAGACAAGAAAAATCACCTTTTCCAAATGACTATTTGCTCTGCTTGCTATGTCAAAGACAACATTTCGTAAGTTTTCACTATCATTTCCTCTTAAGACCGTTTCCTGACTTAAATGATGTTTCATCAGTACATCCATTGGTAGATATATTGTTTTATGATAATTTGATACATGCACTGATCTGTAATAAGGTTGAAATATAAAGATATATTTATTAATTCATACATCTTATCCTTTTTTATGCTGGACATACACCTAACCTGAGGATCTCTATTACAATTGCTATACAAACAGTGTAATACAAAAAAAATGAAATGTCCAAATAAATATTATTTAAAATCAACAGTTGTGTTGCAGCAACTATTGTCTGTAAAATGTGATGGTTGTTGGTTGAATATCCAATTGGGGGAATAAATTATTTTAATTTTCCCACAACAACACATGTATGTATGGCATTTAGTGTCAATACTCATGGCGTAATGTCTAGAAAACAGAATATGAAGCATTTTGAGGCTATATGCAAGATAGTGTGAGGTTCAACAATTGATAATGAATAACACAAACCTAAGTATATTTGCAATTCCTTGAGCTTTACCCAAATGTGAAGCCACATGGTCTGCATGTACATTGTTTACTCCAGCAATACAAAGTAGTAAAAAGTAAATTGTTGAAACTGTGTTTTCAGTATATTTTTCAACATCTTCTATTGAGTTAAAATATTTCATTTTTAATAAATTGAATCTTGATGTAATTAATCTTTCCAAGGATCTTCTAGGCAACTTATAACTTATGCATACCTATTTACGACAAAGAAATTATTGTATTACATATAAAGATAATGATAATTAATGTTATATTGTCACCTTCTTTAATTCTTCAATAACTGGATGTGCTGGCACTTTTGTTGATTCACTATTGTTTTTATAAATAGCATTTACAGAATCCTGCCAAAATTGAAGCCGCATAGCTGCAGTTTGTGGGTCGGTAGTTTGGTCTTGCACTCTAGCTACTTCAACATTGAAAGCTCGCAAAACTAATGCAGGTGTTCGGAAAGCTTTTGTCATCAGTAAAGTTGCTAAATAGTTTTCATAATCGTGCTGTCTACCTGTATGAAACATTAATATACGAGAATATTTCTTAAACATATTTAAAGAAACAGAAACACAAATCAAATTTAAATTAGATAACATTTTCAATATGAAATACCTCACAATATTAACACAGTATTGTAATGAAGATTCATTTGAAGTAGCTTGTTGCATTACTGATCGTGAAAGTAGTATATATTTTTTAAAAGGCTTTCTCAAAGAATAAATCATTTTTATAGACAAGTTTTAATATTTTATACAATGTATTGTAAATTTAATATTTTAAACAGATTATTTACGTATATTTTAATATTATGTAATAATATTATAACATTGTGTCTTTGTTGAAAGGTCCTTTTGAATTGTAGAGATTTAAAAAAAAAATACAATTTGACTGTATTAGCGCATCAAGATTTTCCAATTAGTAATTGTCATTTTTTCGTAATTGTCAAATACAACCACAGAACACATTTACTCAACTAACACATTTACTCAACTTGAATATAACTTCCCAGGTTGTCATTTTGCGAAATGTCATTAGTGGCTGTATTAATCAGTTCTCATAAAATTGTTATTTTTAACCAAAAAATATGTCTTTTTTAAAACCAGCTTGGATGTTATAATGCACGTTTATTGAAGTAGTATCTATCGAATTATTAAAAAAATATTAATTTATTAAAAAAAAATTGAATGAACTAAAAATGTTAATTGATAAATATTGAAAAATGTTCTTACTAAATGTTGTTGACATTTAGTAAGAATACTTAATGATAAGTATCTGAACGAAAATGATGCTGTGCTACCAACATTGATACATATATCTACAGAATTGAAATTAATTACTTAGTTTACGCTGTATGTATGTGGGGAAGTCAGAGCGAAAGGTGTGCCAAACGCTACGATATTTACTTTGTCCACTGTCATCAACTTCTTTATACATGCCCTCCGAGGCGAGCTCATGCTTTTTATGTGATTTTTACAATGCCAGTACATTTCAATACATTTCAAGGCCAGTTGTGGCGCTGGGGCACAAAGTGTGACTATAAAACGAACTGGTTGTGAATTTTGACTGGCGCACTCAAGACGCAATACCTCCAGAATTCGGCGAAAGTGAGGAACGGTGTGTCATAACACTGGCGTTAACGTTTTTTCAAAAACACGATAAAAACACATATCGTCTTTGTTTCTAACGAATTTGGATAGAGGTTTTACGTAATTGTAATAAGTGACAAATGTATCACTCCAATAACAATACTTCACACTAGATACCTTCCAATCAGGGCCAGCGCCCGCCCAACTGCCCCAGATTGACACAATTCCACTGATTTTATAGTCTTTTTCAACGACCGACCGAGGGTAGATACCCTCTTTTACACGTCTATCTGTCCGATATTGGTTTGTGGGCATACGGGTACGCGACCCCGGATCCTTGAGCCGCCACTCTTATATCCTCATCCAGTCCGTAGGAATGGTGTCCTTCCCCCCCCACTCCTCTTCCTTTCTCCAGCTCACTCCATTACCTATCCTACCCCCCTCTNGGATGTCGTGAAGCAGGGCATGAGAGCCAATGGTCTAACCACCGAGGAAGCAAAAGACCGTGCAAAGTGGAGTAGGAGGGCAGACCCTGGCAATAGCCGGGATTAATGCCAGGAGGAAGACACGAGTACGCTAACAAAAAATTGTTTGAAAAACTTTCTCCCCGCTATATGGGTATTCAATTATCATTATAATATTTTTTAATATTGTTTATAGTCTATCATTCATTCGCTTAGTGTATTACTTCCATGAATTAACTCCACTCATGCCTTCGTGAATATAGTAATTTTCTTTGGCTAGCGGAAAATTGTAAAAATCTCCGTACAGACATGCTAACGAAGAGCTAAGAAATGCGAAAGTATTTTTATACGTTTTCTAAAATGTATTTTAAAAACAAAGTATCATGGAGCTATCGCTATCCAAAATCCACGAATAAGCAATGAAATGTGAGCATGTGCACTATTGTTATACAAAAGCCATGAAATGTTTCATAAATCTGGGCATTTATAGGGTTCCATACCTCAAAAGGTAATAAAATAATCCTTATGGGATGACAGTGTTGCCCGTCTGTCACGACCATTTATCTCAAGATTGCCTGAAGGTATCAAGCTCAAAATCCTTGAGCTAGAGAATATAATTATTTTGTAGGATTCTTATTTAATAAAATAATTAAATAACTATTTATGCACATATTCATATTTCTTATATTATAAAATAATAATAATAAAACACTTCAAACAAACAACAGACCTACTGGCATAGTAAGATCTAGCAAAATTACTATTGTCACCTCAAAGTAATAATCTATAATAATTAACTTTAAACTAATTTGAATATATAAGTATGTAATTATGTAGTTATTTAATTGTTTATTTAAGTCAGTATCTTACAAAATAACACATGGTAAATTATACAATCGAATTTTATGTAGGTATTGTCACCCTTGTCGTTCCTTTTTCAGCTCAGTATTTTTAAGCAAATAAGGTTTTATGTTTAGAGACAGCAATAACTTACCACCTAAAACAACAACACTGAATTTTATTTTTTTAAATAAAACGCTTATTGAATATATTTGACCTCTTTATTATTATATTAATTAAATATAATTTGAATTTGTAGTAAGGTATATGTTTGTAGGTTAAAATTTAAATGTGAGTTGTTAATTAAATGTATATACTTACTTATCATGTTATGCAGACTAGTGTGCACGTACCGTTTTTAGGGTTTCTTACTTTTTAAGGAAAAAAGAAACCTTTATAAAATCACTCCGTTGTCCCTCTGTCTGTCTTTATCTCAGGATTCTCAGGAACGCTTGGAGATATCGGGTTAAAATTCAAATCACATACTCAGATATACGGTTCCATGATTTCCCGATAAAAATATATTTCTATATTCACTTTAAAAAAGATATGGCCGCTTATATCGCAAATCGCTTATTTCGACACTATAAAGAGAATCAAAATTAATAGGGTACTTTGAGTTGGAAAAATCTGAAAACCATTTATGGTTGAAATATGGTTAGAACCATTTATCTCTGAAAAACATTTATGGTTAAAATCTTAAAAAATAATAGTCTCAAATAGCGATATCCGCGTATTTCGACACTATAGAGGAAATCAAAATTAATAACCCGAAGTAAAAGTACTTCCGAATACCCAAGAATTATAAATTTGGCAGATAGCCCAGAGGTAGTACTAGTTCAAGAAAAAATCTAAAAACTAGAAAAAAAGTGAAAATCCAAAAAAAAAACCTTAAAAGGAGGGCAAAGTTTGGTTTTAAAGCCGCTAGTTCAAGTGAGGTAAGATGAAAGGACTCTGGCTAAGCTAAGCTTGAATTTTAGAAAAAGCTCGAGCCCTCGACGAGAGCTATTGTACGGAACCCTCGGTGAGCGAGCCCGACTCGCGCTGGTCCGATTTTTTCTGTATCTATAAGAATGTTATTGAAAATATAATTACATATTACTTGTTGCTGAATCAAGGAAACGATCGACAATTTTGTTATATCTAAATAGCTGTTACAAATGAAATGGTGAGTTATTATAACATTGTTTTGTTGTTTTCTATTGTTATATGTGTGTAATACTAGTAGTAAAATTATTAAATATTTCCTATGGCTTTGCTCATCATAATTCTAATACTTTATATAGTGATAAAGCAGCGATATGTAATTTTAAATGAAACTCTAACTGGAATAATCGCGTATATTTATTTATTATGTTTTTGGAATTCCGACGTTTCGAACACTACGCATTCGCAGTAGTCGGTGGGTAGGTACAGCTAACAATCGTTGGCGGTAGTTTGATATAATAAGAAAATTTTATTTTGGTGATTGAATTAAATATATTCCTGTAATGATTTAAAAAAAAAAAACTATGTATCATGTATTCTTTATAATTATCAGTTGACAAATATTTCCCCCTTCCTCTTAAATGTCTTTACATCCTGTCTTGAATTTATGCAGAATAAGCTCACTGTAATTCGCACCCTGGTGTGGTAGATTTGAGACTTCAAAGTTTTTATGAGCGGGCCTCAGGTGGGGGAAAGTTTCCAATTGTCTTTCCTATTGAAATTAGGGTATTGATGAACATCAGAATATTTAGGTAAATGTTTTTCTCAGCAAGGATATGAAGTTTATGGAACCCGATGTAATGGTTGCTTACACACAGCTAACTTAAATACGCGCTCAATCTTGACATCGGAGATGTATTCCTTAACCATAACATCGATACTTCTATTTGTTTGATCAATATATGATAAGTCACAGTCACGACTAATTTGTATACGCCAGCACACTGCTTGGTGATGGCAATTCACACATTTCAAGAGAGAATTGGTTAATTTTTATGTTAGTCTTAAATATGGTTTTTAATGGAAGCTCACTTTGCCAATCCTTTCTGTAATCCTTTTCACACATATTAGAGGTGCTGGCGGTCTCTCTAATAAGGTAGTAGGTCGCCTGTTGGTATACCGACAACGCTGGCGATACTGAGAGCTTGTTCATTGAAGGGCATTCCTCACCTGTCGAAGCTTGTTCTATAGGTGTTTAGCATCGTAGGGGTGGCAGGCTCTCTGAAACAAAGATTCGTCAATGGTAGATAACGTTTTAGACTTGATATGAGATTCATGTTAGAGGTTTGATCGTGGTTAGAAATTATCTAATTGAAATTTAAGCTCATACTTAAGGGGAAATAACGGAATTTTAAAGCTTTACTTCTGAAAATATTTAACTTTTTCAACGGATTTATGATTTTAAAAAAATTTTGTAAAATTATTCAGTTTCACGCTGTATCCCGCATGTGGCAAAGTGGGCAAAGGAAGTTTAGTGTTACACTCCGCTCCTCTCTTCCCGTCGAATTCTAGAGTTGTTCCATGTGTTAATCTTGATTCTATAATGATAATAACATCTAAATATAAAATTGCGTAATATTTTTTAATACTTTAATTTAATTATGTAGCAGACGAATAACAATATGTTTTCTATTTGTCTATTATATAGTTTTGTAAACAACAATATTTATTTGTCCTAACGTAAAGCTACTAAACAAGTTAACATTCACCATCATGAATTTCTTAGAACTTTCTAACGCCTAACAAAGCTCTTAATTAAACAGTAGTTTTTTTTAATTACCATTATATTATACAACTTTTAGAAAACGAAAATTAAAAACAATAAAAGGATATTAATATATTTGTTAATTATTATGAAAAAATAATATGTCGCAGTAAGCAAGGGTGGAATGCTTAAATAACAGGCTTTACTGTCGTCATCTCATATACATTTCAAACCAGTTCCACCACTTGGAAGGCAGTATTGGTCAAATGTCAGTATTCATACAAAACTAAAGCGAATCGAAAGACTAGCAGTATTCTTGATTCAAGTGTTGCCGCAGCTTTCAACCTACAAGTCTTGTGCTGATGTCGCGAAGAGCCCGAACTAACCAAGAGTGGGAGGTACGCGCTTCTACCTTAGCTCGTAATACTACCAATCTCATTCGTTGTATTATAGAAAATCTTCAAGTGGAACCAAATCCCGAAAAGGAACTCATAGCTCTCTCAATTGGTAAGTGTGTCCTACCATACTTATGCGTAGTAGGTACCATGCTTTTTCACATCTACTTAGATCAATTTTACAATAAGATTGTTTGTTATTAGATATTTGCATATTTCACAAGTTTTATGTTAAGAACACCTAATGTTGATAATATAGAAGGTATTAAATATATTTCGTTATGTTTTAAAAAAATAACCTAAAATCAAATCCAGCTTCACGTTGTATGCACACCGTTTCCCACTTTCCACCGAATTCTGGAGGCCTTGCGCTTTGCCTTCACACCAGAGCGAAGAAATGGCAATATAAATTTAAATATTTTTTTTAATTTTTAAATTTATGCCTGCATTGCATTTTTGCAATTTCTCGAGTACAGATGGAACGCAAATTCAACCGCATTTTCAGTAACACACTTGTGCCCCTACGCTGCGACTGGCCTCAGATTTTATATATTTTGATTAAGATATAAGTATAAATGATACTTGTTGATAAAAATTTAGAGATCATGGTTATATTTGTATCAATGAGTGTCGAAATATTGTGCTTTTCACGGTTTATCTGTGAGAGAGAAGTCAGTTTGATGTTCTATATTCGCTTCATTACTTAAGAATTTGTTATCGATTTTTGAGCATAAATCTTTAATAATTGGTCTCCTGGTAAAAGCAATATTTAATTTTAAGTAATAATAAAATACTCTAGTATCAGCAATGATATACATATAAATTAAAATAAATGGTAGGTACATTCATTTGTCTTACAAATAAGGTAAGTGTCCTCTGTTTCGGCATCTTAAGGCTCTTATAACTTTTTTTTAAAATATATAATTATACGTTATATGAACTTACAAAATTTAGTGTGATCAAAGTGGGTCTTTTGGCAGTAATTTAATGTGTGAATTATATGGTTTTACTTAAGTTTAGTTTTTATATTAATTTATTTGTGGACCTCTTGCTTGAAACTTAATTGGTGCTAAAATTTAGCTCTGTTTCTAAGCTCGTGAATTTGTGGCCGTCGAGAATAACTATTTTTATACATCATCATATATCAGTGTAAAACTATTATTAACCTGTAAACATGTTATGATAATCCAATAGTAGAATGATAGTTTGAATTTTTTTTTTATAAAGAGATTATTAGGTAAAAATAACGACCGAGTCAAGGTTAACATCTTGCGAATAGAAAATTGTACAAAAGTTTATTAATACAACCCCGTAATTTATGCACACACTTATGTTCTATTCTAACGTATAATTAATGTGAAAAATATATCTGAAGCAGTCACAATTAAAATTAAAGCGAAGCTTGAGCCTAAGATTTTTTTCATTTATTAAATTGGGAGTATATTTTACATATGAAATTAAATGGGTTCGGCTGGGAGGCGCTAAACTCCGCTGTATCGCTGAACCTTTTACCCTGGGTGCGAGGTAATCTCGCTACTCCACTGCCTACTGGAGTACCTACTAGATATTTTTTTAAAGAAAATGCATTTTATACTGCGCACTATTTAATTATACTTGGGTAATATTTACTGAATATCCTTATATTATGCTAGCGGCCCCTCCACGGCTTCGCCCGCGTGAACTACATATTCATTTGATAAACAGAATTGACTGACAGTCAAATGTGTTGATGTCAATGAATAATTTAATTTACTTGGTCAGAAACATTCATTAAAAGAAGCCGTGGTTCGGTCGCAGCGTATATTATAATCCTGTATTCAAATTTTTATTTAAGACGATCTTTAGATTGTATTTTTGGAACTAAGAATTATTTATTTTTTTGCTTCAGGGGATCCAACAACTTTTGGTAATTTAAATCCTCCTGAACAGGTATTGCAAGCGGTTCAAGAGAGTGTTCAGTTACATACCAGCCGTGGGTATGCACCATCAAAAGGGCACTATGAAGCTAGAGCCGCTGTGGCAAAGTATAGTGCTCATCAAGGAGATGTCACTCCAGACGACGTTATCCTATCAAGTGGCTGTTCGCATGCTATTGAATTAGTGATAACAGCAATTGCAGAATGTGGACAAAATATTCTTGTTCCTTGCCCTGGATTTTCCATATATCAAACGTTGGCAGCTGGTTTAGGCATTGTCATAAAAAATTACAGTCTATTGGTAAGAAGTGTTTACTGAACGATTGTTAAATATTAGTATTGATAACTTTGAATAGAAAACGATTTTTTCTCTATAAGCCTCGTATAGGAGCGTGTTATTACATTTATTTGTTACTTAATACTGATACTTGTGTACAAGTTATTGTAGACAATTGTAGTTATTGTATTTCAATTATTTATTGCTTTCTTTATGAACCATCAGGTTTATTTATTTTCAAATGGTTTATTTTACAAGAAATTCTTGTAACTAAGTATACGAGTGTATCCGCAACTTAGCGAGGTTATATACGATAAAGGTAGCCAGATTTTAGCAACAACGTTCAATAAAATGTAAACGCGTTTCTAGAATCATAACAAGTTTCTGCTTTATTGTGATCATTTGCATATTTGCGCCGCATTCTCTAAACACCTTTATCGATGCCAAATTAAATATGTAATTGTTTTGAGATCTTCGGTATATATGATTTAATGAAAAAATTCTATATCTACAGCCAAATGAACAATGGAAAGTCGATCTAGATGATTTAGAAAGTCAAATTGATGATGATACAGTAGCCATAGTAGTTATAAATCCATCCAATCCATGTGGGTCAGTCTACGGCAAAGAACACTTAAGTGATATTTTAGATGTAGCTTCCAGAAATAAAATACCAATAATTGCAGATGAAATATATGAACACTTTGTATTTTCTGGAAATAAATTCACATCAATATCGTCAATATCAAGAGACGTTCCTGTCCTCACTTGTGGTGGACTTACTAAGCGGTTCTTAGTTCCTGGCTGGAGAATGGGCTGGGTAATAGTCCATGATCGAAATAATATTTTAGGAAAAGAGGTTCGCGAAGGCTTAAGTAATTTATCGATGAGGATTCTTGGGCCCAGTGCATTGATACAAAAGGCGCTACCTGCTATTCTAGAAAATACGCCACAAAGTTTCTTCGACGATGTGTTATTATTTATAGAGGTGAGTGCAAGGTGCTTGCTTATAAATAATGCTTTAAGTATAATAATAAACATACAAATAAACAAGTCCTGCAAGACAAACAACAATTTATATAATTTATATATAAATCTTCGAGGTTGACTTAGTTTTTATAATAGTTAATTATTAGATTTTAACTAACAATGTTTTAATCGTCTGGTAGTGGTAGTGGTAGCGTTTAATATCTCTTTTTTTACTTGAATTTTGTTTGTTTATGTAATTTGTGTAATTATGTAAAATTATGTAATTCTAAATGCGATGTTTATGGGATATGAAAGGGGATATGGACTAATATAATTTTCACTCTCTGGCAAGACAAAGTGCGGCCTTGAATTTTGCTGTTAATCACATAATGTCTTGGATTCGTGGGGAAAACGGAAAATAGAGTATTTTGACACTAGGTTCTTTTTGCCTACACATACTCGTACATACATATATCAATAAACATTATCAGTTTTTTAGGAAACACATTTTTTTTGTTAAATTTAAATTATTCTTTAAATGTTTAATAACGTTTTCGATATAAAAATAAAATCAGAAAAATCATTTCAGAATCAAGCCAAACTAGCATATGAAGAATTAAGACAAGCACCAGGTCTGCGGCCTATTATGCCTCAAGGAGCTATGTATATGATGATAGCAATAAAAATATCACAATTTTCAGAATTCAAAAATGAGTGTCAGTTCGTCGAGCGTCTGGTTTCCGAACAGTCTGTCTTTTGTCTACCTGGAAAGGTAGTTAAGTTTATAAAAAATGTATATATAGCTTATTAGTAACATTTATACTATTCGAATACAATTGCAAGTATTTTTTTAAATTAAAGTACTCAATGATGTAAAAATGTGAATAATTATAAAAAACATGTAATATATATAAATCATTTAATTTTGCTCCCGGTTGTGAAAGATAATGCATGGCGGTAAGTTCCACCACCCAAACTATAATATCTCGAAATTTGAGGGAAAACTGAGGAACGAAATGTCTTAAGGCTAGGTTTTCTACCCTACATTTCTGAAGGTACGATAAAACGCATGCAGTTGCGTTGTTTACATAATATGATCCCTCAGCTCTAGACAAAGTGCGACGTTATTATTCCAAATTTCAACTTACATTCAACATTCTTAAAATAAACTGAAAATAGTTTCATTTAACTATTAATAATTATCTTTTTTCTTGTATTTTTCACAGTGTTTTAATTATGATAACTACATGCGGATTGTATTGACCGTGCCAGAAGATAAAATGCGGGAAGCTTGTCAAAGAATAGTCATCTTTTGTAAGGAGCATGCCGTAGTTGGTGAGAGCCGGAAGGACATTGAAAATGATATATCTGTTGCGAATGATTTTAAAGTTATTTCTGACAGTGATTTGGCTCGTATTGCTTAGTTATTATAGAGCTTTACAGGTTTATGTCATATTAGTGTACATACGTGATAGCATAAATTTCCATAGCCAAAAACTTTACACATACGAGTAGGTACTTATATATTATAATAATGTTATCGTTTATTAAATAAAAATATTCACTAAAAGTATTGTTTTATTTAATTTTCTATTCAGTAAATATTGTAATTTTGGAAATATTAGAATTTAATATACCTAATGCTTTAATATGTCATAAAGTGTGGGTACGTACGTACCTACTACATTTTTTCACTACTACTACCACAATCTTGTAGTAACGCTTTTTACTTTTCTTCAAATAGAATACAATAATAGTAATAGTACTTTTTTTCTGATTCGATCTGGTCGTAGAGGCGGCATTGGTGAGTGGGGGGACTAAACGAAGTGACTCCACTTAGGTCAATTTCCTCTTGTGGCAGACATAGCAGCCAATTGATTCTAAAACTTGCTAAGTGTCATACCGTGAGTTTCTAGAAAAGTATAGAAGGCGAAAGTATAGAACCGGCGGAACTTCTATTTTTTTTTCGAACATGATTTTAATGCTGTTAGCCCTATTGAGTTTTACAGCGACGCCGGTTAGGTTAAGTTAAGTTAGTTAAGTGAAGAGGTTCCTCTGTCCCTGAAGAAATGCGAGCACTAAGTGGCTGCCTGTATAGAAGTAAGGGCGTCCCCTGCGGGACTCGAACCTCGTTCTTGCGGCCGTCGAGCGGATTGGAGAACTTGAATACGAAGTATGGGGTTGTTATTTGGTAATAACATCGTACTCAATTAGGTATAATATTATTAATTTTATTTTGCCCCTGCTTTTAAATTAAACATATTAGAGTTTTTATTTTTTGTGTTTGGCGTAAATTTTCTCTCGGTATTTGTCAACGATATCAATACGTTTTTTAAAATATTTTTATTAAGCATTTTGAAACGGCTAAACATCTTTCACCATAAGACGGAATTTACATGTTTAGTCTGGCGTCAGTCCATGTTTCAGATGATGATGTCAGAATTATGATAATTGACCGTGTAAGCGCAGACTGATGGATTCATTATTTAAATATTTTAATAATTTTTGTCAGTCTCATCGGAATGACGCCAAACTGAACGTGTATTTAACCGCTGTCAGTCTGGTATCTGTCTCCACAGTAGTTACTTAATCGTGTATTGCGTGTGGAGTAGCGAAACTCAACGAATAAATATCATAATATTTTATTTAACAAAAAAACAAGATAAATAATATACAAAAGAAAATAAATTTGTTCATACCTCACTTAAGTTATCGTGATAAAAATTAATACGGTAGCTTCCATAATCTCTTAATAAAATTTATTTATTATCTATACTACAATTTAATGTTATAAATAATCTGTGGTCAAATGTCGAAGTCATTCTAATAAGTGCTGCATTTATAATTGATTTTCTTGTGGTGTTCGTAATTTATACGTGAAGTTGTCTTTATAAAATTATATTTCAAGAATTAAAGAAAATATGTCTCAAATAAAGTCGAATAAAAAGTTTAAGTGGGCTTTAGATTTTAATCCAAAGTAAGTGCACTGATAGAAGTGAGTCTCACATGACAAAGTCCTTCATATAATAACTTACGTTTATTATTTCAGAAATAAACTGCAATCAACTGAGATACCATCACCTCCTGGATATAGTCAATCTGCTAATGCAAGCTACACAGAATCCTCAAAAGACAGTGATTCAAATTTACTCTTGATCAAAAAGCTTTGGGATGTTGCTCTTGGACCACTAAAACAAGTGCCAATGAATTTGTTTATAATGTACATGGCAGGAAATTCAATTTCTATATTTCCTATCATGATGGTTGGCATGTTAATCGTGAGACCAGTTAAAGCATTATTTTCTACACAAAGTACATTCAAGATGGTAGAAGGTACTCAAACAATAGGCCAGAAATTTATGTACATAATAGGAAACCTAGTCAATATATTTTTAGCTCTTTACAAATGCCAAAGTATGGGATTGTTACCTACACATTCTAGTGATTGGTTAGCTTTTGAAGAACCTATACTCAGAGCCGAATATGTGGGTGGAGGAATATCTATGCTATAAATATATAGATTATTTTTAATAGCTACTATTTATTATAATAAATCAGTTAAACACATTATGTACAGGAAATAAAAGTTGACAAATCCATTAATGAACACATTTCAATCCTTTCCTCCTTTTTTGCTATTATTGATTTCATCTAATTTTGCTTTAATAAAAGCTTGTGCTTTTTCAAATAAAACCTTTGGATCTTCTACTTTTTCAATCTGAAAAAAAAAATCTTAATAAAATAACTTAAATAATTTTCCAAAGCATTAAAATGTATTTTACATAACATAATGAAGTATGCAATAAATTCCTGGTCCAAACTACTAATGTACAAAAAAAAAGTAAAAGCACAAACCATTTCTTTTTATCCAAGGCTTGGTCACATGAATGAGTTGATTTCTTACAAACTAGATCAACAGCAGCCTGCATTAAAAAATAAAGAAAAATTTATAAAAAAAATTATAATATCAAATGTTTGAGCCAGGAGCATTGCATTACACATTATTTATAGTATTTTTTTATTCTATAGGATAATATAAAATATTAAATTATTATATGTTAAATTTGAAGCAGATGGTAAATATCAACTTCATATCATCAGCTTTAGTTGTGAGGGAGTCAACTCCACATTACAAGCTTGAAATAGAGTGAATATCACCATTAGAGCAGACCTGTTTCAAAAATATCTTTGTAACTATGCCAACAATCAAAGTTAAGTACCAAAGTACTTGCTTAGTAAATAAAATAGGGATAATTTAATTTAACTAGTATTATTTAATATTACTATTAATCATAATTTTGAACTGGGCTCTAGTCAAGTTAATCAGCTTCACATTGTAACCGCCTACAGCAGGGTAGATAGGGAACCGAGTGTTAAGACACTTCATCCCTAAACAAACAACAACACACTGTTTATAGCAGTGTAGAAAAATGAAAATAGCTTAAATGTAATGATGATAATTCCTGCTGTAGGACTCAAATCCACAATCATCAATTTGAGTTATCAGTTGAACACAGTCCCACTGTGCTGTAATGGCCTCAACTTTGTATTTAAATGTTGAATATTCTTGTCAATAAGAATTAAAATAACACATTCCTACCTGATAATTTTGTGCTATATACACCCCAGTATATACTCCTGTACCAAAAATAATCTAAAACATATTAGAAATTAGTATCAATGAAAATATTGAGATTTTATGATTAAGTATATACTTACACCAGTTTTCAGAAGTGACATAAAACATCCCATATTGGTAGGGTTTTTTTAAACAAGGTTATCTAAGCATATTTATAATATGTAGTAACTTTATATAATATACATGTATAAAATTTCATGATTGTAAATTTGGAAGTTGTGTATTCATAAATTCATTATAATTTGACATCTGACAAAATGATTTTCCATATTCAAATTTTTTGGTACAAATTTTACATGGCAATATTATTTGTACATTGTTGGCATTGTTAAGTAAAAGTAAAATAATTTTTGTATAAGTTCTCTTAGCTAATATGTATGTAATACACAGTTTAAAACTTTCAGAATTACAAAATGTAAAAACATTTCATATAACAGTGAGTAAATTTTAACTTTTCATAAAAATATTAAGAAGTAATTTTAGAAGTAATAATGAATATTCAAGTAATAATGAATAGCGGGGATTAATGCCAGGAGGAAGAAGAAGAAGAATGAATATTCTCTAATCTAATGAAGTTATGAAACTAATTGCTTGAGTCGATTCATATAGTAGTGAAAATTAGATAAAACTATGTAGTATGTGTATATTGAAGTTGTATACAAATATGGAGTATATACTTTAAAAATTTTAATGATAATCAGCCAATTTATTAACTTACCAGTCCCTTCAACATTGTATTCATTAAAAGTACCATCAAATGAAAGCGAGTATTTATATTGTTGTTAATGGGTTCTTAGAAAAATAATGTTATGGTATAAAAATAATAAATTATATTTTAGTTATAAAATATCCACTGATTTATCTACAATCATGATATAACCTCGAGAAACATTGACAATTGACATTGACAAATCCAAACCAGTGTTGCTAATTGCTATTAAAATGAACTCTTCGTGTCTATCGGGTACTAATAATTTTTAACTAACTTACAATCATTCGTTTTTTTTTCAAATATCGTTTAAGGCGATAGGTTAGAAATATTTTTCAACTTTTTAGATACTTACACTGTTTTTGATTTTAAATATAACATGTGTTAGCATATTCGTGTAAAAGTGGGTAGATTTAGGTGAAAAAGATAATAAAAGCAGTGGAATTGTGTCAAACGGACACAGTTGCTTGTAGGCGGAAGCCCTGATTGGAAGGTATCTAGTGTGTTGTTATTGAGTGATACATGACAATTATTGTAATTACGTGGAATCTCTATCCGAGTACGTTAAAAACATATAGACGGTATGTATTTTTATCGTGTTTATTTTAAAAACGTTAACCGCTTCCGTTTTCTAACACATGTGTATATTTAGTGCTTGTTAATGTGTCTTTAAATACAATTGTATGTTAACAGTAACACTGAGGTTAGGCTTTAAATTTATATTTCCATTTGACCACTCTGGTGTCGAGGCAAGGGCGCGTGGAGTTCTGCCACAGAATATTACAGAATTATTATGTTGCCCGCTTTCCGCCGAATTCTGGAGCGTGTTGATTGGTAAGTGGAATTTAAATAAATATTTTATTTCCACGAGTGGGGACTGAACTCACAACCAGTCGTGTTTACAGTAATAAAATACAATTATTTTTGTGCAACGGACATATTAATTAAAAACTAGATTACGTAAATATAACATTTATTTTAAAAATTGTCTCGTCAACCCTAACAACAATTTTTCGTTACTCCGCCTTCTCGTTTTTATAAAAACATTCTCTTTTCTATCAACCAATAGTAGGTACATCTCTTACACACCTTATAAAGGGTATCAATTATCTACTTCTTTCTATTTTATATTCACTCTAAATATAATAAAATTAACGGTATTTAATTTAATGTATGGTAGTACATCTTCAAAATTTTCCGAAATATGTGAACAATGAAAGTCAAGTTCATAAGTATTTATAAAATATGTATAAATTTATTAAATTCTGTCATGCATAAAATATTAAAAACAAATATAAAATCATTGTTTTCAACACACAAACAA
Source organism: Heliconius nattereri (assembly GCA_013403645.1). Classification (NCBI taxonomy): domain Eukaryota; kingdom Metazoa; phylum Arthropoda; class Insecta; order Lepidoptera; family Nymphalidae; genus Heliconius; species Heliconius nattereri. The sequence continues at coordinate 7,448,199 of JAAIXI010000230.1, forward strand.
TCTTAAAACTAATTTTTCAATTTCATTCTTACACACAACACAAATATTTACAAATTCTATTGCAATGATCTCGTTTTAATTTACTATTGTAAAATTACGTAAACTTGTCAATCTTTTACAAAAAGGCCTAATAGATGCTTAAAATAAATACTGATAATAGTGTTGTGTTCAATAAATTTAAAATTAACACTTAATAAAACATTTTGGTACATTTAATATTAATAGGCAGTAGGAACTTCAATAAGCCAACAAATTGTGCAATAACCACCAATGTGTAAATTGTTCAAATGTGAACGGAATGTATAATATATTTTTTCCATTTTATTTATTGTATATTGTCTTACTTAATTTATTGAGCAGTTAATTTTTTTAAATTAATACACATAACGCTTATAACTATTGATATAATTACAGCTACTTATGAACTACGAAGTATAATTGCAACAACCGTGAGTAAGGTACCGTTAATTATCACATAATACAGTACGTATTGCTATTTATATTTTCATTGTTCCGCATTTCTAAAAAGGTATTGAATCGAGTCCTCGTGAAGCGCTATCAGGAGCATAATAATACCGCCCGTTAAGAATCCGAGCACTGCAAGGAATAAATGGATGCTTTTTCCTTTATTATTTTCGTTTATTTCAGGTACTAAATCTGCTAATGCAATATAGAAAAATGTTCCCGCCGTTGCGGCGTATATCCACTGCGATGCAGATTCGTGGTCTTCCGCCAGCCATATACCGCCCGCCATGCCCATAAAGCTGAGGGCAGATGAAAGCAAATTGTAATACAAAGCACGTTTAATACTCATGCCAGAACGCAAGAGCACGGCGAAATCACCTAACTCGTGAGGCAGTTCGTGACAGAATACAGCCAGAGCCGTGGCAAAGCCGGTTACCGGGTCACCGCTGAACGCCGCCCCGATAGCCAACCCGTCGGTCAAGTTGTGTAGGCCATCACCCACAATAACCATGAGCGCCGTTGATGTCATCGGACGTTCGACGGGCGGCGGTGGCGAGCCCGGCATCATAGCACCAAGTTCTATCGGCTCGATTTGCTTAGCAGATCCTACTTTCATTTCTTCAACAGATATGCTCGGTGCGTCATGAGAATGTGAATGACCTCCGTTCATCGTTTGCATAATGGCTTCCACTGTGTAAAAAAATAAAATAGTCAAGAAGGTCACACTACATTTGAGTATTACTTCAGTCTCCTCTGTCGGTTCGTTTGGTGATCCGTGGGACCTGAGCGCGTGAGGCATCAGGTGTAACAACGCGTCACCACATAAGGTTCCGACCGCCACCGCGACAAGGAAATGTATGACGTAGCTAAATATAACCGATTTTAGCATTGGCACTATAGCCACCCCTAACAATCCGGTAGCACTTATTACCAGTATACTTAATGTTGCATATATCCACGCTGAAACAAAAAAAAATACAAATATTAGTACGTCGATGTTAATTCGATATTATTTTTAAGTAAATTTCAATATGAATGTTGTACGTACTCCATAGCCGACTGAGTTTGGGTGACGGTGCTTCTGTTTTGTAACATGATCTCTGGTCTAGCTGGTATACAAGAGCAGGGCACATTTCTAAAAAGGTTTTCGGGTTGATTGTTATAATGCCCGGTTCGTTCTCCATTCCATAAACTTCCAAAATTTCTTTTGGAGATAGGCATGATTTGTTCAAAATGGGAGATTCTGTAAAAGAGAATAAATATGCTATTATTTACATTGGAAAATAAAACGGAAATATTTAAATTAATGAGGTTGATATAATTCAAGGATGTATGAATGAAGACTGGGGTCGACGTACAATAAGCGGGAACGTTACTACAGGAGTGTAATAGGATAATAGCGAGACCGTAAATAACGAACGCGCTTTTAAGTCTCGTTGCGCGCTGGCAATCTTCCTACCTCGTGCTATGAATATGGAATTGAATTTATGTTCCAAACACTGAATACTTAATACAAAATAATAATTATATCTTATTAATTATTATTCAAATATTTTGCGTTTTAAAATTACTATAGAATAGTATAGATAATAACAGTCTATAACTATAAGTGGATATATAACACTTAGATCTTCGACCGTCATCGAGGACGAGAGGCAATCAATAGAAATTGGTCACAGCAAAAATAAACAACCTATAGTAGTTGGTTTAATATAAAAAAACATGCTATTAGATTTTTCCATGAAGTATTTTTTCCTTATCATTTTCTCATAATGGTATAGGTATGTAAATTACTTTTTAGAAAACGTAAATTTGAACCCCCGGAATTTTGGAAACCGTCCAAGCTCTCTGACCACTAAGGCATACGTTCTCATCAAGCTACGTTGAAATTCTCATTCGCGTATTTCAATTTATTTATGTTATTAATATTGGCATCTCTGTAGGAAGATTTTTACAAATTACCGCTACCCTAAGATAATTGCAATTATTTATGTTATAAGTTAATAAATAATAACATAAATATATGTAACGTCCAAGTTGCGCGAGTTCAAATGCCGCTACTTTAAAATTTTTATACTAAAAAAGAATTTTTCTTTCTATGTACATAAGACATTTGTATATATATGGTTATAGAGTACATGACCTATTGCAGTCTAACGGAGCCGTATTAAATAAAGTCTGGCAAAAAATGTGACAGTATGAGACAATAGTAGTTGTGATCGAGTACCGTGAAGGTCAATGTTTAGTGAAACCCGTCACAATATCCATTAAGTTTGAAGGACTCTACAAATTTAACTTCATTCAGTATAACTAAGCTTTCATTTCGCACGAGGTTTTTCCGCCTTTCAGTGTGACTGACTGGTTGACCAAAAAATATGATAAGTGAGGTTTAGCATTGTGTAGGATTTTACATATATGACTAGACTAGCGGACGTGCGCAGCTTCGTCTGCATATTTGCACCCTTAGGGGTGAATTCTAATAAACCGTCAAACACGTGTTCAATTAAATATTTTTAAGAGTCTGAATTTACAATTTTATAAAAATTGGTGCTGATTTAATTTTTTTTCCATAGTAATTTTCAACCCTCATTTCACCCCTTTAGGGTTAATTTTTTTTAAAATCCCTTCTTAGTGGATGTCCAGATTACGAAAGTAAACATCTGTCCAAATTTCACGTTTCTACGCACAGCGGTTACGGCGCGTGTGCGTGCGTCTTACCTCAGTCAGTGAGGACAAGTCCTTTTATATATATAGATAATAGAATATTGTAAAATTATTTATTTTGAATAATTTAACAATATTCTAATATGAATATTCTAATGTCAATAACTACAAATGTAGGGAAAAATTAGAATTTCACACAAAAAGAGCGCAAACTTAAGTTTGTTAATTTTTATAAGATTTAATACTCTGATCCGTTGATCTAAAATTTTGAAATTAGTACAGAAGCTTCGGTGGGCGAGTCCGACTCGCACTTAACCGGTTTAGTCGTTGGATATATATGGAAATATATCCAACGACTCGACAAATGACCACCATGACCATGCCAAATAATAGAAAGCAACCGGATGCTTGGACATGTATTACATATTATTAACAGTTATAATGGTATACTTAGTGCTTACTAGATGTCGGCGATCTTTTGTGCCGGTGGGCCGTGTCGTGCAGCTGTTGGAAGGTGCCATTTATCTTGTGAAGGGCAATGTCGTGTGGTGAATTAAAGACTCTTCCACCTAAACCGAGACTGTCCAGCAGATGCTCGAAACCCTGTAAAGTAAAGTTATTTAATAAGTATACTTGCTCATGTTATTTTATTTTATAATATTGTTTCCGAACAGATGAATAATAACTTAATTGAATTGTTACATATCATTTTTTTTCAGTTTCACGCTGTATCCCGCAGCTGAAGGAGCCTAGTGTTAAGGCACTCCGCTCACCACTTTCAGCCGAATGCCGGAGCTGTTACGTGTTAAGTTTGAATGGCAGAACCGATCGCCGCGTTTTTATTTGTTCTTTATTTTTTAAATTATGTATTCGTTTTCAGTTTTTTTTTCAACTTTTTATATTAAATTTATTTTGTTTTGATCATATTTCTTACTATTCTACTAGGTACATCTCTTTCTATCTTGTTAAATTGTAGTATCTACCTTATATTTATTTGTTTGATTGATGATAGTTAATTATCAATAGATTATTGACTAAAACGCATTTATCAGTATCTATCTACCTAATCAAATACTGACAATTGTTTACAAATTAAACACTTTGGAGACATATAATTATTTATCTTTGTAGTTTGTTCTACCTCATAAACAAATTGCTTAGTCTATTTAACTTTTGCAATTCTGCTTATTTCATACATTGACTTCCTTAATATCTGTTTTCATAAATATAAGGTTGTTTTTGTCTTTGATCAAATGCTAAATATTTTTCAGTGATTGCTTAATAGTAAAAAAAGTTATGTATAAAACCTATTTTTAGTATTATATTGTATTCCAGATATACAGAGTAGGCAAATCATCTATGTTGTGTTAACTGTTAGGACACCCTGTTCCCGAATTATTGAAACATTGTGTGTCTTGTGCCGCAACTTAACGCCGCGCTTTATCTTATAAAGGTAACCTTCTCGATAACCAATGCCTATTCTATACTCTACGGAGAGTGCAGGCTAGATCCAAAGGACTGTTGTGGATGGACCAAGCAGGCTTTAGCAGGCTTCTTTTCCACCCGCACGATCATGGAAGAACCATTGGCCGCTCAACAAAAAGTCCGCTCTGTGATTTTATGAACTTGGAACTTGTTTACTCCAAAAATCACTGACCTACATGAAAGGGAAAGTTTTTATATGTGAAGGTATCTACTATTGGGTATATTATAATATTCATTGGAATTCCACAAGTGAGTGTTCTTACAATAGATGTTATTATTTAATTTACATTTTAAATTTTAATTATAAACAGTTAAATGTTGAGTGTGAGCTGCGACTTGCGAGTGATTGAGTGCCTTTGCCAACTGGCTATTCAGTATTCATACATACATAGGTAGGTTCTCTGGGGACGCCATCGTTTTGCTATTAAAAATTATGTAATCAACAATATAAAGTTTAAATTATTTAAAAATAAATATTTAGTACTAAATTTATCAAAATATTTTTTATATGAAATTGTTGACATTGAAATAATTTGAATTTCAATGCCTATAATAGTTTTAAATAAAATAAAGATATTATAAAACAATTATAAGCATTCAACAACTATTTACCTAACATCTTTGCCAGATTTTGTCTCGGAGAAAAGCGGGGATTTTTATATCTGAATTTGTTAGTAATTTATTATAAAAAAATATAATAATTAAACAATAATTCTCAAAATGTGTGGAAAAATGTATGAAAAGTGGGATCATGTCTGTCCCGCTTTTGATGTTTAATTTTTGGACTAAAAATCGGGACCATCGAGCCAATTGGCCAGACGTCCCGAAATTAGCGAGACGTCTGGCAACGCTGGTAAGAACCGCCCTATTGTTATAGAAAATATTTATATCAATTATTATGCATCTGCGTTATTTTATAGCATAAAGCCGTTTTCATACTTATCTATATTACTTTCTATGGAGAACAATGCTCGGTATAAAAATTAAAAATAAAAGCCATTACAAATACAGTGAACACCTGTTGCCATTGTAGATATACTGTGTTATAATGTAGCTAGGTGCCTACATAATAACACCTCGTGTATATTGATATTTTTATTAAATTAAATATGCCTGAAAACTTTTTTATTTACTAAGCGTAAACAATGTCATGCATACGTACGTAACAAAAGAATTTATATTTTTTTTACAAATGTTTTAATATATGTACATTTTTTTAATTATCTATGACAATTTATGAAAATAATCTAAATACTGGCAAAAAAATGATTACTATTCGCAAGACCGTGTTATTCCTGTGCTGAAATAAATTTAACGATTTTTACGCTGCGTGTTATATAAGTCCGTTAATAATGTTGGGCAGCGCGTGTGTGTGGGCATAACGTCGTTACAACGAATGTATAACGCAGTATTTTTAGATTTTCTAGCGAAGTCACGTCGCGAATTTAAAATTGAAAGTGGTAAAATCATTCACTCAAAGTATTTCCTAGATTTGAATTAAAATTTCTCCTTCATTTAAACGTTTACAGCTTGTTTTAAGCAGACGGGAAAGTTCTAAAGCTATTTAACAAGCTCAAGTCAACATTTCAACATTTATAACACAACATGTATTATACATTTTATTTTTTCGATATCATCACTCACTTTTCTATTATCTAGAAACTTCAATTGTATGGTGATCTATAGGAAAAATCTCATAAACTGGAAAGCTTGAGACTTATGTATGCAATGGAGCTACGTGATTCTTTGTTTTGTACTTAATTGTCTCACTTTTTAGTGAATTATTTAATGTAATTGTAATCTATTGAGGTTTACAATAATGCTATTTATTTCTTGATCATTGTATTTCGTTGTATAATTGTATGTTGAATCATTGATTTAAAATCAAGTCTTTACTGACTTACGAAATCTATTTACAAATCGAATTTATATATTTACTAATATTTAGTAGTTTATATATAGTAAACATCAATTAAAGTAGAAGAAGAAACATATATATTTGCAAAAATTGTGACTGATAAAACAATATAATACCAGTGAAATATCAAAAGGTACTTAAGATTATTAGCCATGCTGCATTCATCCTGCTTGGATTTAAATTTGCAGTTTCCCTTTCCTCTATATATCTAGCCCGAGTGGACACTATACAGTACGTTCGTATGGCCTTTTATATTTATACTGACAGTTACATACTGGCATAACAAAAAGATTGTGATGTTTGATAATATCAACCATTTGTTAAGAACATACTTGTAATACATTATATAAATAGGGTATTAGAAGTTATAAATTAAAGTTTTCATTTTCGTAAGTGCCTGACAAAAGCCATAACAACGTATTTGAAACACCAAACAAATATAGCTTTTTTTGGCATTATTTGTTTTAAAATACCCTTTTGTCATAGATTTAAAATATTGTTATTGGGTTTTTTATTAGGTGTAAGTGCTAACGAATCTGCCAGTCAGAATATCTATTCAGATTCATTCACCGAGAAAACTAAAATAACTGAAAGATATAGCATCTTAATTACTAAATATGATATCGCATATTAATTACTTGTTTAGAAATCAATTCAGATATTCTTGCATTGTAATATAGCATATAAATGTGAAGGTTTATTATATAGAAAGTTAAAGGAAAATCGAAAGGAGCAGTATCATATTAGGGTACCTTTAGCTGTCATATGAAAATGCGGGAGACGTGTTTAGATACAAAAAATATTTGAAATAGTCTTTTAATATTTTATATGGAAGATTAGAATAATAGCTGCAGTTTTCTAATGCGTATGTCTAACAGAAATCGATTAATAAATACGTTAATACATTTATTACAAGGAAGCTAGTCATGTTCTTATTAGATTATACTAAACAAGATAAGAGTTTTTCGATTAAGATAACCAATCGATTTATGTAGTAACATTTAGGTTCGATGAACTTCCGTTAACGAAATAGGGAAAGGCGCCTTAGAAAATTGTTTTAGAAATTTTCCGTTAAGCTTGAATAGACGGATGTGAGAATCGTATTTCTTACATTATAGAGATACTTATTAGAAATTTTAGCAATGCAAGAAACGTAAATATTAAATTACAACCACAAAATGTTTTATTTATAAAAATACTATTTATATCAATTACCAATACTAAGTGAGAAAAAATATGAAAAAGTGTACTTTAATTAAAAATAAAAGACAAGGAAATTTACTTACTTCAAACGTGATGACACCTTTGTCCCCATACTTGTCGAATATCTTCTCAATGAAATATTGCTCAGCTGGTAATGTGTTGTTTTTACCGGCATCCAGTACTTGCAGATCGTTGGCGAGTGCGCCCACCGCCAAGAGAACCACGACGCACGTCAGCACTGCCATCGTACTGAGGTGAGAGCGGCCGGTGCGCCGGCGCCGGTCCCGCGCCTCCACACTACACTATCAGAGACACACGACCAGCTCAGGCCGACTCGAACGACTTGGTATGACGCGACCCGATGCGCGCGCGCTTACGCTAGCTTATAAAAGAACCGAAAACGACAGCCGTCCACGGTGATGCTTGGCGTGATAATAACTTGAGGCGAAGTACGCGTCTGAGGCTTTCACCTGTTGACGTCTTCGAGGTCGGTTCTAGCGCTAATGATAAAGAAGTGTTTATGTAGAAGTTCGCGGTCATCCCGTCTCCTCGCCGATAGTGCACCGTACTGACTTCCCACTTGACTTGGAGTGCTCGTTTCCTTAGAGTCTGAGTGTAATTAGGGTGATGTTCTTGTTGTAATTGATATAGATAAAGAACAACAACAAAGTTAATAGTAATTATGTATTATTAATTAATTTCTTTTTGTTAGTTAATTATTTATTGAGGCTCCCGTGGCGCAGTCGCAGAAGTCTGTGACACTGATCATGAAAAAAATTTAACATTTTTAAAGTGTTATTCCACACTTAGTAAAGAAAAATACTTATTGAGGAACGTATAAAAATTTGAACGTAGCGGGATTTAACCCCGCCTCTTTGAAAACGTAAAGTAAAACCAGTTATTTATACACGTCGACTCGGTTAATAGTAGTAAAAATTGAATTATAATAGCAAAATAATATTGAAAATGTGTGAAATCGATAGGAAAATTTGTAAATTTAAAATAAATAATGTGACAGCACTATACTTAAGGCGTCAATGTGAGTGAATAATGAATCATTAAGATACATACAGTGGGGTATTGTATAACAACATTATGCATACTATGAACAAACAAACAAACAAACAAACTATTTAGTCAACATCATTGCTATGTAATGATAATTCTCTGTGAATGAAAGTGTTTACTTCCAATTACGTATAATATGTAAACACAATTTAAAGATATTTATTTATTTGACTTGTCATTAACGAATGTGATATTTAGAATATTTTGGCCTATATTGTTATTTTTGTAACATAAAAAATATATAATGCCTTTATCTGGGGTGATAAGCTGACCTACTGTTTACTTTATAGTTGTTTATAGCTATCGAATACGTAGTCTTTGAAATATTAGGTTTTGAAAGGAACTGAAAAATAAGCTACTGGTAATATATCACCGATTTATTTTTGGTATAAACTATTTAATGACAACAAAGTAACTATGGATGAATGAAGTCACTTCATTTAAGAAAACGTATACTTTTGTATAATTTTCTTACAGTGTTTCGTAATAACTGTAATCTTAACATGATTAACTAAGAAATTAGTAATTAGTAAAAAAATAAGTAATTTATATATAAATAATAATTCATTGCATACAACAAAAGAAAATTTGTGAATCAAGACACGCATATTTGTATTCAATATGCAACTCGACTTAGATAATATCAGCACACCTAGCCAATTTTAAAAACACACAGCGTATTTGCTTGTTTCCTTTTTTATACTGACAACAAAGACCATATAGTAGATAATTCACTTATATTTACTTATAATGAGGAGTGTACAATAAATGATACTTTACTTACTTTACTTTATTTGTAAAATTCTTCAATATTCTTACACGTGATCATTTTAAACGAAAATTATTTGTTTTATTTTATATTTATTTGTAGATCAGAGGGTACTCCGTCCCTGAAGAAATGCAAGCATTATGTGGCGCCTGTGAGGGAATCGACGACTGTAAGGGGGCCCCTGCGGGATTCGAACCTCGGCTTGCGGCCGTCAAATGGACTGGAAAAACTATTTCCCGTACAGGGAATGGAACCCGAGCCTCCTGGATGAAAGTCAGGTATCCTAGCCACTAGAACATACGGGAGAGCTTTTATCAGAAGAAAAATGCAATATACAAATTCAAACGGGTTTTACGGATTTTCATTTTAGTCATAATTTACGCTATAACAATGGTAATATGTAGCGTAATGCAAATTGCAATATATGTAAATAATAAAGAATATTATATAACATTATAGATATACAATGGTTAATATAAAGATATTTTTTCTTATCTATATATTCAACAATATTTTATCTATCCAAATCCCATATTCTATAAATGTTATATAGGCATATTGATTAGATACGGGGTTGTTGTCCAAAATCACCTACAAACAACTGGAATAAGATAGTTATGCCATGACTTACTACAGTGGACAGGTATAGCTTTTTGTTAATGTATTTCCTCAAAGAATATTCGACTATATTATACTTATTACTATAAATGACGTATCTAAAAGTATTTTTCTTTACTAAAAGTATAATAACACTTTAAAAATATTTACAATAATATATCGGGTCTTCTGATAACAAAATGTATGTAAAAATATTTTTCTTTATTGATTTACAAATTTAAAGGTATGTATGATTAAACCATTCATATTTATTCAAGTAACATCTGCCTATTATCTGTACAGTTTTCTTTGTTAAGTCAGTTTTAAAGTATTTTTTATTTATATCATAGAATGTGGTAAATTTTAAAGTCTGAATCTATCTATACTAATATAATAAAGCGGAAGAGTTTGTTTGTTTGTTTGTTTGAATGCTAAGATCTCTGGATCTACTGGTCCGATTTACTTTGTTTTTGTTTTATATGAAAGCTGCATTTTTCAGAAGTGCTATAGGCTATATAATTGACATTACACAAATGTACTAATAAATTAAAATACTTTCTAATTTGACATGCAGTTTATTCTGCCATATTAATAACAACCGTCATTGCTAAGGAACGGCTTGCAAAGTTTGTTTATTGTTTTATGAAAACCTCACGTAAAATGAACTTATATTTTGATATTCATTCTTATAAAAATAAATATAATAGTCACTTTTAGCATTCTGTCTAGGTTAAAATTATAGTTTGCTCTATAACATTCTAAAAAATACTTAAGGAGATGTCACTGATTCAGAATGACCTAGCCTTCGGGCGGCATAGTATGAGAATCGCAGATGACGTTGACGGTTTTATAAATTTTCATACATTTTCGAACTATTATTAATTTTTATGTAATTATTTGCTGTTTTTAATTTATTTAAGCTAGACTTTGGTTCTCTTCTTATTTTATTTGATATTACTCGCAAAAAATAACTTATTTACCATAGAAAAATGTTTAGTTATTTCATAGAGTCGATATCTACGAGTATGTAGGCACGCACGGAAAACTTTAGGTACTTTTTCTAATATTAAGAATATCCTTTAGTTACTTTTACTTCTTTTGTTGGTTCATAACTCCGGGTCCACTAGTATAAAATAAAGTTAAATTTACAAACTAAAATATGAAAGCTTCTTTAATTATAATAACCCTCTAACTTAGGACTTTGCTCAATACGAATTGTTAAATATTGTAATTTTCATAGAAAATAATGAAAGTTACCGGCAATAATGTTACACACAGACATGGCAACTATATTATTTATATATAGATGTACCGATAAATAAATTTTAAATACGTAATATAATATAATCTAGAGATTACAGGTATTAAAGCACTAACATTGGACGCCAATTAGCCCTGTCCGTGACTTCAAAAACAAATTTCAGTAGATACAAGGTTGATTTACTAAGTTTTAAACATACGATTAAAAACCACCTTGGAATTATATACGGCTTTTTGAACATGACGATTATCATTTAAATGGGGCGTGTACAAAGACAAAACTGACTAATTATAATCAATTATTTTATAATTTTAAAATAATTCATTTAAAATTTATATTCTTAATATTACACTAAAAAAATACTGGTTAAGTGCGAGTCGGGCTCGCCTATCGAGACTTCCGTACCAATTTCAGGATTGTAGCTACGGAAAGTGCTACTTAAGTTTGCGGGCATGTAATGATTATTTCGTTTTTCATTTCTATAAATTTTCACTTATATTATTGTGTACTATTGTAAGTTCACTTCGTGCCAAATTAAATAACTTAAGGAACACGGGGACAAGTCTTTGAGTTTTCATTAGAAGGCAAATTTCTATTAATTTGAGATTAAATGAATATTTTTTTGATTGCGTTGACTTGGGAGTTTGATTTTTATTGTATTTCAAGGCTTTTCATATCTATAGCAGATATAAATATTTGATCTTAATTTCAGCTTAATACCTCCATGCGATATCATGATTCCATTCGTAGTCGGCGATGATATGAATAGATTTTTACTTCATAGTATTATTTTTTCTATGTCCACGATAACATGCGTTATCTATTAATTGAGTCATTAACTAATTATATAAAAGTCAATTAACTTGTTGATTGCATAATGATGAATTTGAAGATATAATTTACTTGCCAAGTAATAAATATTTACTTACCACTACAACTAAAGATATCACGTTATATTCTTGCTATTTCAGGAAGACAGTATGACAGTACTTAGCTAAGTCTAAGCTAGTAATATTACATTATTAAACAAGCATTATTTATTTTAGGCAAATAATATGCTACTTGTACTTAGATAAATATAGCTATCTAACATTTATAAGTTAAAAATAGAAATTACGTGTTTGTTAGAGCGTTGTGGCCCTCTGTACTATTTTATTTAATCTTTTTCAATGTTAGAATGGTCAGTAAAGCCACTTACATTTCATACTTATACTTCTTATATAAGAAGTAACATAAGTATTTAGTTGTTTGCGAACTGCACCCATTAACGTTTACCTAGCTACCGTCGCAGATAGCGAGAGTCAATATTTTACTATAATATGTTACATTAATCAAAACCAGCACATATTTGTTTGAAATGTAATAAATAAATAACTTATTTAATAAAAACTTACAGTTACGTTTGTGCAATGTTGTCTGCAATGTAATATAAGCCTAAGTATTTGTTTTTGTACACAATATGTTTATTTAAATTAATCTATATTTACAGATAGATCTTTCATTATATAGAAATATTTTATATTATAAATATTTATGTACAATACAAAGGTCCTCGAATGGCGATCACGTCTCGGCATTAAGTACAGGCCGCCCGCCCTCCAACCAGGTGGACCGACGACCTCAAGAAGACAGCGGGGACCCGCTGGATTCAAAGGGCGCAGGACCGGGCAGAGTGGCGAGCATTGGGGGAGGCCTGTCCAGCAGTAGACCTTAAAAGGCTGATGGATGGATGTACAATTTATAAAGAAATGTTAGTTAATTCGTTTATTAAAAAAGTGGTCCTGTATATATTTGAAATAAAAATTAGTAAATAAGTGCTGTTGATAAAATTCCCCTACAGACGCTAAATTGAGTGTACAAATATTTGGGTACTTCCTTTAGAAAAGCACATATTTTTGATCACATGCTTATCTTGCAGTGTAAATATTTTGCTAAAAATCAATATATGTATTTATATAATTTGTTTTCCTACATAAACCACACATTGAATAGGTAGGCCATTAAATCTTTTTTAAACAGATTTTTCAACAATTCATTTTTTTTAACAGATTTTTTTGGAATATTGTTTATAAAATTAAATTTGTAACACGCTGTATCCCGCACACAGCAAGGTAGGCAGAGGGAACCTCGTGTTAAGACACACCGTTCCCCACTTTTTTTTACGTCCATTTCAATAACAAAATTAAATAAAAATAAAATATTTCACTATATGTTTAGTAAATAAATATTCCTATCACTTTTTCTCGCGAAATTATTTCAATCGGAACAACTTACCTCGGTTACTTGTAAACCCGCTCTCCCCTATATTATTTTAAAGAGTACTTTACATGGCTACTAAGATTTTTTATATAATATTCGATAAGGAAACATTTAACAGTGACAATTTACTCCTGGAACCAAAATAAATGGAAAAATAATCTTTTGAATGTTTTTTATTATTATTTATTTTATAATAGGCACGTTTCTTGGTTCTGTAATGATTATGAAGCCTCGATTTCCTAGAGCATTACAATAGAGACGTCGTGGCCGCGCTCCAGACGGCTATATTTCTTTGAGAGAAACTTACGTGGCCGTTTTACGGTTCGATAAAGTGCAATTTTGTTTTTAACTGTTTTTAGCATAAATGTCGCTATTGTATAGTAAAGTTAGTTTTTTTATCAAGAAAAACACAAGGTTAATTATTTATTTAATAATATTGTAATAATTTCATTATATTTCTAACAAATCTTCGCTTCGCCTTGTAAAATTGACATCAAGGAAAATATTTACTTGTGGAATTAGTTTTCTAAGCTCTTAAAGATTTTTTAGAGATATTCCATATTTAAAAAAGAAAAAAGACTTAGTATTAAAATTAAATCCTTTTCTACAAATTCTTTCTAATCTAATTTCTTTTTAACTTTACGCTGTATCTTCCACAAAGTAGGGTAAGCGGAGACACCTGGGAACCTAGTGTTAAGACACTCGTTCCACACTTTTTGCTGAATTCTGGAGGCACTCCGTGTTGAGTGGCAAAACTCTACACCGCGCTTTGCCTCGACACCAGACCGATGAAATAGAAATAAATTAAATTTAAATAAATATTTCATTTCTTTCTTCAAAAATTTAAAATGTTTAGATTTATTTATTCTCAGTGGAGGTTCTTATAAATAACCATTTTTTAATTTGAAATTATAACATATTAACTACATTTGTAAAGCAAATTTAAATTAATCAATCAGCTATCAAAATAAAGGTGAGCTACTCCTTTGTCGTAATTTGTGGTTAAATGCTTATAATATTTAAATAACACTAAAATTATTTTACACTATTAATAATTGAATCGAGAGATATAAACAATAAGAAGCAATAGCCAAATAACAAAAAAAACAAAATAATAAAAGTAATTAAAAGAATGTATATTATATGTAAGCGCCTATATATTTATCATAGCAATAAAATATTTAAACTGATTAAGTATAAGTTATCCTTTAACCATTATTTTGAAGATAAAAAATAAAGAATAGATGAAGAATGTATGTTACAAAATCACTGAATTGTAGAACTTTCATTATTTATCACAATTAGATCCTGTTTATTTCTTTTTATACTTACGGGTATAAAAATATATAAGATCAAAGTTCGAGACCAGTCAGATAGAGTGGCAGATTTTTGCTTCGATTCCCACTCGAGGTAATTCAATATTTAGTATTTTCATTTCCCCCATATGGTAACCAGTCAAATCACGGCGTTACGTGAGTTTCGCCACTCAACATCATATGCCTCCAGAATTAGACAGAAAGTAGAAAACAGAATAGCTTAACGTATTTAAATGAAATTTCTTAACACTAGTTTCCGAGGTTCCCTCTGCCTATCCTGCTATTTGCGGGGTACAGCGTGAGGCTAAAAAATTAATAAAGATGTAGATTTAGGATTACTTCGGTACCTATATCAATTTGCCTCTTCGAATAACAATACCTACGTTTATTTATTTATGATTTTAACGTACATTTTTTGCAAGACGTTATATATTTTACTTTTTATCTTACAAAGATGTCGTCTAAAATATTGACTTTGAACTAAAAAGGTGATAAAATGTGCAATAAAAAATATATTATCTTCACTGAAATAGGAAGAGTAATAAAGATTAAAGTAGTCAAAATGAATACATGGAACACGCATAACTCGTAAAAAAATCTTTTATTTTATACTAAATATACACATTGTCATAGTATATCATATTATCATAGTTATTCCGTGTTAATTAATTAATTATTAGCATATTAAGAAACTTCTATATGCGTAGCGTAACGTGTCATACGTTACTTAAAAAAATATTATTATCCATATTGGGGTACTTTAATGTATACTATAATTTAAGTAACATAGGACCAGAGGTCGCTCACCTACCCGATGGACACACTCAGAAATTCTACTGTCGCCAGCATTGTAACTGAAAAACGCCATTGTGAACAGTTCGTCCGTTGGAAACTTACATACCACCGATCTTCAATCATGAAGGACCGACTATAGAGTGACATAATCTATATATATAAAAGGACTTGTCCTCACTGACTGAGGTAAGAAGCACGCAGAGCCGTAATCGCTAATGGTATAGTAGAAACGTGAAATTTGGACAGATGTTTACTTTTGTAATCTGGACATCCACTAAGAAGGGATTTTGAAAAATTTTAAACTTAAAGGGGTGAATTTGGGGTTCAACGTTTGTATGGAAAAAAAATTAAATCGACACCAATTTTTATAAAAGTTGAAATTCAGACTCTTAAAAATATTTAATTAAACACGTGTTTCACGGTTTTTTAGAATTGACCCCCTAAGGGGCCAATACGGGGTTAAAAGTTTGTATGGAAAAATATTTAAATCGCCACCGATTTTTATAAAATTTGAAACTTAGACTCTTAAAAATATATCATTGAACACATGTTTTGTGGTTAATTTGAATTCATCCCCCAGGGGTTTAAATATGGGGTTGAAAGTGATTATGGAAAAATCTTTAAATCGCCACTGATTTTCACAAAATTTGAAATTGAGACTTAAAAATATTTCATCACCACGTCAATACGTGTTTCATGGTTTATTAGAATTCACCCCTAAGCAATAAGCAGGCGAAGCTGCGCGCGTCCGCTTGTATTAGATAATAATATGACGTAATTACGAGCGTAGGTATATAGCGTTATTAGATAAAGTGTGATGTTAGCTGCCACCCCGCAACATAAAATCTAACAACATTAGTGTCGGGCTTAAGGGCGTAGGAATACGAGTCATATTCACCAGAGGTCTCAAATTTTACTATTCATTATGGTAAAGATAATCATGATATACTTTTTTGAAATATTAGAGCTACTATATGGATCTGCGATAGATGGAAACAACATCTTTTATTATGTACGAAATTTATTATAATTTTCGAGTCTAATATAAACTTCATTGTATACTTTAAGCTTAAATTAATAAAACAGATCAAAACATTATGCTCACAAGCTCACAATAAATAAAAGTAGATGCAGAAGCACGTCACAAATAAAGACCACTCGATCATAAATCTTTAGAGTCCTCTGGCACACATAAGAATAATTTTGAGCAAAATGTGTTAAAAGCATTACATGCATTTTGAATCCACATAGGTTTATTTTTCCACATGATGAATACATAGAACACTGGGACTCCAAGAGCTATAAAAGCGATACCTATACCGATTTCCATGGGTTTTTGTATGCCTGAGAAAACTACTAGGCTTGTACAAATAACGAGGAATGCGATTGGCAGTAAGAGGTTGACTCGTATCGGCCGCGATAGTTCCGGACGCGTGTACCGCAGCCATAGCAGTCCCGCCACCGAGCACAGTATAAATATCGCCTCGACAGCAGTTACGTAAACGATCAGTGACTCCACGCTATTTGATGAGAGCAGCACGAGGGTTACTAAGCACTGAAAAGAAAAAAAAACCGTTAAATTGCATGGTGATCGAAAATTTACTCTATATGTTGTTAGAGTGGAAAGAGCATTAGTCTACTGTTGGAAACATTTTAATATTATTGGTAGTAAAATAGGTACATTTTTGGGCAACGTTTATAAATTAACGATATGTTTTTGGAAAACATAAAAGAATATCTAAAATAGTGGACCTAATTAACATTTGTATCACTATATAGTGGTATAACGCTACAGAAAATAAAAACTTAATATATGCTGGCAATAAGTTATTGAGAATATTTTAATGTAAAGTAGGTCAAGGAGGGCAGCGAATGGACACAAAAAAACCTATTTGGCAAACAAATAATGAACCAGCCAACCAGCTGCCTTTCAACAAATATTTTTTTATATTTATTACTTTTCATAAAACAAAAGATGAGCCTAAGCTTAACGAAAAAGAAAAGCCGCACTAGCTTTCTACATAATATATAGCGATCATAATGTAATATTATTAAATATAATGTATGTCATTAAGGCGGATAACCGATTATTACTGTGTACTGCTTGCTACTGCTGATGTAAATCTAACGATATAAGCAGTTGATAATAAATAGGGAAAACTTTGTGGTGAAATGAAAGAGAAATACTCTTCAATTAGAAATTATTTTGCTAATATGGAAAATATCCATAATCAATCATCTTTAGTTAATTATGAGTAGATTCACATACAGTGAATTATTAAACTTACCATGAAAATTAAAGATGGTACGGGAGTTAGCCGCCTTATATCAATCAGAGAAATAGCAAGAGGTAAGTGGCCATTCCTGGCACCAACAAAGAACAGCCTCGAAGACGCATAAATAGCTCCATTTAGAGATCCAAATGTACACAATGCCACAAATAATGGCATAATCCAAGACATTACACCGAGTATCTTTTCACTGAATGTGACAGCCACAGCCTCTGAGGAACGTATCTCGTCGTTCGAGAGTACTATAAAGTATGCTATGTTGGTCAATGCGTATACGAGAGTCACCACTGGCATGGATATGCATATTGCTCGTGGAAGGTTCCTGGAAAAGAAATAATTTTCAATATTATTTTGTGGAACATTTTATTTATTTATGACATTTAAGTAGAAATTCCTCATATATCATTTATTTATTCAAATATTTTTACTACAAAGTATATTTAAACTATAAATTATTTTCTACATCATAACAAACCCAGGTAAGTTAAATAGTGAGCTACTTAATACTCATATGAGAATTGGGTTGATATTAGTAAATCTTAATTTTAATTAACAGCATAGACTTACTTATAAGGTTCTTTGAGTTCTTCCGTCACGAAGTTCAGATAATTCCATCCGGAATACGAAAACAGTCCAGTGTAGAAAGCAATGGATATATCACCAGGCTTAGTAATGGTACCTTGCATTAACGATTCTATATTTTCTGTGTGTCCAGTGGACAGGTACCATATGCTGGCGAAGAACGGTACCAGTAACGCCAATATTTTTGCTACAGTAAAAGAATCTTGTACTCGAGTCACCCATTTGACGTTAAAGCAGTTGAGTGCGGTGAGAAAACCTGAAACATATCATTGTCCAAAATTAATAAATATATGGCAATGCGAAAATTGTTACTATATTCTACAAGTATATAGTCAACTATATACCTGATGTCAATTTGTTATTTATAAACTCACAGGAGTAAATATCATATCTAGGTTATTTTAAATTTAGCATAACACGTATAATGTATTGTATACAAATGTGCCATCTAAAAATAGTTAATTTAATGATATTTACACATTAAAATAGTTTGCCATTCCCAGTAGTACGTAATTGGTTAAAAATAAACTCATAATGACCAACGTTAAAATTCTTCTTAGAGCGATACCCTGCTGCAAACGTACTAAGTTCCAGAAATATAAAGTAAATTATAAAAATAATTAAGAATATCTCTCTATGTAAGATATAATATACTTTTTATATTAGTCTGTTACCGTCGTAGTAAATGCCAACACAAAGAGGTTATGGCTTCAAAGCTCGGTGTACCATGTATCATTGGGCTCTTTAAGTGAAGCATGTGTTCTAGTATCTACTTTAACATCTTTCATAATTATGAAACATTTTTGTACCTACTTTTTGCCAAATAAAAAATAATATTAAGTAATTGTATAGTAAAAATAAAACGATTTCCATAATAAGACATTATGTGCCCTTAACACACGCGAGGTGATCAGATAATTTCGCACAAGAGTACGTGTGATGCGGGAGGAAGCCGTCATTATCCTGTCAGGCGCAATCAGCAGTGCGCGCCACTATGGCGACGACATAAAGACGCGGATAGGCGACACACTGATACCCTGGATCGGCGGGACAGAGGCATTCATTCTTATATTGTAATCGTATTGCCAACAATAGCGTGACTTTCATTGATGTTAATTTATGAAGGAGTGTATTCGCGTTTTATCATCCGTTCTGTGAGATTCCGATAATAGCAGGGTAGGTTGAAGGAAGCTAGTGTTAAGACAAGCGTTCCCCACTTTCGGCCGCTCGAGGTTGAATGGCGAAACTCAACGCCGCGCTTTGCCTTGTTACTAGAAAAAAAAAATTAAAATATTTTATTTTCCGAGTGGGAATCAAACTCTCAACCGCCGCATCTACAGTCACACACTTGTGCCACTCTGCCACGCCGGCCTAAATAATCTGGGATAAGTACTAAACGTTTTCATAGTTATATAATTATAATATCTAATAAGAATTGCAGCCAATGCTGTAGTTTTTAAGCTTATTCTTTACATTTTATTACACAGAATTATCAAGTATTTATCACAATTTCGATCGAAGTTTTTGATATTTATTTTTCAATCGCTTAACGAATAACAGCAGTCCATCCGCCATGTTGGTTGTAAATTGAAGACATGTATAAAGTTGAATAAAAATAAAAAGCAATTAAGTTTAATTTCGTGGAATCGCTCTGTAGAGGAGAAACAAAATAAGTTGCCAATAATTTCAAGTTGAAATGAAGTCCCGCTGAGTACTGCTTATTTTCAAGTTTTCTTATTCTAAACTTTTGTAATGATTACAAAAGTTTAGAATAAGAAAACAGAACGAACTCGCCATGTTCGTCCTGACAAAATTTGTTTCACGTAGGACTTTTTTGAAACGTAGCAGCTTTTATTACTGTAAAATTAATTTTAACCAAAATTTAAAATAATCTTAATATTTTTTGGTAGCTTTTTATTTATATTAGGGTCATTCGACGATTTAAAAGTGCTTATAATAAATAGTCTACTTGAATAAAGAATATTTTGAATTTTGAATTGAATTTGAATTTAGTGTAAACCACCACTATACTATATTGAAAACACCTGTATAAATGTAATATAAATATAATTGTGTAACCATCTATGATATAAACTCATAACCTTCACGTGGTTGAATATTCACATGCTAAAATACTTGTAGACATTTAGTATGGCTTAAAATTACATATAAGTATAACACATAATTGTATGCATGAAAAAATAAAAAGTAAATGTAAATGTATTTTTACAAAGGTACAAAATTATAATAAAAAGACAAGCTTTAAGAAATTAAGTTTGGAGTTCTCCGAAAAGCTTTACCAGTATATTGTCGAATGGTTTTTAAAGCAGGTTTGAATATTCAATATATATATACTAAGATTCCTGCACCTTTATGTAAGATACAGTCCATATTCAATTTACACATGTACCTATAGCTATATCACGTAGCAGATATGGGGGAAACCTGGAGTCATGTTTATCTGAGGAAATGTGATTCGAACCACTAATTTTAAATGATCTTATGATGAATATTTCGCGGCATAAGAGTCAAATGAACGTATCTACATTTTCTAAATTTTACTGGAGAGCAAAAATAGATACATAATATTTAAATACTAATACATAATATTACAGTGCCGTGTACGTGATGTTATCTAGCAAACACATACATATATAGCCCTTAAGTAATGAATGATCCATATGCATAGAGAACAGGTAACTTTTAAAAATTGAAACATAGAATAACGAATACGAATAAAATTAACTATGCTGAAAGATGACACGTTCCGTTTGCCGATTTAAATTTCTATGAAACTGGTCTCTACAATGAAAGTTTCTACAAAGTTAAGTCATTATACTAGTGTCATTAGAAAACGCAACATTGTAATTTGACTTTGCTGTAATATAATATCCCGAAATAAGTTCAATCTGAAGATCGAAGTTTTATACTGCTAAATTGTAGCACGTCAAATACGAGAAATTCGTGAAGATAAAAAAATAAGGCTTATACTTACACGTGACGACAGCGGCGATGAGGCTGACAGCGTCTGTGGGCGGTTCACAAGCTGGCCATAAAGGCTTAAGTATATTCTGAGCAAATGTTAACGCGGTGATGGCGTTCCCTGTTGGCACCAAGATGAATAATGCTACCCAAAGGTAAAGAAATGCAGGCAAATCTCCAAAAGCTTCTCCAATGTACGCGTAATCTCCTCCAGATTTTGGAATCATTGTACCTGTAAATAAATAGACGGATATATCAGTAATTTCAAGTTCAACATTTTTATAACATAAAATTTATATTTGTAATAAATAATTTGTTAGCTTAGCTTGAGCTTCCATAAATAATATTTTTGTTGGTATACAAAATATTAAAAAAATGTTTTAATAGATACCAACTACATAATTAATAGTGTAGTGTCTATTAAATGATAATATAATGTTTTTCATTTAATATTACTTTACACGGATCAGTTGGATCTAGATTATTTTCAACTGATAATTCCTTGGTTTGAGTGAAGTCCAACTAGGCTCTTAAAAATAAAAACTAAAAAAAATGTGTATCGAAAATTCTAATATTTTAATTATAAATGTTTGTTTTGGTATTACGTTTCTTTGTAAAGTTATCGAAGCAGATGTCGCAACACGTCCTACAGGTAAATCTTGTATCATCATTTTTGGTATAATAAGAAGGTGAGTTTTTCATTATAGGTGGGTATATTTGGTCCACAGTTATATCGATTTAAGACCATCGACCTTTTCTGGCTCGCTGAAAAAGAATCTTGCCACGCAACACTTGCAAGATACGTGGATTTCCAGTTTATCAAAATTAATATGTTTTTCTTCTTTCATATCTCATACCTCAGGACAAATACTTAAGTTATTTTTCAAAAAATATTGAAACCGTTTTTAAAAGACATTTACTTAGACATTTATTTTATGATAATAATAGTTTGTTTCTATTACGATTGTGCGTTAATAATTATCTTATTATAGTCTGTATGGGAATTAAATGTACGAAGTGAAAGTGAAAGCTTATTCAAAGAGCTTACCAATGACTTCTAATCATTGCATCATATTAGCAATGTAAATCCTTCTGTCAACATTAATATAATTAAAAAACTAAGTATTAAGTAATATTTAATATTTTCTTATGAAGTTTTTTGTATCGCAATCTAATTCGCAGGTACTAGAAACCTTGGCCTCCATATGTAAAGGGGTATACCACGATCTGTATAGCATTACTGTTACTTAAGACGCATTATGTACTCATTTTTGGAGGTTTTAAACTAAAATCGGAATAATTACTGTATCATTTTAAAGATATTTTAAGTTCAATAAGACAATTTTTCCTTTCCTTTAACGTTCCTTTTTATTCATTTTTTTTAATTTTTATAAATTAAATATTGTTTACAGATTAAATATAATTAATAGAGCGTCTGTTTCAGACAGCAAATGAGGTAAGTATTGGGGGAATTTTAATTTCATCAAAAATTGCCATTGCTTAAAAATAAGAAATATTTCTTATTTTTATTAATAATAAAATTTAAAATATGTAACTGTATAAAATTACGAATCCTTTAAAATTACAATTAGTTAACATAAAAATTACCTAATGAAAGTGTAGATCACTTCTAAATGCTACCTACTTATTCTATCTACATTATATTTTTCCCTTGAAAGTTAGTAGACAATAGGCATATATATAGAAAAGTATATTAATATTATTACAATATTATTATAATAATTTTAAATATATTCGTTTAATCTTAACATACATGTTACGTTCTAATATTTAAATATATTTTTTACCGATTCTATTAAGATTACCGATTAGAAAAAAATACAACAACTTTTGTTATTTTTATCTATCTGTATGTGTGCATTGACAAAAAGCTAATAGTGCTTGCCGTATCCCAATATTATAAATTCGAAAGTAACTCTGTCTGTCTGTCTGTTCGTTTGTCTTTTACGCAATCAGGGCCAAACCGCTAATTTAATTGTGATAAAATACTCATATAGAGATACTTGAGGGTCTCGGGATGAACATAGGATACTTTTTTTTCTCATATTTATAATATTTTCGATACATACCAATAAATTAAAATACTTATTAATTTGACATGCAATTTATTATGCCATGTTTATAACAACCGCTGTTGCTAAGCAAGGATTTGCAAAGTTTGTTGTTAGAAAACGTCACCAAAATAAGTTTGTTTAACGCATATATGGCGCGCGCCGACTCAACCTTATGAGACACAAAAACCATATTCTCCAAAAATATTGTCCCTTAAATATTGTTTAAAAAAGTCCGCGTTGATATATACTATAGATATAGATTTGTAAATATTAACAAAAAATAGATGATTTATATAATTTGATATTCATCCTTATGAAAATAAATATAATAGTCACTTTTAGCATTTCATCTAGATGGAAATTATAGTTAACTGTATAATAATTTAATAAATAATTAAGGAGTTGTCAGTGATTCGGAATGATCTAGCCTACGAGTGGAAGGTATAGTATGACTTTGATGGTTTTGTAAATTTTTATATATTTTCGAATTATTGTTAATTTTTATTCAATTATTTGCTGCTTATTACTACTACTACTTATTAATTTATCTCAGTTCGGTTATCTATACCGATGTTATACACTTAAAATATCGTAATTTTAATCATTTGGGATTTTATTTAATATTGTTCGCAAAAATTAATAATTATTTAATATAGAAAAATGTTTAGTACGCGCGCACGGCAAACTTTAGGTACTTTTTCTAATATTAAGAATTTCCTTTAGTTACTTTTACTTCTTTTGTTTGTTCATTTCGGTTACTCAGATATTTTATCTAATAATAAATCTCCACTTATTATTCTTTTTTAACTTATTTTAATTATTTAGGCTTATATTTTCTTACAAATTCTATTGAAAACCGAAAATAATTTCATAAATATATTTAATACATAATCGTATAGTTCAAGCGGGCGTAGCCGCGTCCGGGCCCACTAGTTACAAAATAAATTAGTTTTATCCTCACTTAGCTAAACTATCCAAGGGGCAGACGGAAAACATCCATAAATAGTAAGATATTTAAATATTTACGCGCACTACACATGATAACTGACACAAATGTTTAT
The DNA here is from genome assembly GCA_013403645.1 of Heliconius nattereri. Taxonomy (NCBI): domain Eukaryota; kingdom Metazoa; phylum Arthropoda; class Insecta; order Lepidoptera; family Nymphalidae; genus Heliconius; species Heliconius nattereri. The sequence continues at coordinate 7,472,990 of JAAIXI010000230.1, forward strand.
AAATAGGACTATCGACGCCGTCGCATAGGCATTTAGGAAGTCTACACAACGTCGATGTTCGTGGGTTGAAATTCATTATTTCATGCAGGGAAATGATTATTTATTTTATGTTTGATAAAATTATTATTATAAAAATTATAATTATTTTTTATTATTAAGTTTAATTGAAAATGTTTGTACCTATATCTATATTATGCCTATTGTCCACAAATTATTATTTTACGCAAAAACTTTTTTATTACATTAAACTGAATTCGCTGAGATTATATTTTTTGTAAACAACTAAGCAAATATAAACAAATCTACCAAGGGGAATATGAATATACATCCTCCCCATACCGATAAAGAGTTATTTTTGTAAAGTTTATTTTAATTAAGAGTTAAGATTTTACTCATCACTTTCCATTCTATATAAAGTCATTTCAACATTTTATAGTAAAGAAGCGTTAAAATATTCTTTTTTTATATAAATGATGAACTAGTTATTTTAAAAAATATGTACCTATATGAAAAATCTTATTGGAAAATATTTTCAGCTAACATTTTATATATACGACTTGTATATACTTACTTTTCGAAAGTTTATAAGTAATTTTAATAGCAAATAGATAACACAATATGCTAATTAATGACGCACTTACCTAATTCCGCATAGCATAGAGCTCCAATCATGGACATGAACCCAGAAAGTACCCATACTATTAGGGCCATGCCCTTCGAGCCCGCGTGCTTCAAGGCCAGGCTGGGGGATACAAAGATACCAGACCCCACTATAACTCCCACAATAATCGCAACGCCATTCATTAGGCTCAATTCCTTTTTCAATCGTATCCCTTCATTTGATTCCACTTCTGCGGATGTGCCACTTTCACCTACATCCATAGACTTGGGTGTGAGACCCTCTGTAGCGGATACTTTAGCCATATTTAAGAGTTCAGTCAAATCGTTTATAAAAACAAGCAACAAACTTCACTTTTTAATCAAATGTTCAACATGATTCAAAGAGAACACATGGCTCGAGCGGGGCCTGTTGCGGAAACCGTGATCCTCCGTCACGCAAGCATTGCATCACACTGCGCTAAGCCACCGCGGGAAACACCACGTGCGAACTAAAACACCATCGGCCAGCCTTGTCCTGATAATATAATGCCGCTGGTTTACCACCGAACAGATGCTGATAACACACAACCTATTGTAGTACACTATATTATTATTTATTAATAAATGTTCTTTTAGAGAGGTTAAATTTTTCATATAATAAATAAAAAACCACCATGTGAGATTTGTAGAAGGATTTATATTCAAATGAATGGAATTTATTATTTAATTAGATCAAGTGTATACGGGAATGATATGCCGGTAACGATCGTAACTACTGCTCGACGCGGTACGGAGTACACGTTCAACGCTCCCCGTCCCCACTTTACTATTCAGTATTCGTTTTACTTCCAAGTTAACCACGAGTCTGACAGTCTACCGCCAATACATGACTCAAGCGCGAAAACATCATAAATCGGTGCTCGTGTAGGGTAAAATAGAACGTAGTTGCATCATATTAAAGCATATTTTAAGATCATAAACTAGATTTCGAATTCATTGCCAAGTTTGAACAACGGGTTTTGGTTGTCTCTTTCACGTCTCTTTTAAACACGTGTACGGATTGGCACAGATTTTTAAGTACATAGTTTTAAAATTTCAGTGTGATAACGTAAATATCCTTTTTAGTGATAAGCGTTGTGAAATAGGGTTATTGTTGCTTGTCCATATAATTACCTAGTATAAAGGACGTGATCTAATCTTTTAAAAAGCCATGGTATGGTCAGCGACAACTCTGTTAGATTGCAATATGTTACTATTGGAAAATTAAATACCAAGTGATTTTAAAGTGTAAAATAATTTATTTTCTATAAAATGTACTTTTAACAAATTGCTCATGAATACGTCGTGGCACAGGGGCAAGGTGTTTAAGTTAGTGGACGCGACGTTAGTGGGTTCGGGGAAATCAAAATATTGGCATTAAGTTCCGCCAGTCAACATACAAAGCGTCAAGAAATTGGCGGAAAATGGGGATGGACCCAGTGCCTTAACAGCAGCTTGCCAAAACTTAAAAGTAGTTTGTAAAACATATGTTTTTCTAATTTAAATAATATTTATTTAACTACGTATAGTTACCGTTACATTAAGCATGGTGACGCTTTAGCATAATTTAAAGATAATCAAAACATCACTTGTATAAACATTTCTAATAAATCTCCCGTATCTTTGTGACGAAGAGTGGTGGTCTTCGCCTACTGGTTTGTAACTTACCTTCAAATGTTTCGATTACTTATTCAGTGCAAGTGTTACATAGCGCCTTCAGCTTATCGCCGTGTATAGTCTTAACTCTGGTTTTTGCAGTTTAGACGATTTCTCGTATATCGTAGGGTAGGCAGTACCACGTATGTATGATATTTCGTTCCCCGCTGACGGTCAAATTTTCAAGGCTTGCAATGCAGGCAATTTATTTGAGTGTTCAGTGGCGGAACTCAATGCCGCGCTTTGCCTTGCTCCCAGAGTGAAAGAATGAAAATATTAATAAATAATAATTCATTTACCCAAGTGGAAATAGAACTAACTGACTGTCCGTCGTGTTTACAGTCACACGCTTGTGCGCCACGACGGACATGTGATTAGAGGCGACGGTTGTCGGACCTTATGCCCCGACGTGGAAGTACTACACTATACTTGCATAGTTTTATCAACCAGGGTACATTTATTAGCAGAATAGTTAATATTGTAAACTAATAATAATAACAAATAATAAATATATTTAGTTACAACTATATGTAACATATTCCAATAACCCTCCCTCAACAGTTGGAAATAAGATTATTTTCTGTGTGGTTATTTTAATTTTTAACAAACGGAAAATAAAAAAATACAGAAAATTAAATAAGTAAACTACATAAATGTATTAAAACAAATTATAAATAGAAAATATTAGGTATATTTCATAAATATTCAAAATTAGCACTTATCACATAATTTAAAGCTGTAACCAATTAATCAAGAATCTTCTGTATTTTCTGGGTACTTGAATATTCTAGCAGTGCCATCATCTGAAGTGGTCAGTATAATATTTTCTTGTTTATTATATGTCAAGTCCATTATAGCCGACCAATGTCCTGTCAAACCAAATTTTAAGTCTCCAGATCTCGCTTCATAAATGCGTACAGTTCCATCTAAGCAGCCAGTGACAAGTTGGTCATTCACCCATGTCATCTTTGTTACCCCGGCTGCAAATTCATCATCAGGTTTTGCGCAATGATGGCGAATCATCTGCCGGGCGGTGTCCCATATTGTTACAGATCCTTTCAATGTACCTGCATATTATAAAAACCCATAGTTACTATTTTGACTGTATATTATTTATTTTTAATGGGAAAGTTTTGTAATTGGCTTATTAATAAAATAGTTATACCATTTAAAAAAATGTTGTTAGACAAAATTAACTGTTTTATTGCATTGGCTGAAACTTTACTTTTCTATATAGTAAAATACCACGGTAGTAAATATCACCCCTCCCCCCCCCCCAATAGCAGGGTTGGCATAGAAAATCTAATGTTGAGACACCTCATTCCCTACTTTGAGACTTCTGTAATTTATGAGACAATGCAAAGGTAAATGTATAAACATATATTTTATTACATATAATAAAATGTTGTTTATACACCACATTTAACATACACATATATTATAATTTAACAGATTGAAGCAATATAATACAATATTGGTACATACCTAAGGCAATATTTCCTAATTTCACATCAGGACAAAAAGCAACAACTTCTAAGTCAAGTTCCGTATTAATTTGTGCAACAATTTTCCCATTATTAGAAGTCACCAGGACCACTTTGCCTGTTAACAAATTAATTTAATTTGTTTAAAAATTTGTCTACAAAATTTTGGTTTTGAAGAATAATATCTCCTAATAATACCATTTGAAATATATATTAAATAACCAACCATCACATGATATAGATGCTATAAGGCTATTTTCTGGATGAATATCAATAGCAATAACACGATTCTGATGAACAGAAGCAGGAATTTGGTGCAATACTGCAGTTGCTTTAAGGTCCCAAATACGAACTGTGCCATCTGTGTAACCAGCTGCAAGCCGTACTCCATCAGGAAATATCTATATATACACAAACTGTTCATGAAATATATGGATGATTGGAATATTGATTAAATAAACAAATTATTTTAATTAATGAAATAATGCTGGTATTATAATCTCAAACTACATACTTTACCACATTCAGATTTTAAATTATGGCCTTTTAAAACTTTAGTCTCTCCAGATGGTACTTTAAATACAAATATATCTCCACCATCTGTTCCACAAATTAATACTCTTGCTCCAAAATGCCAGAAACTCCATGTGAGATCGCCTGTTTCATATTCAAATATGAGGGGCCATGTCTCTCTTACATCATCTCCTAATTTACATTTCCATATTTGCACAAGTCCACCCATATCTACAGTTGCTAAATAAGCACCATCAAAGCTAAATCCTACAAATACTATAGAATCTTTGTGGTTGCTGCATTCCATTAAAACTTCTCCAGTTTCCACTGACCACACATAAGCTTTATCATCCTCTCCACCTGTTACTGCAATTTTTCCATTGGAATGAACGTCACAACAAAAGACAGAACCATTATGTTTATCAAACGCTAAAACTGCGAGATCTTCGGGTTTTGGCATATCTCCTTCCATTTCATCTGGATCGTCGTCAATTTCTTCCATTTCCTCATCTAGTTCTATTTCCTCCATAATCTCAATAACTTCAACGTCGTCTTCATCTTCGCCACGCGGAGATCCAGATCCCTCTTGATATTCTTTCATTTTTATAATTTCCAAGAAAGTGAATACAAAAAAGTAAAGATAAAATAATTGTTACAATTTTTCGAATTACTATCTAGAGTCGTAAAAATAATTTAAACTTTAAAGGTTATGAAATATGTTCAGAAAAACATTTAATTATGACGTAAAACATTTTTATTTATTTATCTTATGTCAACTGTCAGTTTCCAATGTCAGCAGCAATGTCTCTATCACAGAACATAATATATACCAGAAGGGTATAAATAGAGGAAGTAGTCTCTATATCTATAGGGTCAAATTAATCTTTTTATAGACTAATGAAAAGTTATTTGGCATAAATAAAGAATGGACAGAAAAGTAATATGCTACGTTCAAAACACTTATTGAGCGAATGAGCCCTCAAGACTGTCTGTGTAATTCTTACTAGGCGTAAGTAACAATAAAATGTATTAAATAAAATATAGTTTGTAACGTAAAAATCATGAGAGGATAGCATAGCTGACAGAAGCAAGGACAGGTTCGAAGTAGTTAAGCTAAGGTCCCTTTAATATGTCGTTGGTTAGTAATAATATTGATGTATGTGAAACCATATATACATTAATAATCTTTATTTAGAAAAGGCAGTACCGTAAATATTTTTCTCAGTTGCTACCAAGACCAGACCAAATACATTAATTAAACATAATCATTTAATTTTTAAAACTACCTATATGAAGTTTCAATTAATCAATTTTCTTATTTTTTTTCTAAAATTATATGTTTGAAAAATACTTTAAATCTGTTATTATCTATAATATCTACAAAAAGCATTTGCATCTATGGCAAACCTAAAAAAACAAAAAAAACTTACGTCTAATTTTATTGCAATTTGTAGGTTAGGAAGTGGATTTATCTTAAATTAATTAAATACTACATTTACGTAGGTAGTACATGTATACTTGATTGTTGTATAAAAACCATAAGTAATAAATATCCTTTAATATGGCTTCACTTAACAAAGGTAAAAGAATAAATTTAATTAATGGCCCATATTTATAAAATACTCTTTCACTGTTATTAAATAATATGAAATATCTTTTGTAGCGCTATTGCAAACTCCAGTACCTTATTTAATTTCGAAACGTTTTCGTGGTAAGATCAACGTTCAAAAGCCTCGTAAGCCTCACTTTGAACGACAACTTCTACTTGATATTTCTAAACCTTATTATGGCCCACCTAAGAATTCACTCCCGGAAATTGTACTATGCGATACACGAAAGGGGTTAAAAAATTACGAAAGAGACAATCCATTTGAAAGAATTCTCGCAAGGGAATGTCTTAATTGGTTCAATACTTCCAAGATGGTTGTATTTTTACATTTGAATTCAATGAGTATGGAAGATAAGACACCAATATTTGCGGCGTTAAAAAAAAATGATATGCATTTAAGGGCATATGGTAAAAAAATAGTAAGTATGGCAACCAAAGGAACACGCTATGAAGTAGTTAACAATTTATTTACATCCCACCAAAATGTGATTTTTGGCCAACCAGAAAATGCAGCAAAAATGTTTAAAATACTTAAAAAAGCTCCACAACTAGTTATAATGGGTGTGTATTAAATATAATTATTAGTGTGAGGTATATTTTAGATTCATAAAAAAATTAACAGTAATTTTTCATAAATTTAAATTCTTTTTCAGCTGGTATTATTCAAGATAAATTATTGTCCAAAAATGAATTAGTTGAATATAGTAAGCTACCCAGCTTGGATATGGCAAGAAGTCAACTTTGCTCTGTTTTACAAAGTGCAGGATCATGTATTGTCAGTCAACTTAATCAGAGTCAACAATTACTTGTGTCACATTTAGATAAACATATAGAAATACAAAATAGCCCACCAAGTTCTGTTTTAAATACAGAAAGCTAATTTTAAGAAGATAATGTAATCTAAGATAATTTAGTTGTATTAAATATAGTATGTATTAAAGTGTATCTTTTGTTGCTTTGCTGTATTTTTAAAATAAAATATTGTAACATTGTTGTGATATTGCTTACTAAGTGTTTAATAATAATTAGTGTGTAATTTTTATAAAGATTTCTCTTATTGCCATTTCGTGTGGTTGGTACAGAACCAAACAGTCTAAAATTATGAATAACATATTTGTCTGTCTTTTAGGTACTATGTTACAAACAGTATATATAGAATTTGGGTGTTTGAATTGTAGAGTCAGTCAGAACATCGGTTGACGATCCTGGTAACCAACCTATAGACTATGCCTCATTGTGTATCAAAAGTAGCTCAAATGACACCGATAATGTGTTGTTAAGACTTTTATTCCAGCTTTCCTATGATTTGGTAGGAGCCTGTATTAGAAGATTTTTGGGCAACAGTCTTCTGTACAACATTTCAAATCTATCAATTCTCTAACTCTGTTGTTTTTACAGTGAAGTACAGAATAGAACTCTGTATTTAAATGTTGTAAAGATCAAAGCCAGGAGTGTTTTGGTTCTGCAGGCCATTTTAATGGATTATTAAGACAAGACATCTTTTAACATTACAATGCATTTCTTTATCTCTGTTGCATAGTTAGTTAATTTAATTAATACAATTTTAAATAAAAAAATAAATCAGCTTCACACTGTATCCCACACAGCAGGGTAAGCAATGGCTATATTTTATCTACTTAACCAAAAAGCCATTAAAATTTATATATTCAGTTAAATATCAGTTTAAAGAGTTTGTCAAGTATGTACACATTTCTACTTCTACCTGACATTTGTCCCAGCTTTTGTTACAAGGGTCTGCTTCCTGACTCAATCTACTCTGAGATATTATACTTTCTGTGTGGTTAGTCCATGGGGGTAGGTAGAGGGAAACCGCATTGGCCGTGCCTACTCTAGAAATTTAACTTACAACTTTGTTGTTTGAATTTCTCCTGAAAAATTAAAAAAATATCTATATTTACACGCACATACATATCTGGGTTATTCCGTTGGTTCTCGTGGCCTGCATCACTTTCTTGGGTGTCCAATGGTTTCAGATGGTTAAAAATATGTTTATTTTTTGCATTTTGTTTAAGAAACTTTCAAGAAAGGTATAATTTAAATATAATCACATCATTTATCGTCATTTGTTATCGATAATAATTGATTTTTAAATTTTATAATGGAGTGCAGAATAGCTTGTTGCTTGGTTACTTTACTTAAATTGAATGTCGTGATGATATGAAATATGCATAAAGTATTGTTACTTTGAGGCTATCGTGGTGCAGCGGTATGATTGTAATGTGACGGTGGTGGGTTCGATCCCCACTCGAGGAAATCAAATATTTATTTACATTTATGTTTTAATTTTTTCGCCCTGGTGTCGAGGCAAAGCGCGGTGTTAAGTTCTGCCACTCAACACGCAATGCCTCCAGAATTCGGTGGAAAGTGGGAAACGGAGTGTCTTAACACTAGGTTCCCTCTGCCTACCCTGCTGAGTGCGGGATACAGCGTGAACCTGATTTATTTTGCTCATGTCATAAACAGTGAAAGCTGCTGGTTTTGAAGAATGAAAAAAATTATTGTATCAAAGTTTGAAATAACAATTTGAATTTAAGGCAAAGGCCCTAGATATTAGAATTAAACTTTATAAATAGGTACGGGCTTAAATACGCAATTTGTATATAAATAATTTAACACATCGAAAAAAAACCATCTAAATAGAAAAACACAAATAATTTAAAACTTGAATTTTATTGTTAACACATACATATTTGGCAAATATTGGAACTTAGCCTAAAGTTGAAAGAGATCAATTACTACTTAAACAATATTTAATGGACATGTAAACATGCTTGAGCAAGACTTAAAAATAATAGCATACTTATTTAAAAATAAAAATACTTACAAATAAACTAAGTATAAAATATTGAAAATTATTTCGGAACACATGTTTTGTAATTTTATTAATCTTGCATGTTTATTAAAGAAATAATTTTAAATAACAATGGTTTACGATGCAGTAACACGAGTCGTCCCTGTCGCAAGCGCTGTCAGAGCGACGGCGGCTTCAACTTCATCTCTATCGTGCCTCAAAGTGCTGATTTCGACACGAATTTTTTGCTCCTTCCGCCGTCTTCCTTCAGCCCACCACGAATAATTAGTTTCACTAGGCTGAAACCTAGCCGCACTTGCAAGCCACTTGCTTAATAGTATGGGACTAGGTATGTTATTATCACAGGTTGATTTATCGCAATGATCTATTTCGTTTGAATTGTTGTTGAAGCTTTCATATTTTTCTGTTAAAGTAGAAGAGCTATCCGTATCCTGGTTACACACAGTGTCAGAATCTACATTACTCTTTCGTCGGTCGATATGTAAAAGTTCGGGGCTGTCCGGTTCTGGCTCGCTCCAAATACTGTCATCAGAGCAGATGCTAAATTGTTCGACATTTCCTTGGGCACGATCATTGTATGTACGTATGAGATGTCCCCATGTGTGTTGGTCTCGATCTGCGTTCACATTTTTTAACTTTCTTCGCCAGTTAGCAAACCAGTTACATATCTAAAATGGTACGAATTATTATTAACATTATTTCTCATACTTTACTAACTGACTGATTTGTTGGACTTGAAGGTTTATTTAGTACCTACCTATTACAAATATACATTTTTCTCAGTTTCAATTTACATTTATAAACTTTTAAATTATTAAAAGAAATAGTGTAATTGCAAGAAACTGGATGGAAACAAAGCTTAATTATGTTTGTCAGGCAGTGACAAAAATAGTGCCTATTTATGTACAAATAGCAATTCTTGGCGTAATGCCAATTAGGCTGACTTTAAGACCGAACGTGTTACCAAAGATACCTACTATTAAAATAATAATGATTCTGTTGCTTTGAAATGTAACCATAAACTTACTTGTATATAGGTAAGTCCTGTTTCACGAGATAGATGCTTTTTTTCTTCCCGATTTGGGTAGGGATTGTCTCGCCGCCGTACAAGCCAATCTTTTAAATATCGCTTTATCTCTGGAGTAAAAAGCCTTTTCTGTGGCCTCTGACCGGCTATTAAGCATCTTCTGTAAATTTAAAAACGAGATTACTCTTTAATTATTAGCAGCTTAACTGTTTACAATAAAGAATAATTTCTGTTTTAACCAACTACAACAAAAAGAAATAAATTTTGTCAGATCCATGAGTGACGCACAAAGACAATTATTTACAAAACACTGAAAATAATGAGTCATTTTCACTAACCGCGTATAACGCCTGTTCCTGACTGGTCTTAACACTTTTACGTGTTCTTTGGTTGCGCCATCCATTTTTTCTGCTTTCGCCTCAATGACTTTCTGAATCAGCGTCATCGAAGGGATTTTGTGTCAAAGTGATTTAGAACTATCACTGAAATGACTCCTTTTTTAGAGATGTAAGATGGTCGAGCACGTGCGAAGGGCACCGCAGCTTGCGAGACGACTCGTGTCTTGAAACTTAGACGCCGCGGGGGATGCTTGTTGATCTATTAAAAAATAAGGACATCATGACATAAATAGAATGTCTTTCAAGCATGAAATAGTATAATCTCCAATTACTTTTGTCATATTAAGAGCGCATTGTTGGTATTCAATCTATGCGTTGATGTAACCGAAACATGACGGTCACATTCCTTTGATCAATTTTAGATGTTATTAGCTCCTGGTATTTGTTAAATCACTTAATTGTTCACCAAATAATGTAACATGTGAGAATATAAACTATGCTTCCTGAGTGCTATGAAGATTTTTAAATATGCACTTAATATATATTGCAAAAAACAAAAAACATGGTATCTATTACGTGTATTGTCGAGGTCATTGTTTTCTTTTTTGAAAGCTTCTTATTTTATTTATGAAAGGATACATTACAAAACCTCACATTGTTTGTAATTACAAAATTAAATGTATAATATTTTAAGTAAATTAAAAAATTGAAGCATGGAAGGTACGTACCTGGGTGCGGGAAAGCTCGTGTAGTGTGTGAAAATGGCGGCGGATAAACGAGCGATTACAGCGCCACTGCGCGCGCGCACCGCCCTGCTGCAAATTCATGTTATTTCAGGATGTCTCCCGCGATGTCTTTAAACGTCAGTGCAAATGTTCTCTCTAAACAAATAGTAAAATTTGTAGATTTGACTCTAATTGTCGTCAATTTATATATCAAAGGATTATATTTTGACAAGCATACTTAAAAAATGTGACTTTAGAGAAAAATGGTTCACAAAAAATATTGTACTTGTATATTAATTACGTTTTTTAACACATACTGTTTTTAACAACATAGTTCATTAAGTCATTTAAATGCCTACGATATAGCTTTCGGCTTAGGATATAGTACTATAAATATAAGCTTACGTTACAAACCTAAACTCATAAAATAAAATAGAGATTATTCGTATACCTAATATAATGTAAAGTACCTACTAGAATTTTTATAAATCATAGTAAAGAGGTTTTTTTAAAAATTAGAGTATAAGTTAAGTACAAATTACAATGGCAGCCAAAAAAAATAACATTAAGAGATAGGTAACCACTATAAATTTTTCAATATTCTTTATTTTCAATATTTTATATTTTCTATAATTTAGCTTTTATTTAAATTTGTGCATATTGTAATATAGTTTTGAAGCTAGTTTTATTTTCATTTAAAATATATTTGTAGCTTTGTAGTTGAGTGAGTGGGGGAACTCAATGCCGCGCTTTGCCCCAGACACAAGAGTGAAAATGAAAATATTTAATATTTAAATTCCTCGAGTGGAAATCGAACCTACAACATGATTGAATGTCAATGAATGTGAAATCGCAATACGCGTTGACATTCATTCACTTGTGCTCCTGCGCAAGGACTGATCTGATTTTATTTATTTTTTGCTTTTAAGTTTTAGTCCTACCTACATGTATACGATTATTATATTATGTAATAAATAAGTATTGATTTCCGCTACTTCACACGCAACGCCTCAAGAGTTCGACAGAAATTGGGGAAAGGAAGCGCCTTAATATAACGGAGTGTCTTAACACTAGGTTCCCCGGTCACCTCTGCCTCACCTGCTATAGGGGATACAGCATGAACCTCAAAATAATCATGTAGCTATAATTATTGTATAAAAAGCGGGCTGTGTTATGTATCCACGTGTAGGTACGTAGTGCGTACATCCCATGTACGAAACGGACTAATGACAATAGGGAAATATTGGCGATGCGATGACTAATGTTATTTTTTTTATCTTTTGATAATAACATATTTAAAATTTTAGTTTAAATAATGCTCTATGATAATAACGTTAACTTTAAAGCCCTATAAGAAAATCTTAACATTGTCAAATAACTCTTTAATCACCAAAATAATTAATAGTCAAAGTGTTTGCTTGTGTTCTTGTAATTTGATTTGAATTTTTAATTTAGAATTTATCATAAAATTTAAAAAATGGTAATTTTTAATCACCGATCTTCTTTACATTACCACTTATATGATACTCTTATCTAAGTATCCAAGCTTTTAATATGGTGTTGCAATGAACATCTTTTTAATATCAAATATGGTGTAAATATTTAAACAGACCAAAAGTCACAATTAATAATTATAGTTGCTATTTAATATAAATTTATTTGCCTATTTAAGAGTTAAGGACCAATACAGATAAAAGCTACTGTGACTCAATTTATATTATACGAGTATATTGATAAGAGACAAGAAACATTTGGTAATTTTAATAGCCACATTTTTAATGTGTAATTTTTTAATGTAACATTTGAATCTGCTAAAAAGATATCAATGATTTAAAAAAAAACTATTATATTGTAACAAAATTATATACTATTATAAATAATTGTAATTATATACTATTGTAAAAATCCCATTTTTTCACATTAGAGAAGCGAACCTAGTTTCAGGATTGTATGTGAATGGTAAATACAACTTTACAAACACACCGTTACAAGTTGACAATCTTTAGATTTTAGTATGAAGTCGGTTATAAGTTTGTATCTACCACTTCTCGAACTTTTCCCTTAATTTGTATCAGAAGTTCTTACTTTCATAAGTGTATATGCACGGTTTGTATATTTTTGTTTGTTTAAAATTGGTTTGAATTAAGTACATATTGCAGTAAATACTGCACTTTGTGTAAGGCCTGTATTAATAAACTGCTCTCAACTCTGAAATTGATATTGAGATCTCAATATCGATTTCAGAGTTTAGAGTTTGTAAATACGGGTCTTAGAAGCTTGATTTTTTCTGTGGTCTAAAGGATCGAAGACCTGAATATTTGGTATTAATTTCGTCTTGAAAGTGGCGTGGAGATCTCTACACGAACTCGAGATAAGAAGTCTTGGCAGCCGAACTAACAAGTGCTTATTTAGAAAACGTATAAAAATCCTAAGTGTGGAATAACACTTTAAAAATATTAAAAAAATATAGAGTGATCCGTTTTTTTCCTTGGTTATGTTTTTTTTAGAGGTACAGGGTCTTAAAAAATAATTTAGATTTAAGGAAGATTAATTTTATCTTCTCTAACCGTTTCTACCATTAAGTATTTTATTTAATCTATTTTTAAAATATGAAAAAAACACTATAATTAGTCATTATGTACAATAAAGTACGTTATCTGTAATTATAAGTGATATTTTTGAATTCGTTTTCCTTAATTATGAATAAAGTTATTTAATAAGAAAAACCTCACATTTAGGTAATTTATATTTTGTTAAAGTACATATATGGATTTTTTCTATTGTATACTTTGTAAATATTAATATATTTTTTACTTGAAAAATAAAACAATATTGCTATAAACCAAATCAAAATTGTCACCTCATTATAATAGAGCAGTAATGTAGAGCTAAGGCATATGACGCAACAAGTGGCTTCGATGGCAACATATTGTTTGCAAACGAGGTATATCACAGAGATATAAAACAAAAGCGTAACTAATTTGTAAAATATCAGTTGTTGCGATTTAAGTTTAGCAGATTCAGTAATAATTCATAATATCGAATGCATTGCGAGTCCCCATTTTTAACGGCGCTGGTTCCCGCATTATTTTAACGTCGACATTGAGTTTCACTGTCTCTGTCTAGCTTTGGTATTTCAATATAGATGTCCTTGTCTATGCGTATTTTGCGAACAGGCACGACGCTTCAGTCTCTACAATCTACAATGTAATCGCATTCACAAACCACACATGCGCTGAGAGGACCGCTCGCCTGTCACGCGTAACACGTTTCTCGTACGGCGTATTTTGACGTCAACTCCACTAGTCTAGTTTTGGAGATCGTAAAAATGTTAACAGAAAGTGGATCGGTCGTGTAATGAATACTGTGGAGAACTAACAAGTCCGTGTCATAGTGTAACGTAGATTGTATCTTACCGTCACCGTGCACTCTATTTATCAGTTTCGATTGATTTTTGCGGCATGGGTGAGGAAACTGCCGCTGGTGACTCAAAAGTTACGTTAAAACGTAAAATAACGTTGTTTAATGGCGTTGGAATTATTATAGGAACTATAATTGGCTCCGGAATCTTTATATCTCCAACTGGAGTTTTTCTTCACACTGGGTGAGTACTTGTCAAATTTCCCGCCTCTATAGTTCTATTAATATTGTAAACGCGAGTGTACGTTTAAAAGTAGGTAAATGTGTCAAAATATTGGCAATATTAGGAAAAAGAATAGAGCATTTTGGATATTGTGTCAATTTCAATATTGTAAAATATTAGATTTTAAACGAAAATTAATAAAATATTATTTTATAGAAAAATTAACTGGATAAATCGCGTATATTTAGTATTATACGTTTTTGGAAACCGGACGTTTCGATCATTTTGAGGTAGTCCGTGGTCAAAGGTAGAGTTAAATAGTTTTATTTAAAATGTGTAATAATTGTGAAAATCAAAGATCTTACTATAAAATATCATTAGAGTCAAATATCTTTTTGTTATAATTGTTTCAAATTTCATTAAGTCAAAAGAAAGCGTTTCTAAATAAATCAAACACTATTTAATAAATTGATAATACAAAACTAATTATGAAGGAATATACTTATTAGGAATATATATGACAATGAGAAATGGTAATAGACAATGAGAAATGGTAATAGGTATGAAATAATGCTTCAAAGTTCGTTACAGGAAAGTTTTTACGTATACAAATACACTAGTTTTTGTTTCATTAATAACAACCAAGTAGTTATGATTTTACAGGCATTTGAAGTTTGCAAAAATTTCAAATGCCGCTAACAGTTCCACGGCCGGCGGTGACGTCACTGGTCTTACAACTTGCTACTCGCCGGTGATAGTTAGGAGATCTCGCGCGGTACTTTGTTTGTTTGTTACTTGCCTTTGCTAAAGTGTCAATCTAATTAATTAAAATGGATGAGGAATTCGAAAAAGGGCAATCGGATAACCTACCCGTAATAGATGGATTTATGGTGGCCGATTATTTATCGAATAATAGCGATATCATCGTCGCAAAAATGCAAGGAGTAAAAATGTGAAGATAAGTCTTGTTGTCTAACTAGTAATATTATGACAATTTGAGGTAGATAAAAACTATCTTATGTTATTTTATTTGAAATTATTTATTTAAAACTGTAATGTCCTAACCTAACTAGTTTCATATTGTAGGTAACGCTATTTGCGTTAAATGTACCAAACATTTTATTCAAGTTCAAAGTAGTAAGATTCTTTTATAAGTGAAAATAATATAATAATAATATAACTACAACAGCAGTCAGTTGAGCATGCACAATTTTTTTTAATGTAGATTTTTAATATTTTTATATATGTATATCTAAATAATATTTTTATTGTGATTATTGTAGATCGGCAAGAGAGAGTTATTGTCATGATGCTATTGCGTACGTATAAGTTAAAAGAGTAGGTTATGTATGTATTGCCAAATGTAGATTACAGCAGAACACCGCGCACGTATTAAACCATATTATTGCAGTTTAGAATGCAATGAAAAGAACCAATAAGTTTATACGTAATCTGCGAAGATTGTGCCGCCAGCAGAGGTGATTGTAAACATACCATGGCATTTATAATGGGCTACATCGTCGAAGCGACGAGTCTTCAACAACTGCAACCAAGTCTTCTTTCTCTTGGCATTAATCCCGGCGTATGTTGCCAGGGTCTGCCTTCCTGCTTAACCTACTCCACTTTACACGATCTGTAACGTCCTGAGTGGTTCGACCATTGGCACTCATGTCCTGCATCACGACATCCAAACACCGCATCCTTGGGCGTTCGGAGGTCTAGCTCCAGGGACAGGACAGACATAGCAAGGAACTTGCATCCGACATAGTTCCTACGCCGGCGCGCAACGTTGCCATACCATCTTAGGCCACGCTCTTGGAGCTTATCCGCTACGTCATGGACCCCAAGACTACCTCGAATGAATGTGTTACGTATGCGTCAGACCGCGTTACGCCGCCCATTCACCTCAGCATCTTCATTTCCGTGACGTGAAGCTCCTCAGCGTGCCGAGATAGTGCTGGCCAACATTCGCTGCCGTATAATAGAACCAGTCAGATGATGCTCTTATATATCAGCCCCTTGAGCTTGGGTGGTATTCTGCGGTCGCAGACCACACCAGTAACCTCCCACCATTTGGCCCAGGCAGCGCTTATCCAGCCATGGACATCGTGATCGATGCCTCCAGACTCATGCATAACGGATCCAAGGTACTTGAAACTTTTCCAACTTAACGGCTGGCTCAGGACCTATAAGGACAGTGCTCGAGTCCGGGCTCCCTCAGGCTATGTATTCGGTCTTCGACACATTTTGTTTAAGACCGCCGTTCTCAAGCGCACCCTTCCAGAGGTTCACTTTACGCTCCAGCATCAGTTGGTTCTCTTCAATGAGTGCAATGTCATCGGCACACATCATCAGCCATGGAGGCAGGTCCTGGATGTGAGCCGTGACAGTACACTACATTAAATAAGAACGAACTAAGAGCCGAGCCTTGGTGAACCCCCTACTGTGATCTAAAGGGTTTGGTGTCGCCAACAGCAGTCCTAACCATCGCGAATCGCAAAGCGGGATCGTGGTACATATCTCTGATAATCTCAATATAGGCCTCAGGGATCCCTTTGGATCGCAATGCCCTCCAAATACATTGACGAGGCACACAGTTAAAGGCCTTCTGCAAATCTAAAAAGGCCGCAAATCTAATGCAGAGCTCTCCTTTTTTTTCCTGTATGCCTCCATCAAAGTTCTGAGTAGTCTCTCCATTAAAGTACTGATTAAGTTTGTGGTAACGCCCAAGCCAAACCAAGTGTTGTTGGAAAAAATTCAAGCTTTCTGGTATCGATACTACAATAAAAATAATCAAAGCTAAAGATTTTGGTACAACACGCCATGAAACCGAGCAGGATAGAACTGTTTTTTTGACAAAGTAATATCAAAACTTCAATATCTTAAAATACAATGCTCGCTATTACATTATGTATGTGAAAAAAAAAGATTTTAAAAATATACCTATATATTATTTATTAAACGAAACTAAATTCGTAGTGAAACGCCAGCTACAGAAGAGCGCGAACTGCGCGTGAACGAAGACGAACTGAGCGAGCTAGTTCTGTCAGACCAGTGACGTCACGCGGGTCGGTTACGGCCCGACGGAATCTCGCGTCGCGCGCTTACTTTAAAGGACAATATCTCAAAAACTAATAGACGTATCAAAATAATTCTTTCACACGTATTTTTTGTTTTTAAAAGACAATACGATGAGGTAGAATTTAAATTTAGTGATTATTCTCCATTAATTGAAAAATCAAACTGTAATCATTTTGTAATATTAAAATTTCTAGTGAACATTGATAACACTGAAATGACCGTGACACACTTTATGGTTTACTTTACGTGCCATGAATGCTTAAATTCCATTAAAAATATGCAATATAAGTACTGCAACGGGTAATTAGTAGTATTGCTTTAGAAAACCTTGTTCTTTCTTACTTTATTTGTTATATTTTATTAATTAATACATAAGTATATCAAAGTTTTTTTAATCATCGAAAGCTCTATTTATATAGAGTTAGCATAATATTGATTCAATTATTAAAAGTACGTGACTGTATCATAAGAAATGTCATTACAATATATTTAAAAACGTTAGTAATGTTAAATTAAGTAGTTTAAGTAGAACCAGTGTCTCATTGTTTTTATATATAATAATATCGTCTACCTGCTTTAGCAGAAACCGGGAGTAATAAAATGTGAGGGCAGTAGACCCTGTGGGCTGTAACCGTTGAAAAAGCTAGGGAAAAAAAGCACAAACAAAAACTGGAGCTCTACTAAATTAAACTAAAATCGTTATTTAAAAATAATAATATTTCTTGTTAAGCAAAGTATCATTACGGAAAATTATTTTTATACAAGGAATATATCAAATAAAATAATGTTAACAATTTATTGTTCTAAGGAATGTAGGAAAACGTTACTATGGGTTTTAGTGTTCATTTTTAGGTATTGTTTAGTATTGAGATCTTATTTATATCTTCGAATAAGACATTTACTAAAACGCATAATCTGTTTTTAGCTTCACCCTGATTCCCGTATATAACATGGTAGGCACGAATTTAGTGTTAAGACATTCCGTTCCCCACTTTCCGGCGATTTTTCGAGACATTGCTTATTAAATGGCAGAACTCAACGTCGCAGTATGTTATATAATAAAAAACGTTCATTTTCCCATTCATTTTCCGTAATAAAAAAAAAAGCTTTACACAAACATGTCAGTTCAAGGCCTCCCCCATCAAAAAATATCTCCAGATACGCCCACGGTTGCAGGTTCATTTTCTGTCGTAGTAACGTAGTTATTTATGAGCAGTTAATAGATATTATATTGCTTCTATTATGAAATCAAACTGTTGAACTAGTTTTCAGAGCACTAGCTCTACTTGACAACAGGCCAAGGTTTGTCGGTTAACTTAACATTTATAATTATTAATATGGGACTTACTTTAGTTATGTACGGCTTTCTATTGCTATTAGAACGTATATTAAAAGATTATAATTAAATGTCTATAGATTTTAATATATATTATTTCCAATAGTAAGAGTTACGTTAGCTATTAATTATTACCATAACCTTTTGTGAAAGATGTTGAAGAAATTCACTCACCACTTCAAAAGCCTACAATATAAAATATTTTATGAAATCATGCAATCAATATAATTATGTATATCTAATACCAATTTTATTATAAGTAAAAGTTGTTTACAATAAAAAACCTAAATGTGGGTATCTGAATTTTAGATTCTGAAACTTCAAATAATAAGATTTCTATTCCATTATAAATGTTCCCTCAATATTTCACGTGAATGATCCTATTTCAATGCGGTTTCATCTAAATACCGATTCTTCTCATATCAGGTTAGCATCGAACGTTGAAGTGTGTATACAGTAAACAGTATTAGATTTCGTTGAGGATTATTCTCAGAATTAAAATAGTGGTTTATTTCTTAGTAAAATGTTAATTTTTTATTGTTTGTTCCAGATCAGTAGCAGCATCGTTAATAATATGGCTTGTTTGTGGACTTTTGTCAACACTAGGAGCTCTTTGTTACGCCGAATTAGGGACTTCAATAACGAGGTCTGGCGGTGACTATGCCTATATTTACACTGCCTTCGGTCCATTGCCAGCCTTCTTGAGGATGTGGATAGCCCTGTTGATTATAAGGCCCACTACTCAAGCGATTGTGGCGTTGACATTTGGACATTATGTTGTAAAACCATTCTTCCCCGACTGTGAGCCTCCGCAAGATGCTGTCAAACTTCTTGCCGCTGTTTGTTTGTGTAAGTATTTTAATATTTTACGTTAACTTGTAACTTATAATATAAACAATAGAAAAAGCTTTAACAAAATCAAATTAACTTCAAAGTAAAATTACAAGTTACAGCGAATGCGGTGTTGAGTTTCGCTACTCAACACGCAATGCCACCAGAATTCGGAGAAAAGTGGGGAGCGGAGCGTCTTACCATTAAGGTTTCATCTCCCTACCTTGGTTCATGAGGAAAACAGCATGAAAACGCGTGGTTTTAGCTTGTTATAGCTTAGCTATTTTACATTGCAAAAGTCCTGTTGAACCAATTTGTCCTTAAGTTAATTACTTGTATTTGCGGACAGCTTATAGAGGCATTAACTGTTTTATAAAAGAGATGACTCATATAGTCGTTTGAAGGCGCCGGTTTGTCGTGGGTTTACAAAGATCATTATGTATATAATTAAATATACCCTCAACATTAAACTCATGTTATCATTAATGTCATATACATTAAGTGTTTTTCTTTAATATCATTCATAAATACAAGCAATCCTGTAAGTAAAATTTAATTTTGAAGGCAGATCCACTACTTAAAGATTAATTAAAATTTAATATTTAATTAGGTATTTATCAATAAAGATTTAATATTAGAATTCTCCATTTCTTCTTAGAGGGTTATTAGTAAGCGATTGTTTTTAAAAATATATATATTGCTGTGTTACAATATCACTCAAGTCCTTGTCCAGATTTCAATGTTGTTTCTTTGTTTTTTAAAATATTATAAATAACCTAATATGATAACTTTAATGATAACACTCACAATGACAGTGAAATTATCTCTTCACGTTTTTAAAATACGTATTACTCATTTATATTAATGATAAAAATTAATACTATCTCCTTAAGAAGAAGTAAAATAAATAAATAAAACAACATTTATGAGATAAAGCTTCCCAATTTCATGATTTTAAATTATCAAGAAAAAAAATGTAATTGCATCCGCCACTTACAAGTTGTTAAGCAAGTGTTTAGTCTTGTTAAATTTGCATACATATGAATCGTACTTCAACGAACTGAGTTTCATCGCATTCCACGAGATCAATTGGCAACTTAATGAAGTTGTTTACTGCCATGCATCTATAAGTCTATTCATAAAAAGGTTAATTTGATCTAACTATAATTTTTCCTATTTAATGCATCTTTTATCTTTATCTATCTTACTGTATTTTGTTATCGAGCGAAGTGAGCGAAGCGAGCGGAGCGCTCTACTGGAGACTTTTTACACTCTTTGTCACCAATAGGCTACCAAACGGTTTGACTGATTGAGATGAAAATTTACAAACATATAGATAAACAAACATTACACATACAACAAAATATCATTTCTTGCTTCGCTCAACATGTGAACACTACCGAGATTTTGCGAGCGCAGCGAGTCAAAATTGAAGTCCAATTCACGCCCCTAGTAATAATAATTCTTTTTATGTGTTATAGAAGAAGTAAATAAATGAAATTATTAATAAGCTGATTTTTAAATTATAAGTTACTTACAGTTATAGCTTTCAAGAATTGTGAATAAATTCTATAATAATTTTGTATTGTTATATTATTCATTATTTCGAGGATTTTCCCAAATTGTAAAAACATTTAAATATCCATTAAGTCAAGTAGCTATCTGCGGATATTTCCACTTAAGCCAATAAGTGATAAGAGAGGAAGGTTCCAAGGATATTATAAGGATATATTATTTATGTTAACGTTACGACGTACCTAGTTATGAGGACATTTACCTTAGTTAAATACATTCTTAAATGTACATGCAAATGAGAAAATAATAAAGTTACTTAACTTTATTATTTTCTCATTTGCATGTACATTTAATAACAAAAAACATATTATAGCTTCACGGTATATCCCGCTTACAAAAGGGTAAGCTGAGGGGACCTAGTGTTAAGACACTCTATTCCCCACTTTCCGCGGAATTTTTCAAGGTAAATTAATACAAATTTAATTATTAAATTTAATTTCGTTTATAGTATCTATAGTTGCATATGCATATGGAGAAATATAAAGCAACATTTTTTATCAATGCGCAATATCTATAAATATCAATTAAACTATGAATATAATTAAATGTGAAGACCATTAGGTACATTGTATAAAATTAATAGCGCAATTTTAATTAGATTGTTTAATACATCGAGCTCTTTGTGTCTGAGAAAATTTACAGTAGATATAATTTGTGATGGTTGATATTAATTTGTTTGTATTATTTTTCTTATATATAAATTTCAAAAAGATATTCATTATTATAGGTAGGTAGGCCCAACCAAAGGAAAAGAGAAATGAATTCTGAAATAATTTTTCACAATTTCTTCACGATATGTTTACCTACGTTTTTTGTAAACTTAGCAGTGACGATATTTTTCAAATGTTACTGAGATATTTAAAAAAAAATCTTCGTCGTTTCATAAAACCTATGTAAATGACTTATAAGTTTCTTTATTTAAAATGCTTACTATTTACCAATATTGGATAACTTTTAGTAGCTCTCGTATAATGGAATGCAATCTAAGTAATTTATTTTTCTCTTTATTCTTTAATGTATATAATTACAATAATCTATACTTTATTCAGAGTAGATAACGCGATCAAATAACGTCGTTAACCTTAAAAATATTAGTTTAAAAGAAAAAGTGAATGTTCCTTATTAGCGTATTACCTAATCTTGTATAGCAGATTTCCTATATTACTTGAATAACATTTGGCTTAATGCTTTTTGCTGAAGTTATTTAAATTAATTGTAAACCGCCCGTAATTGTGTGCTCCATTCTGTAGTAGGACCATTTGACTGTAAATACGATGGGTGTGGGTTCGATCCTCGGGTACTAAAATTTTAAAATCATATATTTCAATAAAATAATCATATTTCTAAGTAGTTTCTAAGATGAAAAAAATGATAATTAATTATCAATATAGTAAAATGCTTAATGAATAAAAAATTGTATTTTTTGTGTATTGCTGATAATTTTGACTGTTGTTTTAATTCACAATATGAAAAGATAACACTAGTTTATCTAAGTAACGGTTCAAGGAATGGCAACGTCCTATCGTGGAACGTAGATAAAAAGAGCAAGAGAGTCTTACAAACTACCGGCTTTCTGAAATCCTACATAATTTTCATGTTAATATTTACTGATAGAACTTAGTTCGGTGTGATGAATGCAATGCATACAATGCCAAATGAAGTATTAATTTATTCATCATTGTTTTCCCGTGTTCTGCAGTCTTTTAAACATTATTGACATTAGTATTTTTCTTTATATAATAAATATTGCAATTTTGTCGATATTTCTTTGAACGAAATATGCTCATAAAATTATGTATTTTTATTACATGTTAAAAAACCATATAGTAAAGAATTTCTTGCGTACGAACCTACGTAACATGTCTTTTATTAACCAATGGTTAGTGATAAGGAAATGGTTATATAAAATTATCGTATAAAATAATCAGAACTTTGTTGAACCATTCTTTATTAAAAAACCTAAAGTGTATCTTTAGGTTTTACGTCACATGTGCATGCTTCGTCATTGATTAAATATTAACTATTTAATTGGTACTATTAATATTCTCATTTCTTCGCTCTGGTGTCGAGGCCAACGCGCGGTGTTAAGTTCCGCCACTCAACACTCAATGTCTCCAGAATTCGACGGAAAATGGGGAACTGTTATTTTTATTAAAATAAACATTTTAGTTCTGTTTTGGAATCTTTGAAGGGTGTTTTATTATTCGTCTGTATGTCACGACCATTTTTTTCAAGAAGGCGCAGAGGTATCAATTGAATTAAGTTCGTTTGCTTTGAAGTTTGAACTCGCTCATACTTTTTATATGTAAGCTTCGTAACTACTGAGCCACAGCAGTGTTTTGACAATTACTTTGAGATAATCAACATTTTATTATATCTTCAACAGGTATACTCACCGCTGTCAACTGTATCAGCGTGCGATGGACGATGCGGATCCAAGACGTGTTCACAACCTCCAAGTTATTAGCGCTAATAGTGATAATTATATCTGGCATTTACTACATAGGCATAGGTATTTCTTATTTATTATTTGTATAAGTAATTCACACTTTATTTGCATGAGTTTAATATAATATCTTCTAACTAAAAAAATTTGGGAATTTTGTGCAGTTTTTATAATTGGGTTTTTAAAATGATTTAGATATCAGTTTCAATTTAATCATAGAACATTAGGTTTACCTATATTTCTATCAGTAAAATATGTAAATGTAATGTTTTTAAACAGTGGATTTGTGGTCACTTTGCTTGGAGAATTGGTAAACATTTTAATATGTGCATAACAGGGTCCACTTATTTACTAAACTTCGGTAAGCTACTAGTAAATTTGTGCAATTAGGTCAATTCAGTTGTGTGGCTCTTATAGAAGTATCGAAGTTATCCGGTGCAATTATTAGGTAAACGAAGCTGGTACCAAATATGTAAGACTTGTAGAAGTCATTTTGGAATTCAATTGGATAAATTGATAGAGTAAATTGTGAATTGAGTGTTTTTATGTGAGAGGCTGCTTCTGCCTACCCTGCCGTGTGCGGGATACAGCGTGAAGCTTTTTTTTTAATTCTGAATTTAGAGTGTATAACAGTGGTTGTTTTTCATTAAATTCCAAGTATGACGTTTATGATTATATAGAGTGTCTATATTTACTCTGCCTTTCTCTAACAAAGTATGAGTAATCTAAAGACTTTATTTAACAATTTTTTATACATCAAAATTTTCTTCTATTTATTAGATTAAACATTTTGTTACCAGGTCATACAGAAAACTTTCAAAATGCTTTTGTAGGAGAGTATGGTGCAGGAAAAATTGCTTTAGCATTTTACTCGGGTCTATTCGCCTTCGGCGGTTGGAACTACCTCAATTTCGTGACAGAAGAATTACAAGATCCATACAAGTTAGTATTTAAATATTATTAATAGTTTTCGCAGATATTCATTTATAGCACAATGTGGTAGTCTGAAACTCTCCTATTTACCCTATTTAGGGAAAATGACTTACTCTTCTAAAATTTTCATCATTTCAATCTGGTAAAATGTATCTAAGCCTACGAGTATTTTAATTATAACTACGTTGGGTTTTGCAACCTGCAGCAAGGCCTATGAATCGTGGCCGTCCTGATGCTAGCTTTACAGCTAACTAATGCAGAGAATGGAAATTAAAAAATATGATGAAGCATTTATAAAAACCGTATGACACTGTGTTATTCTTGTTAAATATTTAATTTAATTTATTATAATGAAAAATATTGTCATTGAGAAAAACTCTCCATGGGTTGTCATAGGATTTATTATTATGGATTATTGTTGTAATTATGTAATTCCGCTAACCACGGCATGTATTGTATATGTTCCTAGAAGGTTGCCATTTGTGGCTTTGAAGAATTGTTCACACTCATTGTTCTCATATATTGGTATTTCTCAACTTTATGTTACTTCTTAAAATAAAAGAATGACGTATTCACTATTTATTTACAATTGATATTGTATATTTGTATTGAATAATGTATTGTATTTTAATAAGAGGGCAGTCATGGCGCAGGGGCACAAAGTGTGATTATAAACGCGACAGGTTGTGGGTTTGATTCCCACTCGAGAGGATAAAATAAATAATATTTTCATATCTTCACTCTGGTGTCGAGCACGGCGCGGCGTTGAGTTCCGGTGCTAAACATGATTAGTCTCCAAAATTTGGCGGAAAATGACGAGTGGAGTGTCTTAGCACTAGGTTGCCTCTGCCTACCTTGTTATACATACAGCGTTAAGCTGATTACAAATTTTAATGAAGAGGTCTCCTGGCGTAGCATAGCATGTGACAGTAAATGCGAAGGATGAGAAATCGATTCCCATTTGGGGAAATGATTCAAGGAACGTTGGAGGAGAACCCTAATAGATCAAGACTGTATAGATAAAACTGCTACCTAAATTCACCACATTCACCGCCAATTCCGCTCGATATGGTCTTCGTTCAATGTGACTTACATAAAAAAATGCTTAATAAGCTGAAATTTGTTCCATTCGGTGTTGGTCCATTAGCGAGCTTACCCCAACTTACTTGTCTTAATATTTTTATTTATTTGTAACAAGACAAAGCACGTCGTTGTGTTCCGCCACTCAACTCACGATATCTAGAAAATTCAGCGGAAAATGAGGATCGTTGTAAATCAATTGTAATATTAGAAATATATATATATTTATATATATATCGTTAGTAACAACCATTGTTAGGCAAGAGCACGAAATGATCTCGAACAAATTGGTTTCGTTACAGAAAACTTTACACTTGCAACATATAAAAGTGTAAATTATCGAAAATATTTCTTTAAATGTTATAGATATTTATATTAATTGAAATATTTATAGTTATTATAGCAATAAAGAATTAATTTAATGACTCTGGGATTTTTAAATAGTACTTGTAAAGCCCAATATTCTTTTAAATATTAAATTATGCTATTATCATCCATGTCAAAGGTTATATGTTGATTCCGTAGTTCATACCCAATAAATATAATAATGAATGGTTGTTTTCAATTTTAAAACCGATAAAAAATGTGTTTACTTTATCTTTATTTTCATAAATTGGGAAAGTCTTAACTTATATTTAAACAAAAGACAGGCGAGCTTTGCATTTGTGTGAGTAATCACCAACAGTAGAGGAAGAAAAAATAATCTTAAAAATTAAATTTATCATTTCAATACATCTACACTGGACTTGCATTCTCATAATTTTCACTCTTGTTCGTTGTATTGGTTTTGTAAATAATTAATTGATTCGTCATATCTTCTCTACATTTTTCTGTTCATACTCAACCAACTAAAAAAAATATTAGGATTTAAATAAGTCTCATTACAAGAGGTATTAGAAAATTAAGTCTTTCCGTCTAAGGATTACTATGAAAGTAGAAGTATAAAAATGTACGTTAAAATAAAAGTGGGTTTATTCTGTGAAGATGCTCCCGAGAGAGCTCGGCAAACGTTACTTCAGTCCGTTAATTTATTTGACTTGCTTTTTAAACAAAGATATAATAGGACTCAGTGCTATCGCTTAGGAAAAGTCACATTGATTTTTTTTATATTATTATAGATTAAATTAGATGGTAGCTTTTATTTAGACATTATATTCATTGAAAAAATTGTTATAAATATGTACCACGCTGTATCCCGTACACCTCCGTCACCGGAGAGGGAACCTAGTGTTAAGACACTCTGTTCCCCTTTCTGCCGAAATCTAGAGACATTGCGTGTTGCACTCAACACCAGACACCAGAGCGAAGAAATGGAAATATAAACGTAAATAAATATTTCACTTCCTCGAGTGGGGATCGAATCCGCAACTGTCGCGTTACACTTGTGCCGCTGCGCCACGAAGGCCTCAAGCGACGGTTAAACGATTTCAAATGATTAATTAGATTAATAAGAATTTTATTTGAAATTAAACGTAAATACATACAATCAACCTAAAAGAAAACCTCGCTGAAATATTTCAGAGTCAGTTTCTTCTAACGGCTTTTGCTTTTATCGTATTTGATGCATTATTCATTCGCATCCCGTTGTTCCTAGCTAACTTCATTTACATTAACCCCCGTTCAATATGGCTGATGGATACTTGTCCAGTTTTTTAAATTTTCTATAATAATTATGATTTTCTATGATATGATAATTGATAGATGATTTTGTTATTTATTTTGCGTTATTAGTAATAGGTATATAACCTAAATATTTGCTACAAACAGCTGATTGTGTAATTTTGTGTAAATAGGTATATATATAGAATAGGACGTATCTAATTTTAATGTTCTATCTGATTTATTTAATAGATACTTAAGAATGAATCAAAGTATAAGCCACTTGTGTATCATTTTTATTATTATTTTTTTAACTATAAACCAAAAGAATGTCCCAAATTCTAATTATTATTAGGAGAGGACGTAATAAACTTTCCCCGTACGTGATACTATGACACTTTATCACAATGGTATATTAAAGATTCTGCTATTCTATATTGCTTTTATCATTTCAGGAATCTACCCCGAGCTATATGGATTGCTATGCCGTTGGTAACCATAATCTACGTAATGGCTAACTTGGCCTACTTCGCTGTGGTTTCCAAGTTAGAGATGATGTCGAACCCAGCTGTTGCTGCGGTATGTTACCTATGCTTATTTAAAAGAAATAGATCATTTTAATATTTAATCTTACTTTGATAATAAAAATAAACAATTACAGGAGTTCAAAAATCTAAATTTCAACTGATAACTATTTACTTATTTATGTTTGTTAGAGAACGGAGTGTCTTGACGTTACGTTCTCTCTGCCTACTGTGAGACTTAAGAAAATGAAATGGATAATGGTTTTTATCAATTTCAGGTGTTCGGTGACCGTTTATTTGGTAACTGGAGTTGGTTAATACCGGTTTTCGTAGCATTATCAACTTTTGGTGGTGTAAATGGTGTACTATTCACCTCGGCTCGCCTCTTCGCGACGGGAGCGCAGGAAGGCCACATGCCGGGCTTCTTCACTCTCTTCCATGTGGATAAACAGACGCCTGTACCTTCACTTATTTTTACTGTAAGTTATTTTGACTAATATTCTCATAATAATTTCTAATATGTGTTGTCTTTGAATATAACAAGATCATTTGTCTTGTTTGTATTCATGCTCTATAATTATATCTAGGTACCAATTGTATGAATTATCGGGCACACATTTCTAGTTTGTTCTTAGAATGTAATATTGTGGACGTTCGCTGAAAAAATAAATTTAATAATAAACAAAAATGACTGTAATATCTTGTGATCCCCCTATGTTTAAATTTTACTGTCAATGAAATTAAAAACTGTCAATGTCATACCTGTAGATGTTTCTATTTTCGTAATTTTTCCGAACTCTTTGTTGCTATATATTCTTGTAAAATAATTTATACCAACTAATTTGAGATTAAATAGTGATCTACCAACATTCAAATTAATTAGTATAAATAGTGTTAGTGTCAAATTAGTTAATATAAGTAGTGTAGCTAGCGTACACTTACACTAGCTACAATAATACAGTAACTGGGTCAGTTGACTATTGCTGTAAATAATTGAATTACATATGTGATATATAATTAACTTAAACCACGTAAGTGCAAATAGTTAAAAGTAAAACACCTGTTCATTGTACTTGGCAAGTCATGGTTGCGGCTGACAGAGAGCTGGCAAACATTATTTTTTCGATTCCATACATTATTCTCTATTATATAATCTTAGGTTTACATATAATAAAATTCTCAATGAATAAATTGAATAGGTATCTAAAAAGTTAGCGACATATATATGTCTCTTATAAATAAGTCTCAGTAAGGTATTTTATGCCAAAAAATAACTATAACAACTTACGAGCGAAATTTGTTCGATCATCAAGAAAAATAAAAGTATTATAGGTAGAATGCGGGCGAAGCTGCGAGTGGGGCGCTAGTGTCTATTTAGTAGTAATAAAAGTTCAAGATAAATATGAGTCATAATGTCAATCCACAAGCAATTTATAGAAATTGGCTATTCCTATTATAAACGCATTACAAGTTGTTATTTGTTTTATACTTAAAAATATGACATCTGTCGAGTGTAAGTGTAAGAGAAAAATACATGTAAAAATAAAAAAATAAAAGTTACAAAAATTAAGTAACTGCGTTACGTCGGCTATTACAATAACTATAGTTTACACATATTTGATACACACACTTACTTATGTGCTCTACATTTTCTTTAACATCATGTTAAGTAAGTACGTTCAATACAATTACGAAAGTTCATCTTTCTTGTGTTGACGTTTACTTTCTCGACAGTTGCTATACTTTTTAAAATTTTCTTTAGGTACATACATATCTTGTACATAGCTTCAGTGGGAATAGATTAAAATTGCTACTTTAGTTTTTAGACTTCCATACATTAATGTGCAGTTGGTAGTAGTTCCTAATCGTTCTCATTCGTTATAAAATACTAGTTAATCGATACTATAAATGTATAATATATGACTGAAGTCAATTAATAAATCTATTTGAACATGTTGTTTCTGACATTGATCTTATGTTAATTTACGCATGCTTTGTTTTATTCTCAGCACGTCTATTTAACGACGTCGGAAATTTTTACACAATATTAGTATTGCGCCTTATAAGGGGAAAATTATAATACTTTTGTACAGGCGCGGTCGCAGCCTAAAATTTAATATAATGTGTCTAGTAAATTGCACAACACCACGTTATTATTATTTTATTATACACATTATAAAATAAATAGAAGAAGCTTTGCTTAAAAGTCAAAAAAATAATAAATAAAAAATGAAATCTTTATTATTTTATTTTTATGCCCCGCTTTTGGCGAAAGTATCCCGTTGTTTTATTTAAAATGTTCAAAAATCCCGAATTTTACCGAAAAAAATCTGGCAACGCTAAACAACACTATCAGTTATTATTATCACTTAGATTGTTAAAAACAGATTTCATGATATTTTTAAACTATTTTATGACGGATTATTTTAAAAAGTTATCCAAGCTAACTGAGGCAAAACAGAAGTCCATGCAATGGCATAAAAGGGCCACACCACCCCCAAAGAAATTCAAGATGTCGGCTGTTGATGGCTACTGATTTTGGGATTGTGAGAGGATAATACTGATTGATTACAAAGAAAGAGGAAGAAACATGACCGGAGAATACTATGCATAGATAATAAACAAATTAAAGAAGGCCATCAAAGAATAACGTCCAAGAAAGTTGGCTAAGAGTGTATTGCTCTTGCAAGACAACAGACCAGTTCACAAGACCAGTAACAGTCCAGACCTAGCCCTTAGTTATTTTCATTGTTCCCCAATTTAAGAAAGACTTAAAGGGTAGGAAATTTTCCGACGACAATGAGGAGAAGGAGCCAATTTTGCCATTTTGAGGCGAAAGAAGAATATTATTTCGACAGTTTAGAAAAATTAATTCATAGATCTAATAAATGTATTCAGCTTAAGGGTGATTGACGAGAATATTGAAAAGGAAAAATAGATTTATTGTTTCATCTAATTTAGAACCCTTTTATTCCACGAACTTTTGGACCTTCCCTCGTATCTACTCTACTGTGTTCTGAAATCTGACCTTATTTTGACCATTTTAAAGGGCATCAAGTCCTAAGCCGCACCAGGCAGCAAATACCCTAGCTACGCCACTGATACGCCACTGATATTACCCCAGAAATTAAAATTAACTTACCATAATAATCAAATCAAATCAATATCAATCAATATTCATCCAGCAGTGGGATAGCACGGGCTTTTAATTGAAGGAATTTTAATTAAATCACTTGACAAGCAATCACTACTACTATCAAAAAAATGTGATTTTTTTGTATAAATAATATAGAAGATAGCCCTTATAAGTTTACTATGTGTATATTAACTATATAAAAAACAAATTACGGAGTAGATAGAATTGGTATGGTATGGTTCTTTAAATCTCGCGTTCCGAGCGTGCCAGTTGAGCACATATCACTTCGCCAATGTCACATTAGGTAGAATAGTATGCAATCTTTATCATTACCACTCATATCGACTTTCTCGGAACGCCAGATTTAAAGAACCATACCATACCATATCGACTTTGACAGGATTGTCAAAACTAGACTACGTAGTTTTTTATTGCCTACATAGATGTCGCATCTAAAAAAGCATCGTTAAATCGTGGGTAGAAAATTATTTATTTATTTTTAAAAAAAATGGTGTTTTTAACATGGACGATTTAGGGGGGGGGGGGGTCATGTCCCCTGTGACCCCCCCCCAGGACCGCGCCAGCTTTTGTATTAGTAACTTATTCCGCTATTATTTAACGCGTTCTATGAAACTAAAGGAATCAAACTTTGTATTCAGCTCAGCTCTATCACGTAAGTATCTACTTAGCAGGATAGGCAGATAGAGCAAAGAGTCAAGTCACTCGGTTGTACATTTTCCACAAAAATTTGTGACTGAGAATTTTTTATATGTTGAGTAGGAGAGTTACACTCCCCACTTTATTTTACCAGATAATGTGGCATACGGTATTGATAAATAATTATTTCACCTCAACCATCGTACAAACAGTCGAAACTTTCCACAATTTTAACACACAAAATTTTCGTCTAATTGATATTTTTGTCCTATAATAACAGTATCATAATAATATATAATTTTTATTCCAGTGTTTCTTCTCCCTCCTCATGTTAACAACAAGCAACGTGTTTGATCTCATCAACTACTTCTCTCAAACATTGTGGCTGTCGGTGGGGGCCTCAGTGGTGGGCATGCTGTGGCTGCGCCGAACCAAACCGGACATGCCAAGGCCGATCAAAGTCAACATAATTATACCCTACGTATTTCTTATAGCTATCGGTTGTTTAGTTATCATTCCTGCCATAACTAATCCCAAAGACACCGGTATAGGTTTAGCCATACTGTTCTCTGGGGTTCCTATTTACTATTTATGTGTAAAATGGCAGACGAAGCCTGACTGCTATAACGCTTTTTCCGGCTGTGTACTGAGATTCATGCAAAAATTGTGTTCTTGTATTTATGTTGAATCCTCTGAAAAGATGTCCAATTGATTCTAAAATTCATGTTACGATCTGATCTATATTTACAAAGATATTAGCTTTGATGTATAATGGACCAATAATATGTGTATTTTAAATGTGTAATTTTATTATGAATGTTTATTACACGTTCTCATGTAGTTATATTTACCACATGGCAAGTAGTGTTGTTGTAAAGTTGACAATATAAGCTTGTTTAGACAATATTATAAAAATATTTAATCTTAGCAAAATATTTATGTAGTAATAATAGATATTTATTAGAGGCCTATGTCCAGCAGTGGACCAGAAAAGGTTGATTTGTTTGATTGATTGATTGGATAGATATTTGTAACGTGCGAATGTTTAATACAATATGGATATAATATAATATTTATATACATTAAATATATAACGAAATAAAAATATGACCAATGACCATAGTAAAAATGACTGATTCATTTCAAATCATGCATTACTTAATTTTTTGACTATTTTCCACATAACATGTTATTGTATGCAAATGTAGTTAATATTATAACACATGCTATACTTGGTAACTTGGATATAATGAATCTAGCCAATGATTGTTTGTCTATAAGACAAGGCTATGTAATCTCCATAGAATTTACTGATATGTAAATTCATTTCCTTGACTTTATTTATTATTCCGAATATGAAGTGTGTAATTAAAAAATAACTAGGTACGTATTTACCTAGACTTAGGTTCCTACATTTAATTTATATTTTAAAAAACTTTCATTAATATGGAAACTTAGAACTAAAAACTATATTTTATCTGTTTAAACATCCCTCAGCTCTCTTTTTGTAAATAATTCATTATCTATATTCTTATTATTATTTTCTGTGTTTATATTTTTATTATTGAGTTTTGCAGATAAAAGTAACTCATAAGAATAAAACAGACCTATAGAATTTGTAATCATAACTCATACAAATATGGTTACAGATTTTTTCTACATAATTATGAAATTTTATTTTTTAAGTTACCATCCGTTATTATATTTTCACTTGCATTAGTAATATAATTATGGAAAAAACATTCCATGCAATTAAGTTTTTTTAGTAGTATTTTAAAAACACAAATATAGTATCGAATGAAATATTTAAAATCCTGTTATTTTTGTATAATAGAGATAATTATGTACTCTGTCTATGTATATAAAATTTCATGATGTAACGGATAACACATACAAACAGCTTTAATATTCGAATATTTTTAGTTTAGAAACTAAGCTAAGGAATCCATGCACAGACCTAATGGTACGACAGTTATGTAAAATATTGGTAGGTATATAAAATGTTTTAATGTTTAGTATATTTGATTATATGAAAATTTTACATTTTTAAACTCTATTATATTTTAACTCAATTCAAAACAAAAATTGTCGACACGCGTCTATGGATATTTTTGTGTACATTTTTTTATACTGTATGCTTATACATTGTTGTAAAATTTTATAATTATGTACCTACTGAGCCATTATTATATCGACTTAAAATAAATATATCAAAATTACATGGTTACATTATTTTTCAAATATTTCGTTATATACCTTTCCTATTACCATAACGAAATCTATTTCGTCACATTTTCTTTAAACTAAGGTCTCTAAAGTATCTGTAAGTGTAATATTTTGTCTTATAAATTCGTCCAGATATTAATTGTTTATCAAATATTAAATACAACTATACGTATAAGGTAAGAATGCTCCATTGCCATATTTTTCTGTTTCGTCCGCACGCGTAAGCTAATCATCATTGGGCCACATATTTCAAGAAGTCCAATGTAAGTTGACTTACGACTCTACTTAAAGATGAAGACGCCATAAATTGGAAATCGAAGGCATTAATGCAATGTGCAATGCAATTGAAAATATTATTTTAAAATTTCTTATAATCTTAAATTTATCAGTTAACTCAAAATTCTTTATAAGTTAAAGAATGCATTTCATGATATAAAATTGTTTCATACACATTTTTTTAATGTTGTTTGTAAAAAAATAAAATAAAACTAATAATATCACATCAAAACAAATCGATTCCATGACTACTTTACTTAGCATTCTTGAGTTTTTGATCATAAATGTTATTATGTTAATTTGACATTAGAGACAAATGTCAATTCATACTTGACAGTCATATTCCTTTGTTATGGTTTAGAATCTGATTACGGTCACGATTAATTTCAAACAGTCTCTTTTTCTCTTGCGTCCTATTTTCTCTTCTTTTCATGTGATTAAGTTTTTTATAACGCTTTTTTTAATGAAATTACTCTTTTAAACTAACTAGAATGTTGAAATTCGAAATTGTGTCTTCGCGTACGGTGGAAGCTGTCGAAAAGGAGAAGAAATTCGTTGCTTATATGTTACAAGTCAGACAGGATTCCACAGAATCAAGAATATTTGATCCTGATCCAGCAAACGTAGAGAGAAGATATACTCATTTTTTAGATTTATATAATGGCTTAAAAAAGGAGCACCCATCATTAATTAGCAACACTTCGTTTCCGCGGAAGGTATGACGCATATATTGCAAACAAATGTATTTACTTATTTGATTGTTATATCACATGCGGCATTGTATATTTTTAGAAAAAAAATTATCATGTATGACCATGAAATTAATGGCAAGAAAGGACAAAGTAATTAGTCATTGAATAATTTAATTTATTATATGTAGGTACATTGTCTACGTATCTTGAGTTTCGTTTTTACTGTAGCTGCTGACACATAATATACTTATTTCTATTTACAGATAATGGTAGGAAACTTTGACCCGAATCTAATATCTACTAGATGTGTTGCATTTGAATCATTATTAAATTTGATAGCAAATGAGTCACGTCTCAGAGATGCCCCAGCAGCTATTGCCTTCTTTCAGAATGTTGAATTGAAAGATGCCAGAAAATTGATTGATGAGGGAAAATTTGACCAAGCACTATCAATTTTAGAAACAAGCTTTAAATTATTAAATAAGGTAATGTTTATTATTTTAAGCTATATTCATATATTGTTATTTTGTTTAGTGTTTCTTTGTAGTTAATGTGGCATATATTAGGGTTTAGAGCAAGTGGCAGAGATAGATTACTTCCAAATAAAATTCTCGTACATTTATTGTTATTATATATCATAGTATTTTATTATAACTATTAATATAAAAAAAATATGCTTACAATAAGAATTATGTTTATGTTAGCTACTACTTATGTTATGTTATATTAGCTAATACTTTATTAGATGCTTGTGGTATCAATTTCTACTTGGAGGAGTGAATTATTGTATTGCTCTGATAACAAGGCAAAAAACTCTCTTCAGTTCTGCTAATGTTTTTAAAATTAGGTGGAAAACTGGAAACTGAGTGATTGCTTGGAGGTGACCTGAGTAGGTGGCTTCTTAACACCCTAGAGGAACCTATTCCCTCTACCTTCCCTGATATATGTGAAATATAGCATGAAGCTAATTTAATTTAATCCTTTTTTCAGGTTTACACAGACCGATCAAGAGTAGTTCTTAGTGTTCTATGTAGAATAGTAGCTTGTGCAGGCTCCAGCGGCGGGGCATTGGCGGGACCTGTTGAGAAATGGGCCCAGCTAGCGTTAAGACGATATGAAGCGGTCAGTGACTCTGACCTGCTGCTTATTTATATACCGCTATTACACACTTGCATTTCAATTTGGTAAGTTTTCACTTTGTGTAGCAAAATGTGTGACTCTAAATGCGGCAGTTGTGGGTTCCATTGTCACTCAAGGGAATTATTTATTATATATTTTTGTTTCCTAGCTCTAGTACAAGGCAAAGCGCGAGATGGAATGTCTTAATACTATGTTCCCCTGTCTATCCTGCCATAAGCGGGGCAGCATAAAATTAAAAAAAGATCTCACTTATATTTATTTGTTCAGATCTGTTTAGTTACATACAAAGAAGATTGATTGTTAGAAGAGATAACTTTTCACAATTATAGAATGAAAGTATTAATTCAATTATTGAGCAGCAATTGAGTATTGGACTGTAGATGTGATGATTGTGGGTTCAATTTCCAATAGAGGTAATGAATTATTTCCTCACTCTTATTAAAATTTTAAAAGATTATTCATTGATTATTGGCACAATGTGGACCTTACAAGGAAAGACATTTCCCCAGACTGGAAACTAATCCATAATTGTTAGGCTTCCAGTCTTAGTTGTGCTGCTGCACCACAAGAGCATAATATTGATAAACTGATCCTTTTGTTGTATATTTTATGAATAAAGTATGCAATATGAAGCTGAAAATAGATTTTTCAATATTTACTTTCCAGGGAAACTTTAGGCCGAGATAAGTCACAATTAGTTGAGGAATTAAATGTACTACGCAGGAAGGGAATGAAAGTAGACTCTGTGCCGAGCCTGATGGAGGCTGTGGATAATTTGGACACAGCTATCTGAAATTATATACATATAAGTATACATACATATTTTACCTATGTTAATTAATAGAACAAAGTTGTTCTGTTGTGTATTTGTTTAAATGAGAAAAAAAAATGTGTAGTATTTAAATCACATTATTTTCATTATTGTACAGATAAATATGTAATGAGTTCAAAAAATATATACTTATAAATATTATTCTTAGATTTGTTAATATATTAGACAGAATTAATTGTGATCGGAAAAATTTAAGTCTTAAATTTTTCCTTTAATTTGGATCCAAAGTTTTCTCTACCAAGAGACGAAATGTTAAATGGTTATTAAATATTTTTTACTTATTTAAAGTGTTATTCTACACTTTTGCTTATTAATGTTATTTGAACATAAATATTGAGGAAAAAAATAAAAAAATATGTAAGAAATGAAAAGAATTTTGTGTGAGCTCACAGAATTGGGAGATAACTTTGTTCTATTAACAATTTATTAATTTAAAAGATATGAATAGTTGACAGTCATTTTATTTTTTTAAATATCAATATTGCTTTGAGACAAATGTATTATATATCTAACTATATAGATTAATTCATTATATTAGTTTATATTCTACATGTATGTTTGCTTTAACAATGTATTTTTTTTGATCTGGAATGATATTAACTTTTACATAAGTGTACTAATAAAATGCTAATAAGTGACAGATAACAGATATGTTTATTACTAGCATTTTCTGTGTCAATACTTTTACAGTTTTCTAATTTACTACTTTATGTATTGTAAATACTAACAATGCATTGACTTGTGGTTATCAGAAACACAACAAACAGAAATTTATTATTAGGTTTTATTTCTGAAATAAACATTTTAACTTCATAGTTTTAGTTGACAATGTATTCTTATATAGCTTGTAGATGAGAAGGACAAAATAGTAACATTATTCACATGTAATCTGCCTTATTTATCTTAGTAGATCATAAGTAGAGCTTTTATCTAATTAGATATAGACATAAGTTAAAATATAATTAGTCCTTGTGTAGTTATTATTGTTCTGTATAGAGAAACACGTTACGAACAGAGTTGAGTACATTTTAATTGCATTTAACAATTGAATTTTATTTTGGCGGAAATCGCAATTGAGAACTAATTATTTGTGATTTAATAATAGTTCACTGTGACGCTGTAATTAACAATTAAGTATTGGTTGTATTTATTTATTGTTAATTGTAGTGTAACAATTTATAATTAATTGATTATTAGTTGTGATTTCCACCAAACAAATTATCAATTGAAAATGTTCTTCTATTCTGTTCTGTTCTTTCTAATAAAATTTGTTCAATTCTGGTTACGAAATGAATAGAAATAGTACGCTCACATAATATAGAAATAGCAGACGCTAGATCAAGTTCGCCTATTGACAAAAACATTTAAACGTGCCTAAACTAGTATTTTTCATAATAATTGAATTGTGATGTACGTATTGGTCTCGAATTATATTATGGCATCTGACTTTATTGTCAATTTGATATGTAGTAAAAAGGAGTACCAAAATATGTGAAAAAAAAAACATTTATGCATATTTTGTTGAAAAGCTTATCTTTTTCTTTTAGATGTTAGTGCATGGATAAATAGTTATCATTAACATATTATTTGAGAACGAAAATCCCGTATGTATTATTTTCTATAAGGGATATTGTATAAGAATAAAAAATTATAGCATATGTCATTATCTTCTATTCAATCACAAGGTATTTTTTGTTATTATGTTATGTTTTTATTAATTTCTTTAAATGTGTTTTAAATTTTTAAATATATTTTTAATCTTTAAAAATTATATACCTATCTATTATAAATATGCAGATATACATCTATTAACAACTATTATACCTTTTATTTTTTACTTAAAGTATTTTGTACATTCTTTAAGTATGCGTTAACTACATATAAGATAATCTTGCAAACTATTAGTATTCGTCAATTAAGTATTTAAAGCGAAAATGTAATTGTAAATGTCAATGGTATGTGATATTGCACCAATAAGGACATCAAGTCTATATATCTAGTCTATTGGTATCTTTTTATTTATATTTGTTAATGGTATAATTTATTGGCGGCCTGCCTTCCTGCTATGTGCAGGATATAGTGTGATATAATTTATCGTTAAACAAAACATGTACTCCCAATGAGTCAGCTTAAGATGATGTCACACAGATATGGCTGAATGAAGATGTCATTTTAATTGTATAATAATTTTATTTTTTTGTCAATTATATTATTTATAACTAAATTTTATTAATTATTAAATTACTAGTTATATGTAAGAAATAATTGTGTATTATAATGTCAGCTAAGTTATTTTTATTATACGACATATTTGATATAATCACGGGCATTGATAATTTATATAATAAATGTAGCAATCATTTTTTTATTAAACATTAAACATTATATGTTTATAGACTTTTCAGTCATGTTGATATTTACACACGTATTATTTTTTCACAAAAAAAAATATTATATACTTTTAGATTATATTTTATTATAGCATAATAAAAACGTAAGTATTCCTTTTTAATATAGTTTTTTTTAACGGAAACGGAAAACCTGTTTACAATTGTTTTTTTTTCTTGTTCTAATCCGAGGAAAGGATAGCATCTGTTAATCTAAAAGTAATTTAGCAAACAGTGTTGAGCAATATATATTGGTGGTCCTTAAAATTGTATAATGTCGCTTAACCTATTCTAATAATGTGACTGATATTTTATACATTTGTAGTCGTACATAATAAATATATCATAATATATTTCAACTAAAGCGTTTTAACTCGTAAGCCCATCTTTCCTTGTGTATTATATATATTTTTTTAAAGTTGCAAAATATAAATAGTTTGCACAGATTAAAATTTATATCTATCGATACATATAATAAAACTTTTTAAAAATAATTTCAAATATATTTTGAGATGAACAAAATTTTAAAAAATGATCTATATAATTACGCTACCCCGCTACGTCACGATGGAAACGGTTGTGGGTTCGATATCCATTCGAAGAAAATTTTATAACGGCTTTGATTACCGCCGCACAAAGCACAATGGAAGCGTAGTACGAAGTGTCATAGCACTAGGCCTTTGCCTATCATGATAAATGCGAAAGCGTGAAGCAAAAATGAATATTTCAAGGGTCTTATAACGAGGATTTTTTTTGCTTTTTTATCATCTTCAAGCTTTATCCTTAGCGGAGTGGCAAATGCCACGGCCTCTGCATACCTCTTTCGCTTCTCAGAATTCATCTTTCATCTCCTGTAATCCTTAATTTTAAGGCACATTGGCACATCCAGACATATTTTTCAGGGGCCTTGACTTTAGTTTTAACATAATCTTTTTGTGTAAAGATTTTTTTTCGTTGATAAAAATTTTTTTTTCGTTGATAAAAATCCTAGGTGCAAACTATTCTGGGATAGGTATGGGCCATCCAGCCCCCTCCCATTAGTACCATAATTTTTGTAACGGGTAGCAATACGTCTCTCTACATTAATTTCGTCTCTACTAAACATAATTCCCGACTATACTGCTTCATTCACTTTGTTTTTTTGGTTACCTTATAATGACTTCCAATTTCGCAATGAAATAAAAGTACCTAGGTACTAAAAAGCAGTTTAAAGCAGAGAAAACCGAAGAATTACCTATACCTATAGCGGTATTATCAAAGTCTATATTACAAATTTATAACTCAGATTCACGCTGTTTCCGCACACATCAGGGTAGGCAGAGGGAACCTAGTGTTAAGACACACTGGGGCTTTTGCCTTCGTGCCCGAATCCAAAACCGTCGCGTTACAGTCAAACCCTTGTGCCCCTACGCCACGACGGCCTCTAATATAATAGAGTATCAATGTAACTCTATATTAATACTCACAATACTATTAGCTTTTTCGATATTCAATATATAAAGGCACATTTAATTATAACAGGTAAGTAGTTGTTATTATACCTACTTACTCGGACGAGTCGATATCATAAAACCGATGTATTAAGTAAATTGTTAAGGGATTCACCAAAACAATTTTCCCTTCATAAAGGTAATGAATTCGGCTACAATCGCCCTTCATAATGGTACCTGAATGCGGTCCCTTCGATAGTCGTTTGATTGCTAGCGGTTAGGTAATTCTGGCCGTGCACATGGCTAATGCAAACGTTAATCAGATATTGGGTTCATGTGCGAAAAGAAAATATAAATGTGGTTTACATATGGCTTCCAAATTGCTTGAAGGTTTTTAATATTTTCAAGAACAAGTATATATCAAGGAACTCGGACAATTTAACTACTTAACGTATAAGTAACTACCTTACCTATTCGATCGTTCGATTCGTTCGATCCCCACTTGAGGAAGTGAAATATTTATTTACGTTTATATTTCCATTTCTTCGCTCTGGTGTCTAGGCAAACCCTCTGCCTACCCTGCTGTGTGTGGAATGCAGCGTGAAACTGATTTAAAAAATGATCATTAGGTATAAGAATGGAGAATGTGTTGTTTTGTATATTTATTATAGGTACTTCAACCTAAACTGGTGTAATGTGAAGAAAGTTCTTAAGAAGCAAGTTCGTTGTAAGCGCGGCCGGTAACAGCTATAAATCGGCAGTACAGATTTACGAGGGTGCTCCGCAAATCGGTTTATATTTTCGATAAATAAAATTGGCGCGGGTTTTGCGAGGTAAGCAGAGGCCGTTAGGAGCGCGCCGCCGCTGCCGCCATCTGCAGCGCTCACATAAACCCAACTACCCTCGCGTTTTCTTGCTGACAATTTTTTCCTGCCCCGGTCATTACGCAGCTGGGCCCGAGACAAAACGGCGAATCGTTTAAGCCCTCTCCGGAGACCGTCCAATTTTATTGTGTGTATCTAGTCGAAATTGATATGCCGTGCGAGTGTTGGTGCGTCACATGGACGCTGGCCCCGCGCGCTCATTTGCTAGCTCTCGGCTTCTGTAAATAATAAAAAAAATATAGTCAATATAGATAAAATAAATGGTATATTGCAAAAACCAAAGAGTAAAACTGCATATACATGACGCGACGATTGTGGGTTCGATACCCACTCAGGGGATTTAATTCCCCTTATTGATGTGAATAAAGAGTGGGGAACGGAAGCGATACAGCGTGTAGCTAAAAATACTTTAAGCTTAATTATCAAATTAAGAAAATAAGGTTTGTTATATAATTTCGTTCTTGAAGCTTAAATTATGGAAAAAAAGCCCTAGCAATGAGGTAATAGGCTTTTAATAACAAAATACAAATATAGAACAAAAATATTGTTACCTCTGTAGAAGTCGGTTTGTATAAGATTACTCTATGATTTCTATTTGTCAACCAAAACTGACAGTATATTTTTTAAATATTTATTTAATATTGTAATTATTGTTAATTCAATTTAATGGATATAACATCAAATGTTTGACGAAACTTGAACCTATGCCTTCTAATAAAAGCGATTGGGATGTCATCTCCATGCTCATGGGCTTCGCTGTGTTCGCCCTTCCCGTAACACTCTTAGTCCCTGGATTTTCAATCTCAAATGTAATTCCGAAGACTCGCATAGAACGCCTTCACATGTTTCATCAGTATCTATCATGGTCTCAGGTCAATGCTGCTGTGATAGCACTCCTTGTTGTATTATTTTGTTTTTACCTGGAAATGCGGAAACGACAGTAAGTATAATAGGATATTTCATAAATCGTAGATATATTTGTAAGAGGAAACCTAGTGTTAAGATTCTCCGTTCCCCATTTTCTGCTTAAGTTTCTGAAATGTCTCGAACATTTTTTGAATGACTAAATTCAAGCCGCGCTTTGCCTTGTTACCATAGCGTGATGGAAGTGATTTATTACCTTACCTATTTATTACCTAGTGGGAATGGAGTCCACAACCATCGGGTTTCGTCAATTTTGTGCCGATGCGCTGCAACGATCTCGTACCATTAATTCATTAAAACATCATATAATAATAAATAAATACATAATAAACAACTATCGTTATTTTATAAAATCTGCGAGTTTAAACTATTATTTCAAATAACAAAGACGCGCTCGTCGTATCTACAATTGAACATACATGGTATCCTCTGTGTACTTTAAAAGTACATTTTCCTTTGAACATCTACATTTTGGAACAAGCTATAAGACGGCAAAAATTAAATAAATATTTAGTTCCTTATCTGTCATAACTATAAGCAATACATATTTCCTCAGTTTAGATGAGATTGTAGAAAACGTGAGAGCTGTGAGTGAAGCTACTGATAACATAATGGAAGAGGAGCGGGATCGGCAGACGGATGCAATGCGCGCCTGCATGCAGCTGCTGGACTCATCGGTGGAGCATTACGAGAACTTGATACTCCTTCGAGATGACCTCCGTTATCGGTCCAAGCCACAGTATCCACCTGTTATCGAATTAAGCTCTTCCGAATTGTAAAAGTTATAAGTAAACGGAATAAAAGTTAAAAAATAATTATTATTTTCTTTAGGTACTGAGACAGTTTGAATTATATTTTGACTGAGACTAGGTTCTTAAATAAGTTGTTCTATTATACTTACTTATATGTCTCTACATAAACGTTATTACAATTGATCTGTATGCTATGCATTTTTTACTGCTTTTCATATCCGTCGAGCCAGGATATACCTATATGTATATGTTATATATATACACGTAGGCATAGGCAAAATGAAGCTAGTTTTATGACATTTCATTTCTTCTAGTTTGTACCTCATTAGAAATTCGTATCAGTGGCGGAATCCTTTATAGTGCTTGGCTCAGGTTTTCTCTTATAATAAACACATAAATTTTAATAAATTTAAATAAAAACATTTCCCCGGACCCCGAATACAACTACAGTGTTTACGGCGATAGTAAAAAAATACTACAATATTAGCTTCATAGTTCATATACGTTTATATTTACTTTTCCAACATAACAACAATACAAGTGATCATTAGACTAACTTACTCCTGCCCCGTGGGACGTTGTTGACGCGAAAAAACCAATCTGGCACCAGCAATTACATTAAGGAATCCAATTAGACGTGCTTGCCTCACCGTTGTTCTTTCAAAGTCATTGTGCTCTTCACCTTAACGTGTTTTTAAATTTACTGCTTGAATTTGAAAATATAAAATTTACAGTTCTTCAATGTTTACATAAAATAAATTGTACTCTCTTGTCCATTTCTTCCTCATCACGTTTGGCCTATTTTATACACATTTGACTAAAGATGACTGAACACAAAGTTGTGCTTATAAATTAAGAAAAACATACATTTTTAATATAACAGGTAATGCTTTTCCCT
Source organism: Heliconius nattereri (assembly GCA_013403645.1). Lineage (NCBI taxonomy): Eukaryota > Metazoa > Arthropoda > Insecta > Lepidoptera > Nymphalidae > Heliconius > Heliconius nattereri. The sequence goes on from JAAIXI010000230.1 coordinate 7,517,036, forward strand.
AATTTGAACATACAATATAGTATTGGACATGTCCCAAATCCCAAGTACACCGTTCCCATTAAGCCACTACCGTTCCTCAATTTCCGCCGAATTCTGGAGATATTACGGCGATAACACCAGAACGAAATAATGGAATCGGCCCCGCAACCTGTCGCTTTTATAGCTTGTGCACTGACAACGACTGGCCTGAATAAAAAATTAACATTAAAAAATATAATAAAATTTTAAAACGGTTAGTTTGTCGTATCTGTTAAATTTAACAACAAGTGTCACTGAGACGCAAGTCCACAGTAGCTCCGGCTCACCTCAATACAAATGCGCGTCACTTAGCGTCGCGAGGTGAACACGCCCCTCTATTTTCATTTAGACAGCTCCGCCGGGAGCGGATCAGGCGTCCGCAAAAATAAATAAAACTGTTATTGAGATAAGCATCTGCGGCGCGGCTCTCGCTAAGTCCCGCTGTGTCGCGCTGAGCAATGTACTGAGATATGTCCGGATTACGTCGTAGCTTCGAGTTTCCTTCAAATCTGCCGCTTTCCTACCAAGTTTGCAGCTGAAGACGCTTTAGCCCGCTTCGGATGACAATTTAGAACTGAAAACACATTTTGCTTACCTACTATCTGTCACAGATATTTTCGCTTTTTGTATTGAATTTCGTTTTGTTTTGATTTGTTTCGTTTTGTACTTTTTCGATATATTGACTAGTCTTCAGTTACAAAAATGGAATATTGAATTTACCTGATGGAGGTAATAATTATATTTTATGAGGATGTTATACTTTAAAGAAAACATTTTTCCAACAATAACCTGGATGTGGAAGGTATAATATACGTAGCCGTCTTATTTTCTCGAAGTCATTCCAAGGAAACATAAACGCACGGATTACTTACTGCTAATATAAGAGTTGCCGGCACCTGCGGCCACCTGCCCCGGATTAATTTCTCATCAGAACAGCTCTTAGGATATAATGAAGATTGGAGAAAAATGTAGAGCTCGAGATGTCTCCCGTTGATTAATAAACTCGGTATAGCCTCACCCAGACGTTTTTGTTAAGGGTACTCTAGTAAATATAGTTATCTTATCCTATCTTTTTTATTTCACACTTTATCTATTTTACAAAATCTCAATCAGAACTAAAAAGGAAAATTATAATTTTATCGCTGTCCCATGACAAGTTATTACAATACAGTAGTTAATAGTGTACGTGTTGGTTGTGAGTTCAATTCCTGCTGAGGGGAATATAAAAAATATTTCAGAAATAATACATTGCTATATAAATAAACGATGCGTAGATAAATACATTCAAAAGTTACGAAGTTTTTTACGGCCAAGTTTATTTTACAGTTTATTTATTTTTATTATTCTGAAATTAAAAACTGGTAAAAAGCAATTATAATAATGGGACTAATTTGGGACTTTGAAAGAATGTAGTTGATTTATTTACGAAGAAGCTATGTCTCTACGAGCACTTTCGCACTTTTTTTTGTAAATTGTAAAATTGTAAATTGCAACCAGTTTTTGATGGATAAGACATAATTTATATAGTATTCATGATGAGATAGAGATGAGAATTTACAATTACAAGTTGTAATTGTAAGATCTCAATTTTAATTTTAATGGTTTTCGAGCTGTAGTTTGTTTAATAACATTCAGTAATCTATATATAATTTGATTTATATATATATAAAAGGACTTGTCCTCACTGACTGAGGTAAGACGCACGCACAGCCGTAACCGCTGTGCGTAGAAACGTGACATTTGGACAACTGGACATCTACTAAGAAGGGATTTTGAAAAATTTTAACCCTAAAGGGGTGAAATAGGGGTTGAAAGTTTGTATGGAAAAAAAATTAAATAGGCACCGATTTTTATAAAATTGAAAATTCAGACTCTTAAAGATATTAAATTGAACACGTATTCACAACGTATTTCACATTTATTTAGAATTTACCCCCTAAGGGTTCTAATAAGTGGTTGAAAGTTTGTATGGAAAAATCTTAAAGTCGCCACTGATTTTTATAAAATTTGAAATTTAGACTCACAAAAATACTTTATTGAACACATGTTTCGTGGTTTATTTTAATTCATCCCCTAGGGGTGCAAATAAGGGGTTGAAAGTTTGTATGGAAAAATCTTTAAATCGCCACCGATTTTTATAAAATTTGAAATTAAGACTCTTAAAAATATTTCATTGAAAACGTGTTTCATGATTTATTAGAATTCACCCCTACGGGTGCAAATAAGCATGTGAAGCTGCGCGCGGCCGCTAGTATTATACTATAACCTAATACGTAAATACGTAAATTGTTGTCAATTAATATCATATAAATATCAAACATACAAATACAAATATAAAAAAGAAAAATTGAAGATACAAAATAATAATTTGAAACAATCCTCAATGCAATTAGAGAAATTAGATGTCATTATAAATTACATTGGATCCTTCCGTTATATCGTTTCAATAATACATAGGTACTTCAATAATTACAGAACAATTTGATATTTTTTAACCGAAATTTGATTTTAAACGGTGACATTGTGACCACAAAGTCACGAAGGTGGCATGCCATAGTTCGTAGCGTCCGCAAGATGGCCGCAAGCATCTGTCGGTTTGTCGCTCTTGCCGTTTTAGTTAGTGTTCTTCTCTTATAATTACGAATTATTTACTGTATTACTTTGCTGCGGTTTATGTTAATTCACGTGAACACTTTCGGTTAAACTAAAATGCCCTAGGATATGTGAATTGTGTGTGTTATTTCAAAGTTTCATATAATAATGTTGTTTATAAGTTTCATTGTAGCAATGTGCATAGTTCGTAGTTATAGATAGTTTTTTAATTTTGTTTTTTTAGTTTTTTAATTTTATATAGTCTTTCACATCATGTTCGAGTGACAGGGGTCGTAGCCATGGCAGTATCCAGAGTATCTATTTTTTCTAGGGTGGATTTTAACATAAATGTTCGTGTAAATGTTATTTTCTTTTTATTTTTAGGGATTTTTTAAAAGTAAAACTTCACAGTACGGGCGACCCGGTCGCCCCCTTTCCTGTGCGCATGGTCGTACAAGAAATACCATATTTTTTCTATAAAATGTGTGTTATATTTTCTAAAATAGTATAGCGAAAAAGTTATTAAGAATTAATTTGATACAGGTAATATATTGATTGGCCGGATAAACGCTGCTTGGCCGGATAAGCACTGCCTGGCCGGATGACCGCTGCCTGGGTCAAATAGCGGGAGGTCACTGGTGTGGTCTGCGACCGCAAAATACCGCCCAAGTTCAAGGGGCTGATATACAAAAGCATCGTCCGACCGGTTCTTTTATACGGCACCAAATGTTGGCCAGCATTATCTCGACACACTCAAGAGCTTCACGTCACGGAAATGAAGATGCTGAGGTGGATGTGCGGCGTAACGCGGTCTGACCGCATACGCAACACATTCATTCGAGGTAGTCTTGGGGTCCGTGACGTAGCGGATAAGCTCCAAGAGCGTCGCTTGAGATGGTTTGGCCACGTTACGCGCCGGCCTAAGAACTATGTCGGACGCAAGTGCCTTGCTATACCAGTTCCTGGGGCACGACCTTCCGGACGCCCAAGGAAGCGCTGGTTGGATGTCGTCATGCACAACATGAGAGCCAATGATCTAACCACTGAGGACGCAAAAGACCGTGCAAAGTGGAGTAGGCTGAGTAGGAAGGCAGACCCTGGTAATAGCCGGGATTAATGCCAGGAAAAAGAAGAAGAAGAGGTAATATATTGATTCTGGATAATTTAATAACAACAAAGTATGTTTTCACCACTCTTGCACCTACCCGGATCCTAGCTAAAGCTAGGAGCAATCTGAGAAAGCCCGCCTATCTTCATAAATTTAAATTGTCTTTTGTGCCTTCATTCAAAATTATTTATGTTACTATTTATTGTATTAACATAAATTGGACATGAGTTATTTTATTGGCCCGAATGCGTCAAGTGCGCTTTGGACAAAGATTATGATTGTAATTCAGATTTGTCATAGATCGTAAAGGTTACCTTTGTTTATGATACCGTAGAGATGTTCTTCGATTTATATCATTTTTGAAAAATAAAAAATGTCGTATAAAAGAAAAACTGTCGTTAATGGAATGTTAGGAAAAGGAAGACGAGGAAGTTTTATTAAAATATGATATAAACGAGATACATATTTACAAAATATTTATGCTAGTAATAACATGCTTAGATGTTGTTGTTATAGCCAATTTCGTAAGCAAATTCAATGAAACACTGCTTTTTAAGCTTTTCCAGTTACAATCTGAGACTTTGACTTGAGTTTGTAGATCTAGATTTTTTTTAAATGTTATAACACTGAATTCTGTTGTTATAAATTAATGTTAATTTATAATAAAATTAGTCGTGTAGGTACGTCGATATAAATCAGGTCCTGGAAGTCATCTGTCCCGCATGCGAGCGCGGTCGTTTGTTCACCATCACTGGTCACCTTTATTGTTTAAGCATTAATGATAGCCAATAGTTCGCTTGACATGTTTTGATCTCATTTTTTTTTAAATAAGTTTTTCTTATATTTAAAAAAAAGAGGAAGAGAGGGAACCTAGTGTTAACTTCTTCTTTCTTCGGTCTTCGTTTCCCACTTCGCCAGAAAACCAGCTGCCCTTTTTTTTAATAAAAAACATCATCAATATCATATTGAATTAGTTACTTTTAAGTTTAACATTTTACCTATTTATAAAGAGGGTTAGTTAGGTAAGTATAACAAGAAATTAAATTCTACTCGAGGAAATTAAATATTTATATTTTCATTTCTTAGCTCTGGTGTCGAGGCAATACGCGGTGTTAAATTCCGTCATTCAACGGGCAATCTTCTAGAATTAGGCGGAAATTAGGGGAAGAAGTGTCTTAACAGTCTAGGTTCCCCTTGCCTACTATGTTGTGAGTGAGCGTGAAGCTAATTTGATCTATATTAAAAGATCTAACTAAGTAACAAGTACCAAAATCATCAAACTTCCGTATAAAATCTGTGAGTAGTAATACCCAGGCGCATAGTGGGCGCATAGAATGGAGCGAGCCACAGGAGCCACGGGGGGCCGCGCTCAGCGATCCTTGTACTTTAATTTAATAATCGCATTTCAAACATCACTATAGTTAGTATAGGTAGTAGTTATACAATTTAATATATTATGGCGAAAGTTTTTCTTCTTAGTCAAAAATATATTTTATTATACAATTGTCAATTGTAATTTTCAAATGGACGTTTTCTAAAGTACTTAAGTGCTACTGGTGCACTCAGATTGCAAAATTAAGAGTTATATATTAAGTATAAAATATTCATTATGTTAAAATAAGGTAAAGCGCAGCGTTGAGTTCTGCTACTCAAATCGCAAATGAAATTAAAATAATAAAGAAACATTAATGTGCTGAATTTTTCTTTATTATTTTCGTGGTAAATAACAAGTAATCATTTAAAATATCTTTTATTCTCTAATAAATGTTATTGTGATGAAGAGTCTGTTTGGATTCTGTATTTATAATACTTTTAATGATACCATATATTTAAAATGTCATTTTAAATTTTATCCTGTTTTATGGAAATACAAACAATATACGCAACGTTAATCATTCCATAATGTCCTTACACTGAAGTGCCCCTATTTTATTTAAAATGTTAACGATATGGAAACGATACTAACGCCCAGCTTTAAGCCTTTTCATCTGTCAAGTTTTAACAGCTATGGAATTGGGTTATAATTTACGATTTTATCCCACACTAGCCATAGGGGCTGCGGTCAGTGTGGTCATTGAAAAAACTTGCAACTATATAATGGACGAATTGACCTCCCGCTACGGTGGCACCCGGCCTGTTATTACTTGCCAAAATAGAGCTGTAATACCACCACCAATACCACGTAACTTGCGCGTAATTTAGTGCGATCTCGTAACGGCCGCTCGGGGCTGGAGTCGTTTGTCCACCTTCCGCTGCATCCAAACCGGGGGTGATTCAGATTCACTTTTGTTACTCATTTTGTGACTATATCATCGTTGTCCACGATTACGGTTAATAGTCAGTTTATGAAGTACGTACAGGGGCGCTCGAAAATTGAATAGAGATATTATGATATTACAAATGTGGTGCAGTCAATATGCTAAGCTAGCCTCGAGATTGATACTGGCAGCGGGCGCTGGGTGACAAATAGTCAGTTCAGCGGAGGCGTCGGGCGGCGTCTTACCATAAATAAGGATTACGTCTGTGACCACGTAGTCTTGCGGAGTGGACGCAGGACAGCCTTTGTGACGTCGCTATACCGCACTAGTCTTGTGTCAAATAACCAAGCCACCATACTTTGTTATAAGCTTGTGTTTGAGTACATTTAACTCTGTTAATTACTCCTTTGAAATATTCTTTTTAGGTTCACGCTGTATCCCGCATGTAGCAGGATAGACAGAGGGGAACTTAATGTTAAGATACTCCGCTCCAAACTCTCTGCCGAATTCGGGAGGCGTTGCGTGTTGAGTGGTGGAACTCAACTCAAATCAACGAACTCAAACGGAATGGAATGGATAATTCAAAAAAGTAAAATATACTAAGATGCGAAAATTCATGTGATTACAGCGCCTGTATCTCGAATTACAAGTAAGAAGACTGGCATCAAGTTGAGCGCGAGAAGCGTTAAGCCAAATCTGTTTTAGGCTGAGTGGCGATGTTTGAGTTGCGAGAGTGCCGCGGCTTACCGGCTCACGGAGAGAGCGGGGACTCGCCGAAATACGCATTAAATCCCCGTTTCACTTATGTTTATGTCTATATAAGTCTATATAAGTCTATGTAAATGTCTACAAAGTAACAACTCTGCCAAAGGCTAATTGAATTTCGAACCTTGGTCTAAGATGTATTTTCAAGCGGTAACGGATCCAAACGTTTGTTAAATGTCTGAATTATTGTTTTTTATCTGTTTTCTATGATTAATAATTTTAATAAATTATGTACTTTATTAATATTTTCGCTTTTATAAAGTGATTATATCAAATATAGAGATTAGAACAAAGAATTTCGTAATTACAAAGTAAATATTTAATTATAGTTTTAGTATTACGGTATATATGTTTTTTCATTATTATTTACATATGGTTGAAACAATTGTAATTCAATAATTGTATTATACAATTGACTGAATTCTAAAATAGAGTAACTAAAACCTGACTGTGTATTCTTTCTGTCTACATTATCTGATAAGGCAAATGCAAACAAAAGATGATATGAGATATAGGCAAACATCTATTTGTATTAAAAATATATATAACTTTATATATAAGTTAAGCTTCTAAATAATCCACCGCTCTCGCTTATACGATTCGATTCAATTTGCCTATGATAGCTGTTGTTTAGACTTACGACAGTTTTCTAAGTATATTAACTAACTAATAGACTCACTAGGTACTCAGAGTCAGGCCGTTAGTTGTATTTGTTAAGTAGATTGTAAATTCACTCGCTCAGCTTAACGAAATAGGCTGAGTTCGGGTAACCCTACGAGTATATTAGCGATGATAATCTTTTATTGCTTCGAAGTACTGATGAAATACTTGATCCGTGATTGTCGTGCGAGACCGATTGTTATCTACGACAATAGCAATTATAAATTATATTAAACGTATTAATTAATTATATAATTATTAATTAATATATTAATTTAAATTTTAACACATATATTTATTATATTTCTAAGCGTTTGAAACAACTGTATCGTTTTCAGTATCACGTTCGCCCATAGTCTAACAGACTATAGGCGTGGGGGGGGGAGGGTTGTCTTTAATTAGTTGTTATAGTGCTATCTCGTGAAATCTCCAATTATATACATGCACGGGTCACGGGCCGGTCCGGGATTAGCCGATGGTTAGTCTTCTCACGTCGTAGCGGATTCAATTAGTTCCGTCCAGCCCATACCATACAGCTTTATAACACGCCATGAATATGCACCAATAAATATTTATAGTATTCCTTATTGTGCTATAACATACGATCGTTACTGGTTATTGTACTCGTAGTGGGCCCATCTCCTTAGGTGTTTCATTATATCTTGTATAACTGTTCTGGGTTGTTATTTAAAATGTATTTGCTTATTAATTAATTATTATTGTTTTGTATTACGTTTATTTAAATTAAATTAAGCATATATAAAGTTATCAGTTAGTCAGTAAATAATAAAAATAATCATAATTTATAAAAATAATATTTAAATCCCTTATAGTATTATAATAGCTTACAATTTTGTAAATAAAAAAGGACCGGGCAAAACATGAAAGGGTTACATAATAATGAAAAAAAAAAAAACACCGTAAATTCGTTATTTTTTAAACCTTTTAATCATAGATCTACATAATAATGTGAAACGGGACTTCCCGTTCATACGACAACTTGATTGATGTGCCCTCGTAGATTTATTTACCCGAAAAGTAACGCGATGCTTGTCCGCAAAGCTTCTACAATATAAAAATGACCCCCGTTACACTTTTGTTTTATTTTTAACGCGGACCTTTCGTAATTAGCGTAATAAATTATAAAATGATAATACTGGTAGGGCCATCTTGTGAAATGCCTAATGCGCTCGTCGGGGGGCGCCGCCAGCGACCGTGTGTCAATCACTCTCCTGAATGTAGAACAATTCTTGTTTTGGAAAAAAATAAAAAAATACATATCACTTTTATAATTCCTCTCCCTCCAACGATACAAGCAAACACTCGCTCGACAGGGACGACGAATAAAATCAGTCTCGTGGTAACATCTGTGCTTTATAATAGACGCTTACGTAGGCTTCTTTTCGGAGATTGAGCCCGGTGGGATCGCTTTAACATGATTGATCTGTTTATTTTACATTTTAAAGGAACATTTTTACGGTTGCTTGTCAACTTAATAACAAAGTGTTTTATTTCGGAACACGTTAAGTTCGCTTTTATTGATAGGTTCCTTTAGAGGTTCCTTTTATAGGTACGTTTCTTGAGATGGGTCGCGAGCGTATAAATATGGATGTATTGGTAATGATTTGGTAAAATAAGATTGGCATTTTGTGTCTGTGGTCTATTTATAACGTATTATTTGACGTCTGTTAAATAAATGTGATTGAACGTGCTTATTTTTTTATATTACGGCTTTTGCAATAAATGGATTTTATATTGCATAGTTCAGCTTAGCTTCTCTCATTTTTTAAGCTTTACTTGTAGTTACTATTTGTTAAATAATTTACATTTCATAAATATGTATGTATATTAGCGTCACACACTATATAGACTCAGTAATATACCTACTTCTTTAAGTATTATTTTAAATAGGTGATATAATAAATAATTCTTTTATTATTAACTGCCTGGTCTGTACATTAAGACTGTTTATTTTGTCATTGTGTGTTGTAAAAGAAAAGCAATTGTAAAGAATAATTTTGCGATATGTTTATTTTTATATTTTTCCTGTATTTCGATATGATTCTATAGATAGTTTAATTTGACGAGACGTCTAATATTAACATAAATACAGATATCTTAAACAAGTTCTAAAAATATGAGTTTATTGCCTGTGGCGCCAGTCAAGTACGTAGTATACGTAAGTTGGGGAACTTGTCTGCTAAGTGTGGATTTTCTTTTATGTTCCCGGCAGCAGTGCTACTTACGTGGAGATAATGTTATCACAAATAACAGGTGTGTGTGTTTAATAGCATCTCGTGGCATTGAAGAATATTAATGACTGAATCACTCCGACAAATAGTCTTATAATATGCCGTTTACATCATTGTAAACTAGTCTCATGGATATATATTATGTACCTATAGTATCTAGTAGTGTAAACGTCCTTTTATATGATAACTGTGGACTCCTATCTTGTTTGGGGAAATTTAGGTTGTCTCTAGGAAACCTAGTACTAACTACTAGTGTAAACTAACACTGAAATATCCACCAACTAATACAAATTAGACTACCAAATAAAACGAATTCAAATTATATATTTTTTTTATAATTAGTTGCGAAATCCTTTTCATTTACATATTTAACTTAAATTTAAATATATATAATTAAATTTAAATATATATATTTATCCAGTAAGTTTTCAGTTTAAGTTAAGTTGCTTATAATCTAATCGCCATAATACATTGCGCTCGTTAAATCTTTAAAGTATCGACAAAAAACGGGAGTGCCTCTGCGCGACTGTTTATCGGAAGCAATTACACGTTGCTTTATTAATTTTCATAACTACCCCCGAGTTCAAAGCACGCCGCGGTTTGTGGCTAGGTTACGAGTTGAAAGCGTTTTTTATCCAGCTAGTAGAGAGATTTTCAATTATATAAATATATACATATAAAATTGACATACAATTACATGAATATATGTAAACAATATATTATTCATATATATACATTATATAGTTATATTGAAAATAATTGGGTATCGTGTAATGTCATAATCATATATAAAGTAAAACAATTCTTTAATCGTTGAAGATTACAATATATTCCAATTTTTTCATGTTATCATTATTTATGAGGTTTATACATCGATTAGACTAGATGCAAAAATAAATTAACATTATAATTTAAATAAATGATGTATTTATATTTTCCTTCTACTTAGACCACAGCCAAAGCTACTGTTTACCGTTCGGAGGCCCTTAAAGATGTTTTAACAGCACTCAGTGGCGCAACCTCCTTTTGATCTTCGACGACACTTCAAATTCAGCGTACTTACATATATAAATCCTCCTTACGTAGTAGTAAAGTAATTAATTCCTTTCCTAGGAATATATCTAGTAGGTATTTTGATTTGGATCTACATGATAAACTTACTGAGAATATAACAGGATATGTGGTGCAGATACCATGAAATAATAAGGATAACAGTTTAGGCGTAGTTTTAATTATATCTAGATACATTTAATTCTATTTTGATTATATACATACGCCTTGGTCTTTATCTAGGTATATTCTATTCAGTGTAAAATTACATCTAATATGTAGGTATGTTTATTTAGTTGATATTTTCAAAATGCTTAATTATGAAAATCTTTATATTAAAGAACCTGTTTGGACCTTAATTTATTATCTGTGCATATTTATAATACAAATATAACCTAAATCCGAATTAATAAACCAACCTCATATCTATAGTCCTAATCCCCTCTGCATCCCCTGAGACGGAAAATACAAATGCGTCACAAAATCTGAACACTGGAACCGAATATAGATGTATTTCGCTAAAACGATTCCCACATAAATAAAGCTCATTGGATATAAAACTGTATTTACATAAGAAAAATATAAAGAGGCCTAAACGAGAGGACCATAAGGGCCCGGGCGGCACCGAGGCGCACTTGGGACGCCGCTCACGTCCGCGGGGAGCGTCTCTAATAACAATACGAAATATCAGTTCGTTCCTCCGGTCGCAAATCTACGTCAATAACATATCCAATAGTAGCGCGCAATTCATTTCGACATAATCTAATATGGCGAGGCACGTTTCCCGCCTAAATCTCCCGCCACATGTCGCCAATATGGCCGCTGGACCGAAACGCGAAACTAAAGAAAAAGGAGATCACGAATCGGTAATATCTTTCGAGTCCATAAACTTAAATGTTTATTCGCAGTGATATTTTGTCCTTTTGCAGATATTGCTTTACTAAGTTAGTGTTGGGTATAGTTTACTCAAGAGCGGTCAACCGCTCGCTCTTATAAGCGACGACGTTTAATATCTCTTCTTTTATAAAACAATAGGTATATATATATCATCTACTTAGATATCTATTGTTATTTTTTTTTATATTTATATAATCAATAATTATACAAACAAATTTTGAAAAAAAATTAAAGTAATTTAGCGCTTAGATTAAAAGATTACAAAGGAACTATAATTCTCAGGTTTACATACATATGCGTGATTCATGAACTTAAGCAATGTTCACCCGACCAGGGTAATTGAACAAATTATCTACTTTGACTAGTTTAAGGAAAATTACTTAATTTTGTAAATGAATTGGTAATTTAAGCTTCGGACGAAACAATTCTGTTTAAACTGTAAGTTAGCGTCAAGTAAATATATTTAATTAGCTATTTACTTATAAGAATTTAAAGACTTCTTTTTCTACTTATACTACACCACACATTACACATTACACATTATTACTCTCCTCATAGATTATATTATATTTATCATTGTTAGGTTAGATAGAGATTTTTCGATTTTTTTTTGTTATACGAATATACGTAGGTGTTGTTATATTGTTATAAGTGAGCATTTTTTGTTCCTTGTGCCTATCCTGCATGTAGCAGGGTAGGCCGTTCCCCACTTTTCACTGAATTTTCGAGGCATTGCGTGTTGAGTGGCGGAAGTTCAACACCAATCTTATACTTGTTACCAGAGCGAATAACTGAAAATATTAATAAACAATACTTAATTCGTCTCCCCGGGTGACAATTGAACCCACAACCATTGCGTTTATAACCTCTAGCTAGTTATAATATAAGTCTCAGCGGAAATAAGTTAGTTTCTACAAACCCATAATACATTTATAGAGTAACGTTTTCTGCGAAAACAAAAACAGAATACAAGCTTTTCTCTTCAATTGTGCAATTACTTTGTACGGACGTCTTCAGTACAAATAAATCAGAATGGCCGCAATTAAGCTTTTCTAATACATTGATTGATCAATCATCGAACGCCGACAATCGAAGGAAGTGCTCCGGCTGTATGGCCACATTGTCCGCGGACGTGTTCACTCTATGTGCACTAGCAGTCCAAAGATTACTAGCTTTTTTTTATTTTAGCTTAACGCTTTATCTACATAGCAAGGTAGGCAGAGAGAACCTGGATACTTAGTGTCTCACACTTCATTCCCATTAAGACCCTTCCATTCCCCATTTTCTCGAATGGAAACATCGAGTTGATTATTAATACCTATTACAAAATATTTTAATTATATATGAAATTTCTTATATTTATTTTGGTAGTTTTTTTATATTTGGCACATTGACATTTTGTTTATACTTCATTTGTTTTGAAAAGATTTTAGGAAGTAACGTCTCTGCGCGCTACAATAGTTTATTCTTTGAGTGTAATCGCAAGCGATTTCGATTGATTTCATCATTGTATTCGAGAGTAGTGATTTCAACAGGAATTGTTGTAGACTCCCGTAGAAAGATACTAGCTGTATCTGGAGTTACTGGCAATTGAATCGGCCAATTTCTGTAGCATTGAATTAGCTTTTGTTCAAATTGAAGACTTACGGCGACTTTGTTTAAAGTAACGATAGCTTGCTTATGGTATTATAAAACTAACATTAGATATACATATACAGTTAAAATGGTTTTCTTGTCAAAAACCAACATTAATATAATGTTTTGATTACACGAACAATGAACATTTCGATAAATATATTTCATAATAACTTAAAATTTTTTGTTAATTATTCTTATTTAAAATAATTATCTACAATATCTTACAAAAGATAATTTCAATCACCGTTCTATAACAATTTTCATACACAAAGAATCAATTAATGAGGAGTACGAGTGACGGCAGATGATGAAAGGCAGTCGGTCACGTCGGCGGTGGCTATTGATTTCCATTTAATCTGGCGCGTGCTCCCGCTGCCTACTGAGTACCTACTGAGTACGTATCGAGTACTGCCCAGCGCCCTCGCCTTCAAATGGCCTGCCGCCTTCATTACAACTGATTGAAAACCGATGCTATGCTTGACTATTTGGTAGCTTTGCTGTTCTAAATCAACTATATTTTGGGACATTATGTTCTTCAATTCATTTAAGTGTTATGTTTTCAGTATTAATATGTTAGTTACATGATTTTTAGGCAGGGTAAGCAGATGTAGCCTAGTGCTAAAAGTTAAAACACTCCGCCCCACACAACGCCGCGCTTTACCTTCCTTTGCTTTTGTACATGAATTTATTTGAAGATAATTAATTTATTAAATATATAAGTGAAATTTATAAACATCTAAAACATTTTCTTTTGTAAAAAAAAAGTAAGCCACATTAACACGGATATCCACAATTGTTTCTGATTTGAAAGTTGAATTATTTATTAGACAAAGCCATAGCTTAGACAATTGAATGCGTGACTTGATCTACTCAGCGACGCCGTTGCTACCGTCTCATTTGCGTCGATGCCACTGCTCTTGTATTTCCGAGCACCCATTGTGATATTTTCAATTTTCTTCAGATATTAGAATATTATTACCTATTACTGAATTGATACTATTATTGCTTATTCAAAATTATTTAGTACAAAAAGATAATAGAATTACAATTTTCAATTTTAACGTATCTATCTATTTTTTTGTCTGCGAGCTTACTTTGTCAATTTCGCTGTTGTCCTTTTTTTTCCACCAAATTGTTTTAGTAGGCTACTAAATTTGAAGAGATGGCTTACGCTGCCGAAAAATTAATTGATCGGATCTCGTTTCTAAAAGGAAACAGCGCGGAAGAGTTTTAATTAGCGAGAAAAAAGGCACCACAGAACTTCTGACGTAAAAAACCGGGAGACAAGGGTGGGCGTAACGAAGAACAAAATCTCCCGCTCGTAATGCGGGCAACATTTGTGTGAGGAAGACGCTCGGTAATGGAAGACAAATTTCAATATAATTTGCAATACATAAGCGTGTTACTTTAATAGCCCAGAACCACCCTTCAAATTAAACAGGGCTTAAGTTTTATCTTATTTTTTCCTCCCCAGTTCGATCGTATTACGGGAGCATAGGCGAGCGCACTCGCCGCCGCTCGTAGGCGCCTGGAAAAATATAATCCGACCAAATTAATTGCTCTCACTGGCAATAGTGGCGGCCGCCAAATCAAATTAAGGACGCGCTATAAAAACCAAATTAGTACTCGCTTTACCCGTGGGGGGGTATTTAGTTACAAGACGTTAGTTCAAATCCCGCCATTTTCATTAACAATAAATATCCCCTAGCAGCCGCACGGAATCCTTATTGTTTTACTTTTTACACCCTTGTGTCCCGAGCGGGATGTAGCGCGGACGTCGTCTTCTCAGGCTCCGGCTAATTTGTTCTTTTTGTTTACTTATAGGGCGTGGGTAATAAAAATTTGTGTTGCGCGAATTGTGTGGACTTTAAATTTTATATAACCGCTGCCGGTGCTCGCGGTGCTCGCGGTGCTCGGGGCGAGTTTTGCATTTAATTGGAGAAAAATTTAGGGGTCGGCCAAGCGCTTCTGTGAGGATTCTTAAAGTAATTGGATGGTCGTTACAAACTTTTCTGTTTTAACTGTTTACGCAATCGAAAGTAAAGAAAAGAAATTCTCTTAAGCCTTCTCTATAAAAGAATCTTCTATAAAAACTGAGGGTTGGCTTAGAGTTGTTTTTGAATTAAATTTTTCATAATTATAACGGCAATTTAAGCTTACAATATATCTTACACATGGCTGGGCGAAGGGGTGAGTTTGATATTTTTTGCCGCGCGGGGCTGTAATTATAGGCGATGCACCGAATTAGAGGGCGGCGGCGATTTAAAACAATAAGCTGGCGCTGTCATTAGTGGCCGCCGCCGCACACGAGTGTTGGCCGCGCCGTCCTAACGTGACGACATTACATATTTATTGTATCTAAGTATTTAGATTGATTACAAAGATAAAGTGTATTATTTTCGACAACTGAATTAGGGAGAACTATCTAATATGATTTAACATCTGTGAATATGTTAAAGCTTAAAACCTGTCATTATATATTTTTTTGGTACGAGGAAATGGCCTAGTATATTTTCTTTGCAATGGCAGAAAAGTGATTAGGGACGCAAGCGTGTGACTGTAAACCCAACATTTGTGGCTTCGATTCCCACTCGGGAAAATAATTTACAACATATTAATTAATATTTTGATTTCTTCACTCTCTTCACTCTCTTCGTAACAAGGCAACAACTCAATTTGCATTGCTTCGCGAATATTGTAGAAAATGAAAAATAGAATGTTTTAACACTAGGTTGTCTATGCCCTGTGCCTACCTTGGTAGGTTAAAAAAAGACTGGCCCATCCAATTTAGCAAAAAAATATATTAAGTATTCAAAATTATTCAGCGTTTACGAATATTACATATATCACACAATACCACATCTTCGTAAATTAGTTCTGTACCGCCCCCAGAAAAGATTAACTGTTTTTGTTGGAGTCCTATTTATCATAAGACTTTGAATTGCACATTATTATTTTCCTGTTGAAACTAACATTTATTAATTGAATACAATTTTAAAAGTGTATGCCATCTGGAGTGCGTGTCGAAATCTAAGGTGGATACAATTAAGAGCTTTGTTAATTGAAAACAATAGGTTTTTTACTCTGTTTTTATAAATTATATAATGTTGAAAGTTAATATTACATATCTATACATATAAATTAAATTAAGGCATATGTCTGTGATTACAAAATAACCATGTTTTGTCAGCCATATTTTAAAGCTATAAAAAAAGAAAAAAAAACATTTTTAATTCATTTTACATTTATAAAACGTACTTAACATAGCATGTATACATATTATATATGTTTATTATATTACATATATGTTATCTTTAATCACAAATAGATTAAAAAGATAAATATAATAAACATGTAACCTAAACATAATGAGTTAAATCGATACATCATTCTATTTAGATACCTGAAAGGCTTTCCGAATATGGTGATTATATTATGAAATAACGCAATAATAGCAGGAAACGTGTTATTTAAATATCGATAAGATCTAATCTTGATTGTTATTCCTGACGTGTGGATATTATAGGAGCTGCCGAAAAGCTTTGGATATTGCAATTTAGACTGTAATGTACAAATAAAGAGTACATTTAAAAAATAATAATTTTCAATATTTTAACAGTAATTCACATAAAACATTTGTAACAAATACCTACCTATGTTCATTTTAAGCTTATCAATTTACATTATTGCTTAGCTTTTATACGTTAGGAACTTGCATATTTATTGCAAACGCTACTAGTTACCTCACTGAAAATTATAGTGTTTATGAGAGAAATGGAAATGTACGAAGATAATGATAAATAAACGTACATAACGACTTAAACGATACACTGCAATTAGTTATTACGACAATATCCATGTGCGCCAACTGGCCATAAAAAGAACACCCTCTATAAGGTGTTATTATCGAGACAAAGCGGTCTGTTTGTCTATCACGATAATCTGTGGACGGTCCGTTCCAATTCCATGTTGTGTAAATGCCCTAATGGACGCCGGTAATGTGATACGCTTGACGATTTTACTCACAAATTGTTGTACGAAACTCTATTACATTCTAATGACAGCCACCGTCTAATTGCGAGGTTATTACCTTTGTTGTGCACGCGGCTTGATGATAGCGCGCGGTAATTATTGGGCGAGCTGGAAGCCTGAAGATGTGTCGAATTGAATTGTCGGAGGAGGCCTGGTGAAGGCTGGTGCGCCGGCCGCCTTCACCGCCGGAAGTGCGCACTTGTATTACCCACGTATCAATGAATGCGCGCGATTAATTTTTAATAGTCTTTGCCTAAGGCCAATTCCAAATTATGACTACTTTACGTTTTTATTACTATTTTAAATTTTAATAATACACTGAATAAATTGTACTAGAGTGTGGTCGTGAATATTCTAAATGGTTACAATTCGCTTAAAATTGTTAATTAATAAGTAATAATCAAAATTATTAATTTAATAATATTCAGAGAGTTTAGAAAGAAACCTATGTCAGTAATTCCAAACACCATATAAATAGTCACATATGATTTATACATAATCGAAAACACAATAGATATTTATGTAAATATCCATAGAAATGGATTGTGGGAATCCATCATTAACCATAAAAAGTAAACAAATACAAGTTTGTCACGACTGTCATCAAATGGGTTTCACCACGCTTCGCTGTGGTATGAAACGCATGTAATTCCCATATCACACGATCTCCTCGGATCTGGAGCGACGAATACATTTCGTGAATAATTTACCAGACAATGAACTGATAACTATTCCATCTACTTCGTCTATTTTGTGTGTCCGTTGGTTTCTCTACTGTCAACGGTGATGATTATTACTGAGATTACCAGCTATATATCCATTATATTTCTGCTTTAGTTATTTTTCTTTGCGACGAATTTTAGAAAGTATACTATGTCGATTATTTAGATTTTTGATGCAAAAATTACGTACACACTTAATGAGAAAGTAGACGCTATTGTTTTTGTTTCTACAATAGATACTATTGTTTGAAAAACTTCCAAAATCAATTTCGGTATGCTGAGACGACCATAAGTCCTTCTTGTTAGAAAGCGGACGTGTAAGCGGATTTTCGGGAGCGAGTTGCGGCAGTAGCCTCTTATTTTTGCCGCGTCGTCTCAACCGCCGGATTGATTTACGGTCGAAGTGCGATACACGGGTCCGACCTTACCCACACTTCCCCTCGCTCCTAACTAAAGCTTATCCCGAATTACGCAAAACACGCCGACCGCTACGTAACCTTTGTGAAAAGAAAAATCAAACGGGAAAAGGAAACTATTCGCATATATTTAATCCGTTTGAAAGGGTCTCAATTATTGGGATTCTTTTTAGTATATATTTATACGGGACAAGCAAGGGACTCTCGTCGATTTTATATTTTTATATCAGGTACTAATTTACTATAAGTGTAACTTAGATATTTTGTGTATATTAATTTATGTTATTCATTACATCTGTATTTTTTGTGAAGTGAATTACACGATATGTGCGGCCAAACTAGATGAAATAAAACCAAAATATATATAAAAGATATTGCTCAAAGTTTAATTTCAAATCTCAGGCTTTGCTAAGTTATGACACCTATTAAGCACAAAGTAAGAAGACACGTTCGGCTATTAAAGTGGCCCTCAGACCGGCGAGGTTGAAATGTAGGATATTATCGCACCGCTTGTTGCCCGCGTAAAATAATAATGGCAGAAGTTCCACCGGCAGCGTGGAAACTTAGCGAAAAAAGTAAGAAATGCCCCCGGCAGCCATTTAACTTCCTTAAACGCCCGGATGTGACGCCATTTAATTTATTAACACGTGCCCACCTCAGTAGAGCGGTTAATGACACTTTTCAGTTTTCACACGGCGCTTGTTTGTTATACGAAGGAAATTTCGCTATTTAATATATATTTGATGTAACAAATTTAATTATTTTCTTAATGTTTCTCTTTCATTTTAATTGTTTTCATTTCACTGCTCGACACGTAGTGTTTGGCAAATTTGGCGGAAAATTGGGAACGGAGTGTCTCGACAGTAGACACTAAGTTTCTTTTTCTACCCTGCTATGGGAGACCCAGCTTCTTTTGTACATTTCTAGTATATTTTAAAATCATAAATGTCGCGTCGTGTAGTTTACGTTAGAAAAAGTAAAAACTGAAATCTTTATAAATTTGTTATTTTTAGTATACACAGAAAATCCTCAACAGCAGCAATGGCGGAGCCATAGATCATGTGACGCGTCCTGTCCATTCCGATATCGACAGGTAAAACTAAAAACTGCAAGTCAGTCCAAACAGGCTCGGAAAATCAATAAACGAAACCGCACTGAGAGCGCTACCCAAATAAATACGGGACCGACTATCCAATAAAACACGCGGACGGGTTACAATTAAAGCCTTAAATCTGCAATAGGTGTTGCCATAAATTGGACGAGAAAACAATCAGCGGGCGAGCGTCGTTCGCAATTAGCGCTGCGCGGCTCGATAAATTTGCATTAATGCTCTCGAAAAATCCGAACGGCAATAATTTTCAGGTGCCGTGCGTCCAGCGTTGTATGGGGCTGTATGCGCTGGTGGGCGCTGGTGGGCTCCGGCCTCGCGCCAGCCTCGCACCCGCCTCGCGCCCGCGGCCCGTCCACTGCGGAATACATATCAATACGTTTTCTAGTTCACCGGTGTCCCGTACAATTGATTTGGTTTATTGTTTAAATATTCGAAAAAAAGAAAAAGCTGTACATAGATTTATATAAGTTTTTATTGCATCTTTTAAATGATTTAATAAAAATGTATGTAGTTTGTTAATAAAATATTTTTCATTACTTTTTTTAGTCTCATGTCTCATCATCATTTTGATGTCTGAAGAAGCTCCCATTTGACAGTGTTTCCAGATATCTTGAAATACTGTTTTTTTATTTGTATTGACTTTTTTATTTATTTGGACTTCTGGCTTCTTCCTTGTCAGGAAGCTGATGGAACTCACAGAGTGTCGTATTTCAGCGCTGTCGGTTTATGTATCGGCGCGTGATTTACGTAACGCGCGCCGCCTCGATGCACTTTACACTTTTACAGTCGCACACCATTGCCTATTCATTGATATATGAATTGAAACTTTTGACAAATGTATATGGAAAACGGAAAAATGAATTTAAATAATGAAATTAAATAATTGAAAATAAAATTAAATTACATAAAAAGATATTCATAATAATTTCAAAGAGTAATTTAATAAAATAATATTGTTGGATATTATATAAAGATAATCTTTTTCTTTGAAGATTTCAAAGAAAAGTAATCAGTATCATATTATACACAGATATCATTTAGAAATTTAAGGTACCTAGTTATTATGTAATTTTTTTATCTTAATATTTACTTGCAAATAAAATATTTTGGCTTATGTTATATAAGATAAATTTACTAAATTTAAAGACTAAATTTTTAAGTTTTCTATATCTGTAATTTATAAATTTGGAAAACTACAATATCCATATTCTTTTTTATTTATTGAATGATTTAAAAAACCTTCTCCGCTTTAGAAATTATATAAGACAATAGATATCTTTACGTTGCCTAAAATATTTAATTTAAACGATAAATTAACACCAAATACAGATAAATACAGATTTAAAATTACGATTTTAGTAATCAGAATAAAGCTGTATAATAACAGGTTAGTCAATAATATTTGCGTTCTTGTAAAAAAAATACTAAGCTATAAGAGAATGCTTAGTGCATTATTAAATACTTGTCACACAAACAACTTATATAGTGGCGTATAAGTTATTTGTGTCGGTATATATAATTAATAGTAAATTTTATTATAAGTACCATCAACTACCACGTTTTACAGTTTATTGGATAGTAGCGACGTACAGTGAACGTAGGCGTTGAGACCTATTAAATCGTACAACTGACTCCTCTCCTGCCGCGACAATATTTAAACAATGCTAATGTGGCTCTTAAACATTTACTTCATTAACATATTATTTGGCAAAACAAATTTAGATTGTTTTTTGAGTACTATTTAGTAGTCGATTTTGTATTTTAAAAAAATAGCAAAATAAAATTTATGGTCTATGGAAATAAGTTAGAAATTGTGCGATACCACTGAATCGGAATATGTACTGTATTAGAATAAAATATAAAAATTAAATATAAAGAAAGATTTTGATAAAGTTTCTTTCTCTATTGATTATTACTTCTCTTTAAATTTATTAAATTTTCTGAATTGAGTTATTGTAGTTCTATATTTCTACATACATACAACTTTAATAAACACTGTGTAGTGAGCAGTGGAACTTAATACCGTACTTTATTTACCACAACGGGAAAATGAAAATTTACAATATCCCGAAATAGGGATTGAGTTCGCACCTATAGCATTTCTAGGCTACCCAAAACCATAGAGCGATGATTATACTTAAAATGTTAATACTGAGTGGATAGTTTCGCAAGAAAAAAGAGCGAGGACGTAGACAACACGATTTCTCTACAATGTCTACCGGTATTTAAATAATGTGGTACTTAATTACAATTCACCTCAATATATTCACGACGAGTAAATCAAGGCTTTATTATAATAGGTTTCACGAAACTTTTTCTAAATCTTAGAAAAGTAACAGAATTAGTTATAAACCTAAAACAAAAATAACAGAAATGTGGTAAGTTGTGGTGGTTGTATTTCATTATATATGAAACAAATGCTAACAATATATATTATGACTAGTGGACTCGAATGCGGCCGCTTGAACTATACGAATATTTATTAAATTTATTTATGAAATTTCACAATAGAGAGAGGCGTTAAGAAGCTCATTTTGGGTGACGTTTTCTAACAACAAACTTTGCAAATCTTTGCTTAGCAATGCATAGCGACGGTTGTTATTAACATGGCGGAATAAATTGCATGTCAAATTAATAAGTATTTGAATATATTGGTATATATCGAAAATATTACAAATATGAGAAAAAAAAAAGAATCCTATGTTCATCCCGAGACACTCAAGTATCTCGGGGTGTATATGAGTATTTTATCACAAAATTAATTAGCGGTTTGGCCCTGATTGCGTAAAAGACAGACAGACAGACAGAACTACTTTCGAATTTATAATATAGGTATGGATGTGAGATTTTGTTTAAAATTGGTAACATTCTATTTAGTTTACCTAAAGTTTCTTAGTAAAATCACAAATCTCCGGAGGGTACCACACATAATGTAAAGTAAACTTATGTTTCATATATTTTATATTGTAAATATTTATTGGCTATCATAAAACCGGTCGAGTGATATGGATGCACTCAGGAAAAAAGTAAACGAAGCATCTCTCAATTTTTGTAGAGACGACGATAACAACGATATTAAATAACGTCTCTATTCACCATAAAATGTATTTTAGAACGTTGAAGTTGGACGGACATGGGACGTCAGGCGCGCCGGAAGAGCTGCACTGCGGGGACACCCTAGTAGGTGCTTAATATACGAAAATATTCAATTTTATAACATTCTGTCGAGATAGCATCAGTGCTTGTCGATTTGATATTTTCGGCGGTCAGGTAATTTTATACTTGTCGTGAATGGAGGCTGGTGCCACGCTGCGCGCGCGCCGCGCTCCTCGTAACTTAGCACTTAATCATTTTCACGGACACTTTATATGGCCATACAGTCTCATAGTTGGGATTTTGGTAATATTGTGACTTTAGAGTGTTTGATGGAATTCGTTTTATAATATATTTGGATTAATCAGCACTAACTTAATTTTCTGAATCTCCACGCATTTTTGGGGTGGAAAGAGAGAAGAGAGAGAGAGAGAGAGAGTGATATAAAACTCTGTAGAACTTCTATATACTCGTACATCCGAAATCTTCATACCGAAATATCAGTAGCAGAAATTCAATCATCCGTTGGATTTAGTATAAAAGAAATCTACAATAAGAAGGATCTGTATATATTTATTAATTATTCTATATAATGTTACAATCAAGTCGATATAAAATAATTTATGGATTGAATTCACATTTCACAATTGATCTATGAATGTTAATATCAAAAAGTTCGAATTTTAGTGAAATTGTAAATACAGGATATGTACGTTGTTTAGTTATCGAAAGAAGCTTATGTATTCACACACTCATAATACATAATTGCTAAGTAAAGTTGGATAAATAAAGTGAATGTTATAAAGTGTTTGTGCAAGATGCAACTGCACAGTAGCAAACACGCAGTAAACATGACTAGTGGACATTGAAATGTAGATAGGTACATAAAAGGGCAGAGAGCAGTTGTCATAAGTCAGCGAGCGAGCTGGCTGAGGTGGGATAATAAATATGCGTTTGTTTTGCCCCGTGCAGCGCCTCGCGTCGCCTGCGTGGGACGCTGGGATGTCACGGCGTTAGGCAGCTTCGAAGTAAGTCTAGGCTTTTCCTCTGGTATCTTATAACTGTAGAGTTCCAATTGTAGAATATTTTTGAACAAAATAAAATATATTCATTAAAGACGCGAGAACTATCTTTTTTTATATTTCTACATATTTCAATAAATTTTGTAAAATCAATGATTTGTTTTGGTTGGTTAATTATATTCTAAAATCATACCATATATAATAAATACTTTTTTTTTCGGTTTTGTAGATTCCTATAGTGGTAGTCGAACTGGGTTAGAACCACTCTGATGAGCTGATTATATTTGTAATACTTATAATTTAGAGGATTATTTTTTTCAGCTTTACTATGTATTCCACAAATAGGGAAGGAAAGAACTTGGGAACCTAGTGTTAAGACGTTTCGTTGCCAATAAGTCAAATCCGCTGCAAGAATTAGGCGGAAAGTGCCGCCTAATTCTTGAGATATTCCGTGTTAAGCAGCGGAATTCAACGCCGTGCTTTGTCTCTTTGCTACGGCCAAGAAATGAAAATATTAAATATTTCATTTTCCCGAGTAGAAATCGAACCCACATCCGTCGCGTTTACAATCGTACGCTTGTGCCCAGCGCCACGCCACTGGTGTTTAGATTCAAACAAAGTGTTATATTATAATAATTATTAATTGCAAATGCCACGAAGAAATAAATTCATGCAGATTATAGCACAAATCATACGTATTACTTGACAAAAAGCTTGTTAGTCAACAGTCTCCACCCGAGGAGTCAGGCGTCAGGTAATAAGGCAGTTCATTATTTATATTAACAGTTTAGCAGTCAGTGACCAGATCGCTGGACACACTTATGGCCACGTGAACGTGCGTGGGCATTATTTGTACCCTTGTTAAGAGCTGAGGATATTATAAAAATAATTCCTTTATCCGCGTTGTGACACTCGTTGGAAATTGGTCGCTTAATTTATGATCATCATAAAAAAGGATTCGGATCCGTGCAGGTTGGAATTTCATTCATAAGAAGGCACAGGCGTTCGACTCTTTATGGGTGGATGTTTTCATTAATTTAACTTGATTTGGAGAATAAGAAAGGTATCATATGTTCCATGATGGTGGCCAATTGATCTTTGGATAAGATACCCGAACTTCGACTACTGTTTACACTCGTTTCGAAATACGTATATCGTTAACTGGGTCATTGATTTTGCTTAGATAAATGGTAGTGGTGTTTTAAAGAAAGTTGACAGAAGTAAATGTCTATGTGCAATTTAAGATGAATGGCCAGAGCCATTTGCATGAATATTGACTTTAGAATTTGAATGTCAAATGCGTGACTTTGCCGAATACAGTTCTACATATTGAATTATATTTTAAGCAGACGTTGAATCATGACTAACTTATCCTAACCATTTATATTGTAGCAGTAATGGAAGACCAGGTGAGGTGCATCTTAGCCTTTCAAAGGCATCATAGGGACATAGGGGCATCATCAGATAAACAACAATAAGTTAATACGCGCTCCAAATAAGCTGAGGCCCGCATTAGTCACCAGTGACCGACCGCCGCGCGCCGTCGGACAGTTTGCTTAATCCACTCAAAACATACAGAGACATTTGTCGGCCCGCCGGGGACCGGGCGGACCGGGGCCGGGTGATCGATAGCGAGACGCGCTACAAAACGATAGATAAAAGCCGATAAGCCAAAAGAAATATGACGCGAACAAAATCGGGAGATATACGTAATAAGATAAAAGTCAAACAATGATTCGACCGCGGATTCGCCGCGGCATAATTTATGTGACAACGTGTGATGGACGAGCGGCGACTTTCGGTAAACTATTTACATACGCCGGCGGTCGCGCTGTCGGATTGGGTTCTATTGTGACAGAGGGTGGGGCTTACTACCGAAAACAAATGTCACTGTTATTTATTAGGTTACGTTGCTATTAGGCCTAAGATGGGTCCATCAGGACCATCCTTTGTCCATATATCCAAAACAACAGCAAAATTGTCGAGCTCGTATCGTTCTGAAATCGCAATCAAAGCGAACATACAAAAGTCGAGTGACAAGCGTCACCTCCCGGAGCGTCCCGCGGCAATTGTTCTAATTGAATCAACAGAAGGCTACGTCGCTTGGTTGGTTGGCAATTCCCTTCGCACGTTGACTTAGATTGCTTTCTGTAACTTCTGAACACTTCTGATTCTATGTTTTTCTTTGTCAATTCTCTGCTTGTAGCCCGTTTTGTTCCATTTATATTTTTATTTCAGTGCTGTTCAATTATAACTTGAGGTTTTCTATTCTATAACCTAGATTATCTAGTTACTTAAAATAAATAAGTGCAAAGGCCGTTATAATGTCACATATAGACTTCGCATCACAAAAGGCACATGGCGTGTAGGTCGGGTGGCGGTAGGTGAAAACGTTAGGCGAGCGACAATCCCCGCGGAGACAGCAGCAGGCAACTTTGCTTTTTATCTGCGTTCCTCGCCGCGCGCGCTCGACCGTGTAATTGGATGAGAACGACGCGATCCCAATAGCGTGCCCTTATCTGTTCGCGGCAAATCCACCACCCGCTCACCCCCGCATCACCCCCGCGCACCCCCGCGCACCCCCGACTACACTAAGCAATAAGTTTTTAGTGAGTAATTCAAGATAGCCCCTTCATGTTGTTCATTTTCACACTTCCTTTCCCGAGAACAGCTCTTTATTGCATAATATGTAACTGTCTCGTCGCCGACGGGTGTCCCGGGGGCGCGCAGACAAACTTCACCCCTTTATGATGTTCATGCGATCGCCCCACGCCCTTCTATCTGGATAATGATAATTGCTTTTTGGGAAATTATTGTTTGATATTGTCGCTTAATGACATTTCGGATCATTTTGAAGGTCTTTCTAATTTAAACTGTAATAAAGTTAACAGTTGTTAGTTAAGTCAAATTTTCTTTGCAATCGTTGGCACCAAGTCTGTTATATAAGTTTTTACATTTAATAAGATGAAATATAATTATTAATGGTATAATTGAATTCACCAATATTTAAAAAAATATATAAGACTAGCGGATGCGCGCAGCTTCGCTTGCGTATTTAGGGGTGAATTCTAATAACCCATGAAACATGTGTTCGATTAAATATTTTTAAGAGTCTAAATTTCAAATTTTATAAAAATCGGTTGCGATTTAAAGATTTTTCCATACAAACTTTCAACCCTTTATTTGCACCCTTAGAGGGAGAATTCTAGAAAACGATGAAACACGTGTTCAATTAAATACTTTTAAAAATCTAAATTTCAAATTTTATAAAAATCGGTGCCGATTTAAATTTTTTTCCATACAAACTTTGAACCCCTATTTTACCCCTTTAGGGTTAAAATTTTTCAAAATCCCTTCTTAGTGGATGTCCAGATTATGAAAGTAAACATCTGTCCAAATTTCATGTTTCTACCATCAGCGGTTACGGCTGTGCGTGCGTCTTACCTCAGTCAGTGAGGACAAGTCCTTTTATATATATAGATTATATAACGTTTTTGTATTTTTTCTAATAATAACTTGACGAATAGTAAAGTAAAATTATCATTATTTTTAGTAGTTTTTTTTTGTATTAAATAAATTATAATAAAATTTTCTTCGAACAGATAAATGAAAATACTAGCATCCCTGTAAATCTAAAAGTATTACGTGAATGGATTAAAAGTCACGGCTCATGTGAAGGTAGTCCTTTATTTGTAGAGCGGGAGTATTTGCGAATTGTCGTCGTATTAGTCGCTATCAGATGGGCACGGTCTCTGACAAGGCTATTTACCTCCCAACCCCTTGCATTTGTAGCTTTTGTTTTGCAATACTACCTAATCCTTTGTAAGGTATTGTAGAAATAGAAATAAACTGAGATACCTACATAAGCACCTATAATTTGAACATATATAAGCATCTATAATTTGTACAGTTTCAAGTTCATAGTTCATAGACATAACAAGAAAAAGGATATTTCTAATTTACATAAGAAAAAAATACATTAAATTGACATAATTTTTATGATTTACGAATGAACGTAAAAACGAATATATCCCAAATTACAAGCCTATCAAATATTTATGAAAATTTATACAAGCAACTATATTTTGACAAAAATGTCATTTTTATAAGTTTATTTTGCAGTAAGTATATAGTAAGTATTTTATATATTCCCATGTAACAATAGGGACAATGGGGGGGGGGAGGGGAACTGTCATCGTACTCTAGCGTTATCAGATAGTCCGCGGGGACGTCGCAGGCTTAACCGCATTCAAGCTGCTCAGCTACGTATACGTTTAGATACTACGATATTGTTAGCTTAGGATACCATATTGTCATTTTCGTTCTCAGTTTGCTTCTTATTTATAAATAACTTTTAGATAGAGCCGTTTCTCTATTAGTTCTTCTTTTGGTAGTAAATTTAAGTATTAATTCCATAAATTATATACCAAATACAAGATTAGGGATTTGTAATTGTATTTTTTTTCTGATACTAAGGTTCTATTATTAATTTTCATAAATATACGAACTATAAAATATTTATATGATTTATAAAAATAAAGTTCTAATTATAATAACTTCCAAAAATAAAATTAAATAATATTCCGTACTCAAATTATCAATATTCATTTATAGTGCGTCGAAAACCTCTTTTTTAATGTGTTATTTTTAAGTAAAATTGCGAGAGCATTAAGTTGAGTGTAGGGTGGCTCCGAGTGGCTCGGGCACCGCTGCCGCCTTGTAATCAGGAGAACCGCTTCGGGCGCTCAAACACATATTAAGATCGTATTAATCTGTTACTCATATTTTGTTACAAATTGCTATATACTGTCAACTGTATAACATTTTATAGAAATAAACTAAATATTTGATATAAAATACAATTAAGTACTTAATACAGATAGGTTTATGTATCTCAGATAGACAAAAACACTGTCGTTAAGTGCAAAGGATAAAATTATAAATTATACATAAATATCTATATATTTGTGTAGCTATATTCCATTGGATCCTAAACAAGATTTCAGTGATAAGATACTCCGTTCTAAATAAGATATTTCAGTTCCCAATAAAACACTTTTATTTCCCAGCTTCCGCCGAATTTTCAAGGCATTCCGTGTTGAATGGAGGAAGTCAACCCCGCGATTGCCTTGTTACCAAAACGAAAAAATAAAATTATAAAAGATTTCATTCCCCCTAGCGGGAATCGAACCCACAGCCACAATGGCCTGAATTTAAATTGAAATTTCTGAAATTATTTTTTAGCTGCACGCTTTACCCTGCTGAGTGCGTAAAACGAAGCCAGTATCCCATACTCAATTCGAGATTCCTGCTAGAAGCGAAGACTTTCATTCATTCATGTGGAGTAATCAAAATAATTCATTTCTCAAATCGGATTCGAATCCACAATCATCATGTTTAAAGTGCCATAATAATTAATAAAGTAATAAATAATAATGGTTATACAAATAAATTCATTAGCATAACTTACCGTGCTAACAATAATAATAAAACATTGTATGAGAAAGATGAGAGCTCCAAATCTTTTGTTTTAATTCTCTATATCATTTTAAACTTACCTGGGTGGTAATAATTACAAGACTAGCACTTTATTATGGCCTAAATAATGGTTATAAGTGGGTGAGAGCGCGGCTGGTGGCGTGTCTCTGTTCTGTAATCTCGCACCGACCGGCCCCCAATCACGCACTTCTCACCCGGACGCGTTGAAAAAATAATACCCTCTCAGATTTGTCTATAATTTGGTGGATGCCGCTCACGCACTACGTGACCAATATTCCTAATGAATGGTGAAACGTCGACGTTTTTCTCTATTTAGACAGTAGCTTTTATGCCCAATTTCATATTGTTTTTGAAAACGATATCATAATTACAATATGTTATTTGCGGAAATAATAGTTACTAATTTTAATAACATTAACTATTTTAATAATTTAGGTACCTAGCTCACTTTATAGATTTACTTACAATAGTAATAGTATTCGCAACGGATCATTCAAAAAACAGAATTCAAAAAAGAAAAAAGATTCGTACTTAATTTAAGGTACCTTAAAGGTACCTACAGTAATAAAAATTCACAGTTTTATGGATAAGCTGCGACCATGTCAAATGATGTTATGGCAATACCGAAATTCACCAAAACATCGGGTGATATTTTGACATTTGACTGACATTCGCTTTCAGTAAATGATTATGTGGAACCAGCAATGAATAGAAAACCTTTGCTGTTACTTCCCTTTGTACACCTCCTGTTGAAAAGTCGCACGCACAGTCAAATGTATTTATGAATAAGTATAATATGCCTTTTTAGATGTTTTTTTTTAATTTTTAGTATTTTGACTGAAATTATTTTTGGTCATGGATAGATTTTTTTTCTATCTAATATATTTTTAGATATTCGTTCAAAGCATACTCCGTTATGACGGCATTTAGTATTTATTTTGCCTAAAATAAATATTATTTGTAACATTTTTAAATTTATAACGTATATATAGTCTGACAGCCAAATAGAAGCCAAATAGAAATAAAAGAACATTTCTAATAATGGCTTCGTTTGCAAGAAAACCTACCAAGACCTAAAGGTAACGAGCGTAAAATAAGAAATTATGATAACTATCGCAAATAAAAAAAAAGTAGCCGCCTCACTTGCGGCGTGCCAGAAGGCCACCCTGTCAAGTTGCACAAAGCTGTCATGAATTTGAACGATGACTTTTAAATTCAGCTTGTTTTATCCCGCTTTGTTAAGTGATAGATAGTATTCCTGCTACATTTTTTTTGTTTTGGACGCAAGGCAGAAAATGTAGAAATATCATATATTTTCTATAAATAGGTCAAACGATAAACATTCACCTATATTTAAACATAATTATTTTCGTTAGAGAAAAGTGAATATACAATCATCGAATGTATATTCACATTCGTATTTTGTTCATACTTAAGGGAATGAAATATTTAATATTTTCATTTTTCCGCTTTTGTGTCGAGGCAAAGCACAGCGTTGAGTTCCGCCTCTCCTCCGAATTTCAGCAGAAATTGGGGAGTGGAGTGCCCTGCTCAGGCGGGATATAAAGTTATAAATTATTTAATTATAACGAAATTACTGTTCAATATATCTACTAATAACGACCGTTGAAGTTTTTTTTAGTTAATTTCACTCGCAAGGACGAAACCTGTGTGTCTATCTATGTATGCTGATTGTTTTTATGGCCTATGAGTCTGTAGAAAGTGTCCTTACAATGAATGAATAAGTGCTATCTTAACACCATTTTTCATTTGTTTTTTTTTTAAGTTCATTTATGTTTGTTTTTTTTTTGTCTTTTAGGTAATTAATATCAATTATGGTGTAATAAAGTATTGAAATAAATAAATATCGTCACTAAGTTCTCTAATATAGTGCCATCAAAACCGAGGCAACCATCCCACTGTGGCGACTATCCGGATTTTACACTACATGAATTCCATGAATATCATATTCTAGTGTTTGCTTATTATAAATCATTTATAAGTTGTTTTTACTATGACTCATTAAAAAATGATAAATATATTTTAAAAAAAAAACTTAATACGAGAATTGATGGAATGGTGGTCCTGTACTTCAGTCTTTTGTGTTCGTGTCAGGCAAGTCGCGTAGCATGTCGCTCGGTGACGGATTACCGACTGTTAGCCGCTTACGCGTATAATATACGCCTTTTGTACAACCTTGAGGGGTACCGACGCGACGGTATGTTCATAGATTTTTATTTTGTATATAAATAACTATACATTGCATTTGAAACCGTTGTGATGCAGGGACTATTGCAGGGGATAATCAGCATATCAGATCAAAAAATTACAACTCTTAGCAAGATATTTACATATGTTTTCTCAACTTCACGCTGTATAGTAGGAGGCCCGACTAATCCTTTGAACATTTCCATTAACACTCTACCGTTACCCACTTTCCGCTGAATTCTGGATGCTTCGCGTGTTGAACGGCAGAACTTAACGCCGCGCTTTGATTCTGGTTCCGAATCGAGCGGAGAAATGAAAATAAATTCAAATTCAAATTCAAAATATTCTTTATTCAAATAGGCAATTATTATAAGCACTTTTGAATCGTCGAATGAACATATGAACAAAAAGCTACCACCGGTTCGGAAGGCAGTTCTGCTGAGAAGAGCCGGCAAGAAACTCAACAGTTGCTCTTTTCAAAATCAATGGTACAATCTATAAACATTAGCTGGCAGCTATCCTGCATTACATTCAATAGACATTAATTCCATACATGCTTATCCTCTAAATATTCTTGAACAGTGTAATACGCTTTACTTGTTAGAATTTTTTTTACAGATATTTTAAATTTTGGTAGTGGCAAACTAAGAATACACTGCGGAATTTTATTACATACACGTATACTCAGACCCATAAAGGATTTACTAACTTTTTGGAGGCGAAAGTTTGGTGTGACAAGCTTATCTTTATTTCTCGTTCCTATCGTATGACTGTCACTATTTTTGCTATGACAATGTATATTTAATACATATTTAATACTTAATTTCCTCGAGTGGGAATCGAACCCACAATCTGTCGCGTTTACAGACGCACGCTTGAGCACCTGCGCCACGACAGGCACATCTATGTATGTAGAAGTAAGAAATAATAAGCTCCTTCGAATTTATTAGATCATAAGCTGACGGTAATTGCGTCTGCAATCTTATTTCTGGCATAATAAATATTTTAAGTAGGCAATGTTTCCATTAATAAAACACATTGGACTAATATAACTATTAATAATACTTAGTCACAATTTAAATTAATTGAAACAAATACATACATAAGTTTTATTGCTCTTATAATATAAATTTTAAATTATACGTACTTTTAGCACAGAATTAGCTTTTTTATTCAAGTAGTAGTAAGCAAAGTAAATAAAAACACTCTGTTTATTTCTGCTTTGCTCGTTAAATGTTTCTGATTGTGCCGCTACGCGCTAGTCGCTGGTCGCCACCGCGCCAGTCATGAAGGCATCTCGGCGGCGATCACAAATTACAAACAAAAAGCTAGGAGCGCCGTAATCTGACATCAATGATTGAATTGATCATGATTTACGAACACATCGCCCGGTGATAGGCTGATAGGTGATCTCTTACAATTTCGATTGTCGATGGCCCAATTCGTTGCATCCATTTGTAGAATTCGAACTAGGAACTCCTTTTTTGTAAATTACTTATTTCAATTGTTTTGCAATTTACGAATTCTTAATGACTTATGATTGATAGCCTTAGAATATAAACTAAGTACTTTAATAAAAACACTCTAGGTAAATATAATATGTAGCGTATAGTTTATGTCTAGGTTCTACCTAGTTGATAATATGAAATTTAAATCACATTTATATATATTTTTTATTCTAATAAATTTTCGCAATCAATTTTGAATTGTGGTATGAGCATGAGACTGCTACCACGCAAGGCAGGCATATAAAAAGTAAAAGTGTGATGTTTACTATTAAAATTATAGATATGGTGTGTAATTCGTAAATTAGTATGAGATATGAGTCGACGGGCTCACGTCAGCCTACCTGTCCGATTAGTATCTTATACTGTGTGGGTCACGGACAAATATCTCGTTTTTCAAATTGAAATCTTTTCGTTATGCCACATTAAAAATTGTAGCTGACTGGAAATGCCGCTGGATTAAAGGTTGACTCACGGTACTTTAAACGCCGAACTGCAAGGGTAGGATCGCGTGTTCTAAAAACCAATCAAAATGATAGCCAGCACTCAACGATATCACTGTTCCATTATCGTCAAATACAAATAGACAAGGTAACATTTGTCTAATTGATTACAAAAACATTCCCTCCATCGACTGCGACGACTGCGACGATATAAGGTTTTGGTTTCTTAAACATGTTAATCTAAATTAAAAGCGGGGTCGGTTACAAAACGCTGAGCATTAGCCGCGGCCCTAGAGACTCCATTAGGAGTAATAAAATGCCTATCATTATCGAGGGCCGAAAAGTCGATGCACGCGATGCAATTACTTGATTGGCGGTGTTCTGGCCGGCTCTGGCTGAACTGTGATGGATGTTGAACATAATTAGAAAACACTTCAGCATGTGTCTTCATTGGTGCAATCTTAATTGTGGCCAGCACTTACCTCGCCGACTCGAACAGCACGTGCCAGCCGCCGCAATCATCTTCGATTTGATTTGTATAGATAGCAACAAAATTCAACCATTCATATTTCTTATTAGCACAAAAGTGTAATTGATTTAAAATGCATATTTTATATTGTTTCAAATAAATTCAAATAAGCTGCACACTATTGTGTGCGGGATACAGCGTGAAGACGACGACGTGATAGACAAAGGGAACCTTGTGTTAAAACACTCCGTTCTTCACTTTCCGCCAAATTCTGGAGGCATTGCATGTTGAGGAGCAGAACTCAACTCCGCTTTGCTTCGACACCAGAGCGAAGAAATGGTAATATAAATTTTAATAAATATTTCATCTCCTCGATTGGGGATCGAACCCACAACCAGTCGATTTTATAATCAC
Source organism: Heliconius nattereri (assembly GCA_013403645.1). Lineage (NCBI taxonomy): Eukaryota > Metazoa > Arthropoda > Insecta > Lepidoptera > Nymphalidae > Heliconius > Heliconius nattereri. Next base: position 7,551,208 of record JAAIXI010000230.1, read on the forward strand.
ACTTTATGCCTCAGCGCCAGGAGTGGCTTTACTGCTAATTTATTTCTTCTTTATTCTAATTCATATAATTTATTACCACATAATATATAAGAGTAAGAGTTAGGAGTTTAGAGTTTCTTTATACTCTGTTCTCTCTGATTACCCTGCGATATGAGGAATAAAGCGTGAAGTTGAAATTTATGTGGTAATGATTAAATAAAACTCAAGTTGTATATTATAAAACTAATTTGTATTTTGTTGTCATTTTTATCAACTTCTTATGACATCTACAAATATGTAAGTAAAGGTTAAGACAGCATTATAATAGCTGCTTACTAATAGCACAGTTAGCTTCAGTGTTAGAAACACTAAAGACGAATAAAAAATAAACATATTCAAACATTTATATAAACAAAAAAGGTATTGTAATGTTCAAATTAATTAGCTTATTCGATATTGTATTAAATATCATTTTATATTAAACTAAACATTATTTACTTCAAATTCTTAGCTTAAAATAAAATATATTAATAATATGTTTCCTGTTCTATCCATTTCGAAAAATTACTTCGAATTAAATATCTTCTTAGCTCATCAGCACCAATCATAAGGAAAAAAAACGGAAATGAGAGAATAAAATCATGCCATGCAATCGCTTCTGTGCCGAAAATTTCATTACAAAATGGTACATATGTCACAAACAAGGCAGCAAATAAGTCAACTAAAATGCTTATATTTAAAACGTGATTTTTCATTCCTTTTTGAAATAACGATATTCGTCTAGTTTTACATATTATAACATCTGAAATCTGAGTCCAGCAAATCGCAACGAAGTACGCTGTTTGTGCACATCGTTCAACTTTCTTTCTGTCAGCATAGTACCAGAGTCGTCCTAGAGTATCCTTGACTGTAGTTGATCGTGATTCCCAGTTTTTACGGATAAAAATTAAACTGGACGGGAAAAACCCACTTTGCGCAAATACTACTAAATAGGCATACATTCCAGCAAAAAATTGTATTAATCCAATTTGAAAGTATGCCATAAATATAAGAACCCTGTTAACAAGATGATCAGTGGGTTTCCGCGGGGGAATTGACATTATATCGTCTTCTGAAGTTTCATACGCGAGGCTGATTGCCGGCAATAAATCTGTCCCAACATTTATAACTAAAATTAGAATTAAAGGCATCGGCAAAGGTATTCCTAAGCAGGCGTATAAAACAAATGGCAACATTTCAGGAGTGTTTGATGTTAGAGTATAGGCTATAGTTTTTTTCAAATTATCAAATATACGTCTGCCTTCTTGTATACCTAATACTATAGAAGCGAAATTGTCATCTAATAGGATCATATCGGCTGCTTGTTTTGAAACTTCTGTGCCAGTTATTCCCATAGCGATTCCAATATCGGCTTTCTTCAAAGCTGGAGAATCATTGACACCATCGCCCGTGACAGCAACTACGTGATCTAGTGCTTGATAATTTTCTACAATAATTAATTTTTGTTGTGGGCTTGTTCTAGCAAAAGTAATTTCATCATACTTTTTTTGAGCACTTTTTAAATCGTTCACACTCATCTTTCTCAAGTCATCGCCAGTTATAACAGCGGCCTCAAATTGCTGCTTAATATGAGGTGGTATATCGGATAAGTCAATGTGATGTTCAAAGGCATAGTCGTAGGCTGTAGGCTTAGTGATTGTACCACATCTTCGTGAGATAGCTAATGCTGTAACTGGATGGTCACCAGTAACCATGATAACTTTTATACCTGCTTCACGACATAATGAAATATATTTTTCGATATCTCGTCTAGGAGGATCTATCATAGAAATAGCACCCAAAAATCTTAAAGTTTCGAGAGGAAAGTTTCGGTCTTGAGTATCGAATTCATATCCCAAAGGATAATTTTCTAAAGACAATTCATAATCACAATAACCAATCACACGTTCACCCATGTTAGCAAGTTTAATAAAATTAGCCTTCAGTTCTTTTTTCAATTGTGGAGTCATAGGTTGATCCCCTTCATTTGTAAGTATTTTTGTACAAAATTCTATTACAATTTCTGGGGCACCTTTCATAATTAAGTAATAACTCTGTGTAGCTTGCATCCTGTGAATTGTGACTTGATATTTGTATGCGGAACTAAAAGGTATTTCCGCTTCTTTAGGATTTTCTTCGCGTGTTTTAGTAGCAGATCGATTGATTTCCATATATCTTAAAATTGCTGACTCTGATGCGTCTCCTATAATTTTTCGTTTTTGAACAGGTAAACTGAGTGTATCCTCTGAAAATGTAGCCTTCAAATTTAAAGATGCGGCTAAGCTTAATGTTGCGTATGCGTGATCTGAAACATGCCCATGGTCCTCCTTGTCATAAATTGTAAAGTTACAATATAAATGTGATACTGTCATCTGGTTTTCAGTAAGCGTCCCGGTTTTGTCAGAGCAAATGCAAGAAGTAGATCCTAAAGTTTCTACAGCTTGTAGAGTTTTGGCCAGGCAGTTTTTTCTTTTTAAACGTTTAGCTGATAAAGTCATACATACAGTTAATGTAACAATTAAACCTTCAGGTACATTTGCTAATATAATTCCAAGCATGTATTGTAATGCCGTCAACCAACTTTTTTGAATAAAATACACCATTAGAAAAAATAAAAAGCCAAATGTAAATGCAACTCCGCAAATAATTTTTATAAAATGTTTTATTTCTTTTGCTATAGGTGTTTCATCTTTCTCTAATCCGGTAACTAAGCCAGCTATTTTCCCCATTTGGGTGACTTCTCCAGTAGCTATAACAATACCTTTTGCTGTACCCTCTGTAATAGGACAACCAAAAAATACCATATTTTTTGATTCTAACGGATTGACGTTCGTACATTCTGGTCTGTGTAGTATTGGCTCTGACTCTCCAGTCAGTGATGACATATCGGTTTTAAAATTGTTACATGTTATAATTCTAACATCAGCAGGGACTATTTGACCTCCTGCCATTTCAACAATATCACCTAGCACTATTTCAGTATTGGGAATAATTTTTGTAACCCCATCTCGTATAACGGTCGCATTTGGTGGAACCAATTTTTCAAAACCACTCATTACTGCCAAATTTTTTGCTTCTTGGTAAAATCCGAAAAGACCAGTACCTACAACAGTAGCTGTAATAACACAGCCTAAGTATAAATATTCTTTGCCCGAATGTCCAGATTTATCAGTCCCCGTATCAATTTTATCTGAAAAGAAATATGCTATAAAATTCAAAATAGCACCACACCAAAGGACACATTGAAACCAGCCAAATAAATTATGACGAAATATCTTCCAATAACTGTTTCCTCGAAGTTCTTTCAGTTGGTTTGGTCCTAAATGTTCTAATAATTCTTTAGCAACATTTTCTGACAAGCCTGTATTGACATTAGAACGATAAATTTGTTCCAGTTGAGTAGAAGAGAGAAAGTGATCACCTGTATGAGGTTCTTCCTTTAACAGAGTAAGTTCGGACACTGCGGGATTTATATGTTGGCCACTTAGTCTGCGCAAAGTAACTATAGAGGTACTAGAACGACGACGGGATTGGTGTGGCATTGTTATTCTTGCAAATATATATCAACTTAATGAAAATATCTTACAAAAGTAATATTATTTCTGTTCACTGGCACTGATTATTTATATTTAGTTTTATTTCTAAATTATGTTTCAAAATGTCTTTTATATTTGTTTTTTCTAAAATATAACAGTAAAATCCTTAGTTTTATTTAACCATTATATTTATTAATCTTCTATCAAATATATACATGACAGATTTTTCATCTTTTTAAAATGTTCAAATAAAAAGTTCGCTTTTCGCAATTGTCATAAGTAACAATGCTCTTGTAGAGTTTCTTCTCTCTTTGTTAGAAGAAAAAACTAATGATAAAAAAAACTGATTGTCACCGATAAACCAGTGACCGAGTTAATTGAATCTTTCTTTTTTCGACAAATTAACATTTATTTGCCCTCATTAATTCAATTTTTTACATTAAATTTTGCAGATTAATTGTATTTAAGCAAAAATGCCGTCTTTACTGGCAAGTAACAATAATTAATGTATAGATATGTTACAAGTCAGACGTTCTTGCCTCTCTATCTTTATTCCGCGCTCTCGCTTGCACGCTCGGTTCAGAAGGAACATGAGATTTATAAGACGCTATCACTTCAATAGCACAGCAGAAGAAGATTAAAAATACATATTTGAGTTATTTAATTAACTAAAAGGAAGTAAAATATATAAATAATTCAATATATTTTTTCTGCGTTGCACTTTATTCTACATAGCAGGCAGAGTGAATGTCGTGTTAACTTTAACACAAATTTCAAAATTTCTTTATTCAATATTTTGTGTGCTCAGTATTCATAAGTGAAGCTATTTAAATAATATTTTTATAAATCTCTTTGACAAATTCTGCAATAAAATTATTACAGTATTTATATCTATTCCATACGCTACTCAGGTACTTTTAATACTTCGTGTGTTGCTTCGCAAATGATACAAACCATCACGCGGAGAACGAGCGTCCGATAGCAGCCGACATCTCGCAGATTTATAACCCCAGTGCCGATATGGCGGCTATTTCCGGACAATATTGATATTTTCGACTCACTGCACCTATCAACTTCCAACGCGTTAAAGTACTTTATAAAGTGAAATAACCAAAATGAATAACAATCAATCTTTTAAATGGGATCCAAAATTGTATTTAAAGCGTTCTTTGAATCTTAATGCGGCTTCTGTGCTGGTAAATGCAACTGCATTTCGGAGATTTTCTTAACGTTGTCGCATAACATTCGTATGGTGGTTTAGCGTCCGTCTTGAGCCGCCGGCCCGCAAGTAATCAACCTATTAATAAGGGGCTCAAGTGTAATGCGACCAATTAAAACGGCGACTCTATCTTAAGACGCCCGCAGTTTTTGGGCTCGTTCCAGAGGGATTAAGATTACTTTGGCGACACTACAGTATTAACTGTAAGTGAATTTGAAAGTGAGAAATATAATCCTTTCCTATTAAATAAATTAAAATTAATAATAAAATGAAATAAAGTATGAATTTATTTTGAATAGATAAACGATTATTTATTCTACGATATAGTAGTAGAGCAACAAATATTTTGGTAATAATATAAACAATTCTTTTTCATTCTTAATTTTTGTTTTGGACGAGGCTTGTGTATGGACCGTGACCGCGTTGACAGGATGGCCAGGATTGTTCGTGTGCCGTCTGTGTCGGCCTGACTCTTTGATCTGCGCGGGCGCCGGTAGCGAGCGCTTCAAGTGCCAGTTTATGAACACATGCGCATTTTACTATAATTTAATCAGCTTCAATTAGTCAGCATGAAAACCTATCAATTAGCATACAACATGATAACAGCATAATGATTTCTTGAAGTTAGTGAGAAGGCAAGCAGGCGATTCATGTAGACGATAATAATTGCACGCCGAAGTGTTGGCCTGGATGTTGAAGGTTTGATAAACAAATTGAAATACTTCTTATATTGTGAAAATTTGAAGAAAACGAATATTTTCACAATATAAATGTAATTAAAATCAATAAAATACGTAAAAATATATAAATCGTTAATAAATAAATTAGCTTTATGTTGTATACAGCGTTATGAAAATATTAATAAATAATAATTCATTCCCTCGAGTGGGGATAGAACCCACGACCGTCGCGCATTAGTCACATTCTTGCGCCCCTACGCCACGACGTCCATAATACTTAATTAAGCGAACAAAGTTATTATGTCACGAGTATTGCATACAGCATAGTCAATAAGATTGCGTTTTGCTTGCACCTATTATAAAGAAGCATATATCGTTAAAAATCAGTGCAAACAACATTATTATTTAACACGAGCTTGGAAATATACAAATTGTTATTTAACAACATACCTACTCTATTGAGGACGTCGTGTCGCGATGGTAGTGGGTTCAATCTCTATGAAAATATTAATAAATACTAATGGATTATTATTTATTACTATTTTATTTACACTTCTCGCATTTTAACAGTATTATCTATCTATAGGTAGATTAATGTTTTTTCGTAAGGGTATATACACGCTTAGTATAAATCTAAATCATTACAAAGTAATCGCTTATAATATTATGCTAAGCTGCAAGAAAAAATTAAAAGCAAATGTTACGGAAACTCTTATGTAGAGAACTTACGCACAATATCGTTAAACTCAGGTAAAGACAAAAAAATGTTATTATGGGAAACAATATGCTATGAAAAAACGTAAGCAAAATGACTAATAAGATTGTGTAGCGTCAACAAAATAATAAATATATTCCTTTATATATTGAATTAATAAATAAATCTAGAAAGTAGTCAGTAGGGGAGAGCGGGGCTAAAAGTTACCGAGTTAAGTTGTTCCGATGGAAATAATTTCGCGGGGAAAAGTGATAGGAATAGTATGCATTTCACGATTAGCCTCGAGTATGTTAGTGTTTTTTTTACATATATTATCTACTATTTCGGAACACTATTTGTAAATTATTTATGTTTCCTAATCTTATTTATATTTAATTTTTTTTCAACACGTGTTTTTGGGGCTAGATGTTCCCTTTTTTTTGGGGCATGTTGTGACCTCGGAAAAACTTACGCCAATTCATTTGTACCAATAATGGGATGTAAATATTGTAATTTTTCATACTAAAATATATTGTAATTTAGTAGTCATCAACGAAAGTAGTCGAAAATCAACTCGTGGTTATGTGTCATATGAGTTGATGCTAAAAGCAGCGGATGTAGTTTTCAAAGATTGCAGAAATAAGATAAAAACGGTTACCAAAGAATTACATATACATATTGAACGCGAAAAGCTAAAGTTATAAAATATTTGTTTATTATTTTGGTTTAACAAAATCAAAAAAAAATTTGTTTTATGTAAAATTATCTTTTACTTTTTAGTTCGTTGTTTTTCGATTCGGTTTTTTTTGTTCAAAATTAATTCTTTTTACGTAATAAGTAATCTTAAAAGGAAACTCTTTAAACGAGTGTTGTTTGTGGTGCTAGTGGTTATTAGCGAGTGGCATCTGTTGTGATATGTAAATTTTGACTCAATTAGGTATTATTTTTGTGGAAACTAACATTTTGGTATATTGACAAGAAAATACATAAAAAATATTCGGGCGAATTGGGAATCTCTCCCTTTTTTGAAGTCGGTTGAAAATGAAAACACTTTTTTGAGGTTGGTTGAAAAGAAATGCAACGATGGGGAATCTTAGTTCTGACAATAATTTTAACAAAGTTTTCCCTTGTAACTATTCCAGTGTAATTGAAATTTACCTAAATAAAAACAACATTTCTCAATTTTGACCGGATTTTTTAATCGGAACCTAACCAAACTTTCATCAAACTATCCTTGAATTGTATCCTTTCAAATAAGAATCATTGGAATCCGTTGGAGTGATAATGAGTTGAGTTAAATGAGTTATGTTGTTGCACACGTATCACTACAAATTTTATACTTATGTGATTTTCTCATAGAAACCATTGTCAAAAATAGACCAAAAAAATTAAGGTTTAAATTAATTAAGGTTTTAAATTAATTAAGTAAGGACAAATAAAAAAAAACATCAAAATCGATGCACCTAATCAAAAGTTATGAAGTAGCATACGTAAAAAATTTGCTTTTGCGCCTGGTGATTATTATGATACTGTTGATTATTCATTAAATACACAGGCTTTGTCCGATTATTTATTGTTTTTTATTTTGCAAATAATAGCTAAAAAAAATATGGTAACAATTTACCCCGACTTGGGGCAAGTTGTTACTTTCCGACTTCAGTCATAAAAAAAAATCATAATAAAAAGTCTTACAAAGAATACCCCAAATTACTGTTTTAATTGTAAGTCTAGATATGTAAGTTGAATTTAATTATATTGTATAAATACTGAAATCAAGTATTCGTAGCAATATTTGAGGTTAAAAAAAATCGGAACTTTTGGTCCCGCTCTTCCCTAGTTAAGTATAATACGTATAGATATAAAAATTTGTCCACAATACAGGGAAGACCTGCTGGTATCTATCTTTTAATTTATTATTTTTTAATTTTTTTTCATCTATATAAGACTGAAGCATGAGGTTTTTGCCTTGGTACTAACCAAATTGAGCAATGACTAGTATTTTAAACAATTTCTAGATCGCACACACTCAGTTAAATATGAGATTAAGAGAGAGATAGAGATTAAGATTAATCAATTAAGTAAATAATAATATATAAATATGCTATAAATAGTAAATACAAAAATATTATTATTATGACTACTTTTACTGTCTGTACCGTGTGACGTCAGTTAAGATACTGGTTAACAACTAGAGGTGCTTAAACTGCAATTTAACGTAATCGAACCAGCTTCTTCCGATGAACGTTGTAAAGATCAATAAAAATATTTTTAAATTAAAAATGTAATATATGTGTATATTCTGCACACAGCAGGTTGGCAGAGGGGACCTAGTGTTAAGAAGATCCATAACTGGCCTCTATCAATTAATACTATCACTGGAAAAAATATAATACGTTCAGTTTATTATTAACCAAAGTAGGATTAAATATGCATTTAGTTAGACGTAAATACCTACCTTATCCTTAAACAGCAAACATAATTGTAAGTACTCTTAACTAATCTATAACAGAGCCGCCAAATATTGCTCTCAGCTTTTAGTGTACCAGGAACAGATATTTATAAAAACTACATATGGCCTACTTAACAGATATGAAGGATCATGCATGAAGTGCTTTATTCTTCATATATTTTTATTTAAATGCATATTCTTAGGATTGTTTTTATTCTAAATTGTATTTGTTATTTAAATAAAAAAAAATGTTACAAAATACAATGTCTATTGTACAGTAATAGAAATATCTTATTCGCCATTTTAGTATGAGACAGATCATAAAACAAGTCAAAATAAACATCTGTTGAGGATACATCTCTCTTCACTAGAACAGTTGATGATACTATTGTCACCGATTAAGAGAGCGCAAAAAATTCGACCACCAATGTGGAAACACCTTGGCTAATGTGTGAGTTGACAAACCGAAGTAGAAAAAGTGGGACCAGCCGCAGGGTGCACCAGACCTGCCCGCTAATGACGGGTGGACGTCAGACCTCCGGCGAACGCCACGTGGCAACTTTATGTCAGCGTTGTAACATGTGCCAAATTATAGCAATTGTTTATTATTAAACACTCCATGTTAACATCGATAATCAGGTACGCCTTAAATTTAAATTATTCTTAATAACGTTGTCATACCTAAAATAATATTAATAATATATAGTGGGTAAGGCATAATAAATTAATTTAAAGACATTTTTGATGAGAATAGAACCAAGAAGTGGTCCCTGGCAATTCTTCTTAAATTATATTTAATAGTTTAACTATAAAGTGAGAAGTTTACAAATCAATCTTGTTTATAGTGCCACAAAATGAGTGTCACAACACAACAATAAACATTGTGTAATCAACAATGGTCCCTTGAACTGTAAAGGCAATTGAAAATACATTTAAGATACATGCTACGTGCCCAATATGGATTGTATTATTACATTGCAGAATTGAAAATGAAACGAAAACAGTTAAAGATGAATGCACCTGGCAATTCACGTTAAAATACATATCTTATTAATATTAATAGTTTCTATTTAAAATATCAATTGCGTGTCATAATAATGGAACCCAATAATAAAAATAAAATCAATGATTGCTCAAATGAAATAACAAGACGGGAAACGTGATTTGTCATCTGTGATACAAAAGTAGATCATATGTCATACTCTCAAAAACGCGACTGTGTAATAAGTACTAACTATTTATGGTTAAACTGAAGCAGGCACGGAATGCGAGTCGTGTGGAGTGGAGGCAACGAGGGGACTGCCTAGATATGTCTTCGTCACAATTTACATAAATGATATATTTGACCCGCCTAATACTGCATGCTAGTCATTTATTAATCTGAGAAAGCCTGAGGTGCGCTCGCGCAGCCGCATAGCGCGCGTGCCGGTGCGCATGCGCCGACAGCGCCTCGGACGGCGGACCACACCGCAGCGGAGCTGCCCATGAGAACGGACCGTTCTAGGTCAAGCCTGTTGACGTATGTTAATCATCTGACCGATCGTTATCTAAAAGACTGATAACTGCGGTTACCCTGTATTGCAAGTGATGAATGCGAGGGCGATTTGTGGTAAAGGAATTTTTATACTGCAATATTGTTGTAATATAACATTTTTGCGGGTAGATACCAAGTTTTATTTAAAGTAATAATTGATACGGATCTCACAAACTATGTATAAATTTGTTCTTAACGAAAGTTTTCATATATCAGCTTTAAGAAAAATTAACTACATTTTTTGCACGAAAATATGTCAGTCGTGTCCACGTGTACAACATTCAGGGACGGCCCGCGCGGTGGCCGGTGCGGGTGGTCTGTTCTACCGTACGGGGAAGGCGTTACTTCGTTTGTCACCTACCACTTCTCAGAAATTATAAAAAAAACAGCAATATTGCTACTCGTAAAAATAAAAATATACATTTTTTATTGTTTATATTTAATTGATATGAAATTATTACCATTTAGCCTTCAAATTTGATATAGTAACACCAGCAAGGTATAATAATATACGAGTAAAACCAACAAACGTACCTAACGATTAATTTATATAATTTATTCAAAGTCAAATAAGAATTTTATCTTACCGCAAATCTTTTTAATCGAGTTTTACATAAGCTTTAAAATGACCAACAGATGGGTGTTAATTACTATTATAAAGAGTTATTATAATTTTTTTATCACCAGTAATAATGGAAGTTCCGGGTTGTGACTGTTTTTGTTGGATATAATCAAGCGGTAATCAGTGGTTCGGCTAGAGCGTGTGAGGTATTGTGGGTTGAATGTGAGGAAATTATTACTTTAGAAAATCCGTTCCCAGTAGTTTCGTGTCAGTTTGTAAAAGGCGAATGAAGACATTAAAACGATCTTCATATTGCGTGCGTAGCTCATTATAATTGAAGTTCCGAGTACCTACAGTCGTAATCTCACAACATTTTGATAACTATTGATAAAATCAAAGAATTTAAACGGCGGTTTTTCTTCGATTAAATTGTATTTTTTCTGTTTATGGTATGTCATGTCATTCCAAATATGGTAAAAAATTAATGATGTTTCACATTTTCAAAAACAATTTGTAATGGCTTACGAGATGTCGTAAATCATCTGTGAGTGTCTTGTTTTCGGAAGAACATCGGATTGCTGAAATATTTGGTATTACCACTGTCAACCCACAAGTTTTTGTTGTTTTACTTCCTGTTGGTGCTGACGCTAATGAGAATATTGTATATAGCTCTAGATATATATGTAGGTATACTTCACGTTATGAAAGAGGATCTGTGGTGTTTTAGGTTTATTTGACAAAGAATATATCATCGTTAATTGGTGTTAGTCTATAAATAATTTAAAACTTGTAATTGAAAATAAAGTTACAAAAATAAAAATAGAGCTAGAAAATGAAATATCCACATACAAGCCAGTAGACATATGTATATTAAAAAGAACAAAACACAAAAAAGCCTACTAAGGAAGATAAAGAAGTCAACTTGTAAATAAATTTCGATGGCATGCGGCGGGATTCGGAAGATGTAATCGCAAAACCCACTATTTCCATCGGTGCCGGCCATATTTTTGTCAATTTTTCGTCTGACATATCCCATTTCACATTCAGAAAAACACGGAGTAGACATGAAGTTGGAAAACAAGGAAATGGAAAAAAAGAAAGTCGTTGGTCGAACGACAGATAATCGTGTTAGGCGGCCGCGCCGGCGAATAACTGATGCGAGCCGTTCGGTGCACCGACCCAATGAGATTGCGGTGTTTTTTCCACCGAGACTCCGCGGAGACAAACAAGGGATGCAAATTCGTGTTGACACCGCGATCCATCTTGTTCGCCTCCCGAGACCAGCTCCGAACAAATAGGACCGTGATTGAGTCTCCCGAAGCTTTATTTACAAATACTTAATACTGGAGAACTTCGTTGTTTACCTTGTAGAGAATTACTTATCTGGAGTAATGAATTACATAATAAATCATTATTATTTTTTTTAGTACTAGTATAATTACTGGCGAGGTCAGCGACTAATAGGTACTATATGGTAACAGTTTAGCTTCGCTTAATCTTGGAAACAAAACTGCGGTGTGTCGTAAAACAGGACGGGGGCGGCGGCGGCGGCCTGTGCAAACTGTGACCTTCTCGAATGAAGGACGGCCTGTGCTCCGCTGCACGCCGCAGACTAGCACGGAATGGATGAATATTATATATCTACTATTTTAGACACATTAAAAGGTATTCTATTTGAAATTATCATTTTTATGTGGTTGGAAAATCTTCGAGTATTTAGCCTATTTTGAGTATATAATTTTCCAAAATTTATATGATTATTTAAACACGCATGCGTGTTTAACAACATAATATAAAAATATTCTGTATATGTTTTGTAATATTTCAAAATTACAGGCAACAGAGTTGATCCGAATTAAATGTTCAAGGCAAACCACGTATTATATTTATTAAGTTGGCACATTAAATGTTATTAATATAATGTAGGTAGGTACGTAGAAAGCAAAAACATTAAGAACGGCTTGATTTTACAGAAATAAACTGTGAAACAGAAATGTGAACGATTATGATGAAATTTCTGTGTTCTTGAAATATATTTTAACTTATAATTAAAAAAAAATATAAGTGTAGTTAATATTTAAAGTGTTGATAATAAAATTTAACACATACAAAATTAACTAAAACGACTGTTTCTGGCATCGCATTCAGAATCAGTTGTTCTAGCTCTAGCGAACAAAAATAAAAAGAAAATCCTACTAATGGGTATAATAATAATAATAAAAACTTAGATGTTTCTTAAGGGACTTTTAATTAAGTTTTACTTAGACATAATAAGTTCTCATTATACAACAATTAGAAATGATCCTACATCTAACTCCCATATAAGCCTCTGTAAAATGGTTCTCTGCGGTAAGTGTGCAGTGAATAGATCATCCGCCGGATCGCCGCTCGCCGTGCCGCGTGCTACTGTCCAATAAATATATTGTTTCGCGCAGAGCCAGCGCAGATAAAGCAAGCTCGCGCCTCTCTCTGCTCCGGTGCCTTTGCTGGTGTACGGAGCCAGTTCTGGCGATAGTATACTTTTGTAAGGAAACTAATAAAATAGGAAATAAATAGAGTTATGTTAGGAAAACAGTTGTTACCTACTTAAATTCCTTTTTATTGTATATCGATGTTGTTATTTTTTGGCACTTGCAAATAATTAGCAAATATCTGGATGATTTTATTTTACTATAGAAGAATATGGAATTTATATCAATGTTTATAATAATTTAATTTATTTTATGGTAGTTCGATATGTCGAATGTCGAATACGTAAAATTTTTTATTTTTAATATTCTTTAACCAACAGTTTGTTTTTTGATGATTACTAAGTATATCTTAATGTTCCCTTAGCAATAAATAAATAGATTCATATTGTAAAAAAATATCCGAATCAAAATTTTAATTAAAAAATTACTCATATAATAAGTTACCGTTTTAACAGGGACTCTACCACATTACTATCGTAGAACAGTGTCAGCCAAACGCGGAGAGCTTGGCGTTTGCACATTATGACTATGTGGATATCGCTGTATGAGAAAATCACCTCGAAATTCATACCATCTGTTTGTTTAATATTTTTAAATAATTCTATATATGTAATCAGTTTTCATTGTATAATGGGAGTCATTTGTTTGAATGTTATTATTTTTATTTTAAGTAAATGTAATTACTTATTTGGACCCGAACGCGGCTACGCCCGCTTGAATTATATGAATATTTATTAAATATATTTACGAAATTATTTTCAGTTTTCAATGGAGAGATGCATTAAGCAAGCTCATTTTGGGTGACGTTTTCTAACAACAAACTTTGCAAATCGTTGCTTAGCAAGGACAGTTGTTATTAACATGGCGGAATAAATTTCATGTCAAATTAATAATTATTTTAATATATTGGTATATATCGAAAATATTACAAATATGAGAAAAAAAAGTATCTTATGTCCATCCCGAGACCCTCAAGTATCTCTATATGAGTATTTTATCACAATTAAATTAGCGGTTTGGCCCTGATTGCGTAAAAGACAGACAGATAGACAAACAGAGTTACTTTCGAATTTATAATATAGGTATGGATTTTTAAATTTCCCTTCCATAAAATATTTTAAATATCTTAAATTATTATAGGTTCATCTGGATTTTCTCAGAACACTTAAAATATAGACATTAAGATATGGGTTACCTCTGACTGGGTAGTCAAAGGTGACCCAGATCTTAATGTTGCAGGGTACAGATATGCGAGATACAGTGTGAAACTGAAAAATTACATGGACATAGCTAACCTCGTTCTATCGTTGGGATATACCCAATTTCCAGACGTTGGCGATACTCAAAATCTAGAATTACCTTCGAAAGAGGAATAAATATATTTCTTCTTTTATCATTCAAAATATTCAACATTTTGCCTTGCCTCCATAAATGTGTGATCTAATAACTATCATACGCTACAATAGATAAATAGAAAACTTGGTTATATAAAAAGACAATAAATATAATGTCAGTATACTAAAAACCAAAGTAATATATAAATTTAAATTCAAACACTGAGTTATACAAACAAAAGGAGGTAAAATAAAAGAACACATCCGCCACGATTTAGCGAGTCCCCGGAGAGTTGTCCGCCTGCCACACACCGCATTGTCACCCAGCGCAGGGGACTCGCACGGTAAGCATGTACCTACCCACGCCTAAAACAAATTGACTTTTCACTTTATTTATCGTTTTCTTATTTAATTGGAATGTGGAAATGTTACGTAGAGCCTTTTGATTTGGTAACGTGAATTTATTGATATTGGTGTTAGTCCAAAATGGAGTTTTTAAATTTGTGCCCAATATACTTAGATCTATTACATTCATAATATGTTATAATAACATTTTTATTTTCAGTATAATAGGTTTATATTTAGATGTTTGCAAGCGAAATATTTTTACTTAGCATTTATGTTGTTACAATTTTTTTTATTTCTTTTATACCTTCTCTTGCCTTCAGTAATATCTATCCTTATTTCTTTCTTGGCAACCCAAAATTTAGCTTAGTGCTTATTCCTAAATGGTTCCTAAAAAAAGCTCTCATTTCTATTTAATTAAATTTCAATAGCCACATTTAGCTTTTCTACATTATCAATGATTTCCACCACTGGTAAAAAAGAAATATAATATTTGCAATACTTGAAAATAGAAATATAATATAATATTTAATATTTAGAAATATAATATTTAATATTTGCAATACTAAATGATTTAGTATTAATTGATTATTAAGAATAGCAAGAGATACTATAAAAAAGACAAATAGATTTCATATGTTTGCCGTATTCAAATCACGGATACCAAGATTACACTGGTGTGGGTGGTTAATATCCGGGCACAATATCCGTTACATATGGGCTATAGTAGTTCTTAGACTAAATATGATTTAGTTATTTCAATATCTTGTTGGTACTTAAATTTCATTGCTTTGGTAGCAAAGGGGAATGTTTGTCTTCGTTTCTAATATTCTGAATATAGATGACTTGATATTTTCTTGATATGATATCTCTTTTTTTGTTAGGGCATGTCAGGCCAAAAAAGTAAATAGGCGTCTGATGAGAAAAAAATAATATGATGAGATTTATATGAAAAATCTTCAGCAATGCGCAGGCAACTAAAAGAAAAATTGTAGAACACTTATCAATGTTTATAATATACATACATTTAAATGAAAAATAAAATAAAATTTAATTTCAGTGTCATTGTTAAAACCAGTGAGTCCACTGTCCATTTCGCCCCTAAAAGCCTAGATTACAATAGATGCGATGATATCGTGAAGGGTTCCAAGTTCCAACAAAAAACTACACTACCAGAATGCTTATTACGCTACTTAGCAAGACCCTCACTCCAACACAGCTTGCATTCTATGCACTTGAATTGTCGTGGGGATTTTGGCATTTATTGTTAGGGTTTTAAGGTAATATTTCGCTTGCACCACCCTCGACCCGCCTCCAAGGGGCGTCGCTCCCCCCTCCGAGTAGCATCGACTGCGTTCACACAACTTGCTTACTTTTAAATTTTAATCACAACTCGGTCGTTGATTTGTACAAAAAGTGGAATGGACGTGACCACGTGACGTGACAAGTTAAAAGCGTCGCATCGCAAGGGATTTGCCTCCTTTTAAAATTATAAATGAGGTTTTCAGCTTAACACGCGTTGCAACGTTAATTAGGCATTTGTCGATATATTTTTTTTTAATTTCCTAATTAAATAGAACCAAAAAGTATGTTCTATATAAAGTTAATTTTTCCATAGCTAATATTCGATCAAGTATTTGTAGAATAGAGCAATTATTATAATTGCTTTATTTCCAATAATACGTGTGAGATTGTTGACATGCCATTAATTGTATTTAATGTCTAAAAACACACAATCAAAGCACTTACAATTATCTCACAGGACATATCCAAGAATTTTATCTGATAAAAATAATATGACAAACATAGAAAAGAAACTCAAGGAACATACATGTTCCAAATAAAGTTTTTCAGTTCTTTCTAATCTTTATTATGTTTTTGTAGATTATTTTACAAATTCGCTATTGATATTCTAGAGAGGGATAAACAAGTAATTTTACTTATTTTATATAACTTTTTAATACAATAATTACATAAATTGTTTAATTATATAACACCAATAGATTGGCCCTAACTTAAATTGAGTGGCTCTTTTTTCCAAATTTAAACACAAATTTTGTAGAGCTTAGAAAGAAATGGTATATTTAATAAATCATATACTATTATGGCCGTTAATTGTAGTCATAATAAATGTAGGTAGCAACCTAATGATCATATAAGTATTATACTTGTAACTAATATTTGAAATGGAAAATAAATAAATTTCGGTTCACGTAGGCTTTTTATCCTCACTTTAAACGACAAATATCTTTTACAATATTTAAAATGCATTTACTTGTGAACACAGTTTTTAATTAAGTATCAGATAATTATTATCTATAATATTTTTTTACGATTTTATATTACAAAGCAAGGACACAGTGGTTCTTAATACATAAATAATTCATTTGTATAAGAAAACTTAGAGCGGTCATTACCAACTCCGTTCATAACTTTCGATAACAGTTTATTGCGAGTCGACACGGTTAGTTTGGTCTCACGTAGTAAATTAATATTAGGCATTCAAAGTAAAAGTTGACCAATTTTACGCAAATTTCATTTATTGCTATAACGAGCTTACACTTTGATTGATTTATTCATTTGATAAAGATATTATTTTCGAATCAAAAAATAATTGAACAGGCACTATTTCACAGCCAAAATATTTTTTATGTTAACAGATATAAATTCTTTACATCTATATTAATGATGGTCCTAGTAAATATTTGGTCGCAAATCCCCTCGAATGGGCTTCTGAACTTAATTATGTGTATTTCATTATTCTTCTGGTAAGCGTACAAATATTTTTTTTACCACACTACTAAGGTAAAGGAAGTATGTTTACACACTTCCTTTTAATCACTTTGTGTATTCCTAAAAAATAAATAAAAAACCATAGCGTTGTTTGAAAGATCAAAACGATGGAATTCTAATATATCCAGCCATATTTTTTTTATTTTATTTATTTATCTAGTTCATTATTACAAAGTACCTAATTAGGTATATATTCTAGGCGCAATCATAAACTCAATTGATAGAGATTATACCGTGCATGAGTTGCCATTTTTCCTAATTAACTGTAAACTAAAAAAATATTCATATCAATAGCTTTGAGCATATATTATATAGTACAAAGTTCAATATATAGATTTACTTCAATAATGAACTTCATCGCTGTCAAGATGTTGGAATGGGAATATGTAATAGTGATGTGAGCGTGTAACGCAAATAAGTACATCGACAGAATTGGTTCACTGTTTAACGAGAACCTTTTCAGAGCCGCGGTGAGCCATTTAGCGAATTTCAATAGTTATCACGCGGAGAAAAACTCGCTGGACGACAGAGACGAGACACGAGCCGCTCAGCTGGTGCGAGCGAGACGAGCGCGGCAAGAAAGAAGTAATAAAAAAAGCGGTGTGTGCGTGGTCGGAGTGTGGTGGCGTAGGGCGGGCAGGCCCCTCCCTGCGGGCCCGCGCTCGTCGCCGCCTCGCGCCGCCGCCGCCTCAGTCGGGTCCAGCGCGCGGAGACACACCGGTCCGCTCTTACGCCTTCCTTTCCGCGCGTAAAAAGTTTTCCCAATATTCCGAAACTTCCGAACGCGGTGACAGCACACTCTTGATTATTTTTTTGTAATAAGCTCATGAGATAGCATTGAAGGAACAGATTTAGACAGTTGTGTAAAATTTCAGTGGTATTTATACGATTGTTTTCAATTTTATAAAACAAATATAGGTTGACAGATTCATGAAAGAACTAACAATATAATATAACACGAAAGTGATTAGTAAAATTATATTTGGCTTTACGAAGACTATGAACTGTGCCACCGATGGGATGTACGGTCGGTGAGGTGTGGAACCGAAGGTTCTCTGAAGCCGTGAGCTTGATGCTGCTGCAGGGTGAAGGCCGAGGGCCTGCTATGGAGGAGGAGTGCTCAGCACGGCCGTGTGCCACAGACTTCTCTATTGCCGCAATCATGGCCAGAGATCGTCAAGAGCGTAGAGAGCGCAGGAGACACAGAGATCCCAGAGAAGATACGATTACTCCATTAGGTATGTTGATTTTACTTTTACTTTACTTTAATTTGTTTTGAAAAGTTTGTTTTAAGATACTGTTCAGTTAAGATAGCGTTTAAATATTTGTAATATAGAGTTTATGATACTGTATGAAAAATAAAATAAGGTATAAAAAATAAAGTTAAAATTATAACTAATAAAATAGAGTTTAAACAATACATTTACTTTATAGCTGACCGTTAAATGTTATAATTATAAATTATTTCAAGTTAAATATAGCGCTTGTCACAAACGTTAATGTTTATGAACCGATGAAAAAACCGGAAAGAGGTTTTCAATTCGCTGCGTATATTTTTTCAGTTCACAGATATTTTATAAGCTTTCAACTTGATTTTTTTTGACTGTGTAGTTCAATTTTGTCTTCTATGTCTATAGATAATATTGATAAGCCTACTCAAGAAAATTATAAAATAAAGCAATAAAATTAAGACTAATAGATATTTTTACTTTTCTTACATAATAATTATACTCCAATAAGAAAAAGCTTACCTACCATCATTTCTGTACCAAAAGTTGTAGATAATATTTTACATTGAACGATCTTTGGTACGATCAGCTGTACGCTGTATCCCGCTCAGCAGGGTAGGCAGAAGGAACCTAGTATTAAGACAATCCGTTCCCCATTTGCCGTCGAATTCTGGAGTCATTGCGTGTTGAGTAGCAGAACTCAACGTCGCGCTTTGCTGCGACACCAGGGTGAAGAAATGGAAATATAAGTTTGAATTATTATTTCATTTAACAAACAAAGTAATAATATATATAATAAAGGTAGGTAGGTACTTATTGAGGTCAGTCGTCGCGAAGGATCACAAGCGTATAACTGTAAACATGACAGGTTCGAAGCCCAGTCTGGAAAATTAAATATTTAATATTTCATTTCTTCGCTCTTGTGTCGAGGCAAAGTTGAGTGAAAAAAAACATACCTACTTATTAAATACCAAAGATTTACACATAAAACTGTTACCTAATTAGCGACATAAACGTTTATCGTCATAAACAAAGGACACCTGCTCGCTCCGCTCGTTGTGATAATAATAAAAAAGAAAACTATAAGGGACAATGATAATTATTTTTGTATTACACAACGGTAGGTACTTACTTCCTATTCTAAAAGTTTTTAATTTATACTCACTACTTTTTATATACTTAATAGATAGAAATAATAAATATATAATGTAGGTAACTAATATATAATTACTATATTTCTTATATTTAGTACCTAGAGAAAAATACCGGAGCAATGTATCTAGATTGTCTCTTTACGGGTACGACAAAAGAAATATTTGATAAAGATGATTTAGTGAGGAACATATCAAGAGCAATTTGACAGGAATAATTTCCATTATTCAATAATCAGGAATTTGACAGGAATAATTTCCATTATTCAATAATCAGGAATTTGACAGGAATAATTTCCATTATTCAATACAATGTGTAAAAGCAAAGATATTAGCCATTTTCTCTATGTTCTCATAGAGTTAAACTAACAAGATTATTTTGCAAAATGTCGGTTATCGTACCTTTTTAGACAGAATGAATTTTAATTAAATTAAATAAATAAATAAAAATCAATACTTATAACTTTCAAAAGATACCTACCTGCAAGTTATATAACATAATTAATTAATTAATTAAGTAATTAATAATATAGATAATTAATTAAGTAATTTTAATTAAAAAAAGAACTCTTCAATTTTAAAGTATTATTATTATTATTATTATTCAACCGGATCGCATAATCAGAACCTAATCAAATTTTCATCAAACTACCCTTGAAATGTATCCTTTATAATAAAAAAAGAATCATCGAAATCAGTCGGCAGAATATTGAGTAATTCGTTAAATTATCGAGCAAATGCTTGATGCAAATTTAAGACTTTGATTTTCTCATGGATACCTACCATTGTCAGAAATGGATGAATTGAAAATGGGACAACACGGGAAGCAGTAGCTTTCGAATAAAAAAATTATCAAAATCAGTTCAAAAGTTTCGAGACAAGAAACATAAAAATAAAAAAAAAACCATTCGAATTGATAACCTTTTCCTTTAACATAGGTCTCAATATAAATTTCATCATAACTTCAATTTAACAACATAAATGTGCTTGCTTGTTGAACAACTATTAATTATTGAAACTGTTTATGACTAAACTACTATTAAAATTACTAAATTATGATGACAGATATTTTTTTCATAATATCTGCAATTTATTTTGAAATTGAGTTCAAAGTAATTAGATAATTCAAATAAATTCAAAGTAAATAATTCGACACAAGTAGGCTAGAGGCCTTTATACAACACGTAATACCTACAAAATTCTGCGGAAAAGGGGAACGGAGCGTCCTAGCACTAGGTTCCCTCTGCCTACCCTGCAGTGTGCGGAATACAGTGTGTAGCCGATTTATGTAACCTACTCGTAAAAAAGTATATAATACTAAAACTATGTTAAACGGAGTAGGTACCATGACAAAATACAAATAGCACTAGTGACGGAATTATAGATTAACCGATTAGTTAAATATACAGAAGGACGCTTGATAAATGAATATGTCTTGAAAAGGTAATTATTTATTGTTGCTTTCTTTGAATATCTTGCTTACTAAGTCAAAATGTTAGAAGTGACAATATAAACAGAAGCTCAATTCAATATCCTTTGTACTTAATAATTTTCAAATTCAAGTTGTTTTTCATCGGGAACTCTATATCCGTAATAGCAAATTGGAAAATTCATATGTCTCATAGGTATGAATTTCCATTAGAACTTTTTTTTTAGTTTTTTTTTGTTTTATTTTAATGATATTTATCAATTGAAATTATTTGTGAAGCGGTTGTGGCATAGTGGAACAACCGTGTGAGTGTAAAGGTGACGGGTCTGGGTTTGCTTCCCACTCGGGGAAATTAATTATTATTTATGAATATATTCATTTCTTCACTCTGGTAATAAAGCAAAGCTCCGCGTAGAGTATCTACAGATACTCACTCAACACACTAAGCCTCAAAAATTCGATGGAGGGCGGCGCACGGAGGGTCTTAACATTAGGTTCCCTTTGTCCAGGTACAGCGTGAAGCTACAAAAAAATGAAATATTCGTTATTACTTAATAATTAAAAAAATACTATTATTTTTTTTATGATGATTATTAGATGCAATTATTTATTAATTGAATTGTTAATAAGCTATATACTTGCTAAAAAATAATTTATAAATAACAAACTTGTTAATAAAACTATTGATGAGTAAGCGGTAATTAGTTTTCATATCTATATTGTCGCCATATTTAAAAAAAGATGAGATAATCTAAATTTGATTTTCAAATGCAACAGTAACAGATGAACATAATGTAGGTACCTACATAAATATGATGCTACATTATATTTTTGAGCTAAATTTAAATGACCATTTAGGTCAAGATTAACTTTCACATATTTTGCATAAAGGTAGAATTTGGAAAAATATATCATTTATGTTTCAATAATGTAAAATCCATTTCTTAAACGCGTCCAATGTTTAAATTATAATTTTTGTCTCGATAAGAACTTGTGTATATACCTCCTTCCTACGAAAATTATTCTACAACATGTAGAAGCACATATTAAACAATATATTAATTCCACCTGCCTTTTGACTGTTGGACTTAATCTTTCCAAGAAAGGAGACGGGGTACAATGAAAGCATCTTCAATCTTTTGTTTATCTATAGTATAATTCATATTTTTTTTATTAACAGAAAAATTTGTGGATGCCACAGCATCTGCATCGGGGTCTCCATCGCCACCATTAGCCGAATATGAACGCGACTCTCCTGTGGACGTGTCATCCACGTCCGAAGCGGGCTCCGCGAACGGCGCACCAAGCGGCTCGCGAGCTCTTTCACCACCCCCAAGAAACCCCCAGCTGACGGAACGTTGGTCCAGCGAGGAGATGCGGCATATCCAGTGCCACCTTGAAACTAAGGAACTGTGGGATAAATTTAATGAGCTTGGAACGGAAATGATTATCACAAAAACTGGAAGGTATTTATTTATTTTTTGATATCAACTTAAAATACTGTGTTAAACTAAAAAAGCAATAGAGAGTACGTAATTCTGTATATATATATATGTAAAGATCACCCGTGAAACTTAAGAATCTCGGTGGTAGGTAATTGAAGTCATTGTACGTCGAGCGAAATCAATGCTGTATCGCGGCGTTGATGCCGATAAGGTAGGTGGCAAACGACGCGGCGGCGCGAGGCGTGTCGGTCGCGCCTGGCTATAGAACAATGGGTAATCGCGAGACCATCCGCCGCCTACCAAAACGTACGTCAAATACCATGAGGGCTAATTGCTTATTCGAAATCCTTGTTTCTCTTTAATTGCACGTAAATAATGCATGCATAAACGCACGGAACTCCTAATACTTGCTCTAATATCTCTCTGCGTTTTAGACTGGTCATTTTGTAGTTTGACATGTGTTGTGACACACATGCTGTGGCAAGTCAAAATATAAATTTAATGAAGTTCTAAAAAAGTTAAATTAAATCAGCTTCACGCTGTATCCCGCAAACAATAGAGTAGGCCGAGGGAACCTAATGTTAAACTCCGTTCCTCAATTTCCGCCGTATTTTTCAAGGCATTGCGTTCTGAGTGCTAGAGCAAAGAAATGTACCTAAATATTAATAAATAATAACTCATTCCCTCAAGTGAGGACCGAACTCACAACCGTCTCGTTACAATTACAGTCTTGTACCACCACGCCACGACGGATTCTAAGATGCAGGTAAAATAATAATTACAATCAAAATCTCGTGTGGAAGTAACTTCGCGACATAAATCAGTGCGACGTTTCGCCAATCGTAACAAATTCGCTCGCGTAATCATTTGATAACGCACTAAACTCGCTGTTTCTGGAATATTTCAGAACTTGTCTAACTCGACATTAGAGAACTTCATTGCAAAGTCAAATGTTTAATGATTTAATGATTTTTTTATTTCTTATTACTAATAAACCATTTTTAATTTTATTTTATTGTCACATTTACGAAATTACACACCGGGTAGGTCTGACCTTTATATAAAGCAGCGTTTATTTTAAATAGTCAGCTGTAGAGTGTTACAAAAATTTAAGGCTTTTTCATGGACTATAAAACTATATTAATACCTCACTTATTTATTCTTTATAATGTTCTCGAGTTAACGACGTTGGGCATTCAGTTTTTTCTTCCATGCACCATAAAATACGACATTCAAAAACATTCCACTCGTATTTATTTTCAAACTAAGCAGTGCGTAACAATCACAATGCACGTTTAATGTTGTGTTGATTCGTAATAACTCTAAGGAACTAGCATTGTACGAGTAGACCCGCTTAAAACATATGCTAACAAAGTCAAAGTCAAAGTCAAAGTCAAAATATCTTTATTCCATAAAAATGCTTAACATTTACTTAATGCTTGGACATGTCATAAAAGTAGAAAAAAAAATACAAAACAAAATAACCAATAAACAGATTCCATATATACCACCTATACGCTTTTACAAATAAACTAAATAAATAATAATGCTTATTTTTTATATAAGCTCGAAAAACATTATATAAAACACAATTTGACTATACAATCATCACAATCAATAAGATCATATTAAAAGCTCATGGGAGCTTCGCAACCACGCACGTACAGAGAGGACAATTTGCAGGACGCCGTCACGCAGCTTTACTGAGTCGGCCTCGTCGATTAGCATAAATCTCGCCAACTAACCGGCACAAATGATTAACAGAATTCGTACTGCCAACAACCGTCAAAGGAAACGAGGAGTGTGGAGTTCAGCCCATTCGCATGTGCCAGCGACGATGCGCGACGAATCGCGAACGTCGCGCGCTCTAATAAATCAGCATTATCTCGCGAGATAGCCGCCTGACCCACCCCGCAGTACGCGGAGTCCTGTGTCGTTCGAAAAAATTAATGACACGGAAAAACGATTCGCTTATGAGGGATCTTTCGATGTAATTGAATTGCCCTACTGAGATCTGCCGAATGGTTGCAAATGCTGAATCAGGTGCACCCAATACGTTCTGATGATTTTTATTGAGTTTCTAAATTGTCATTGCGAAGGAAAATGTTTTAGCTGCTTAAAAAAGTGGTTAAAAGAGCTTTTAAAAACAATTGTTTCCAGCGGTTGGTAATAAAGGGCACAGAATAATATGGCGTTGTTAAATATACACACATTAGCCGCTCACCCCTAAGAGATTATTATAATAAGCGTAATAGTATAATGTACACATATATCTCTCGCTTCTTAGTTGCAATGCTAATCGTGTTTCGAAATGATACGGTCGACTTTATATCTTTTTGTTTGGAGTCAAATCTCTCTTTATTTTTTTAGAGATATTTATTAATTACTTCGCAAATATTTTTTAATTTCAAATATTGTTTTATTAACGTTTCACGAACGTACAGATAAATAAATATATTATTAGTTCATCACCTCTTCACCTTAGTTAGGTGAAGGGGTGATAAACTAATAGTACTAATATATTTGAATTATTAATATATAATAACTCGCTTTAAATTAGATAATTGGCGAGAGCAATTATGACGAGTCGAACCTTATCAAAGCCAGTAAAGGCCACAAGAATGAGATGAAAATAAAATTGAATTTATTGCGCTCATAAATCTTATAGTTTTCATATTAGTCGTGTTTACTCTTTGATATCGCCTTTGATATAGAGATTGGTGATTGTAAAGTTGTCTTAATTGATTTAAATTAACATGTTTTGATACGACGTGGGCATCATGAATCGGCAATGGCGCATAGTTAGGATGTTTCCTCTGCGAGCCTTGCCAACACTATATAATCACAGAGTTGGCAGACAACGGTCGCTTTGATTTACTTCTCACCACCATTTTCTTTCATATAAATATTAGACTCCCGTATGATAAATGGCGCGTATAATAATTTTAACCGTATAAAAATGTATATATTACAAGAAACAAAAGAGTATAGTGTTCTAATTGTCTCCGCGGAACGCTTTGATGTTTAAAATGAGTTTGGCCACTAAGCAATAGTTAATTGAGATATAAACATGTCACTTCTTGTACGATGAAAGAACTAATAAAATGTACTGAAATCAAAATAGAAAAATCGAATATTAAACAATGCTCGCGACTTTGATCTAAGAAACTGTTTCTCTTTGTGATATCTGAATTTAATGCGAACTACGTGTAAAATAAACCTACTAATAATACATATAAATATGTATCCAATAAATGATTGTGATATCATGTTACATATTAGATATTTTATTTATATGTATTAACATATAATACGGTATAATTTATTAGAAGTAACAAGGTGGAGTAAGAAGAGCAGGTCGCCCTGGGTGCTCCGCGCTTACACGTACAGGGGTACAGGGGTACAGGGGTACAGGGATACAGGCGCACAGGCGTACAGGCGTACAGCCGGACACGGCCCTGTTCGCCATTTGTCGCGCTCGCACGATAATTGTTGATATACGATCGCGATCCAGCACTGTAATTGTCAACGCTTTATCTTCTAATTGGCTCACATTTGCCAATGTCATGTGACTCTCTATTCGCGATAACATTCACGCAAAAATTGCTTATCGATTTCAGTCACATTCGTAAAGCGGAATTCCGACACGCTCCGCTCCAATGGAAGCGAAGAAGAAAAGCAATTTGCAACGCCAATTTTGAGAACAGTAAAAAGTAAGATTCACAAGTGCGAGTTGAAACAGCGTTTAAGAGCTAACTGAGGGCGGCTGAGCGCCCGCCGGGGGCGAGAAACAATTTAGAGTTTTATCGGCGACGAGGTGGTGGGTGACCGTGTTACTCCTTATTTATGTTCACATTAACCACGAACGCCAGTAACGTGCAAAATGCATAACACTCGCACTTTGGGAACTGCATATTTTTCTGTTCACAATAAAACAACAGTCAAATTTAATTTTAAACTGACTGATGCTGAATTCACGTATTCCAAAACATTCAAATAATCCCAGACAAGTTTGGAAGCGAAGATCTGGATATTTTAACGTCATTCGAATCCAAAAGCTAATTTCACTAAAACCTTAAATGAATCGAGTCGGTCGGAGCTCTCATTATTTAACTTGCTCCAAGTTTAAATTGAAAACGCCACCAAACTCTTTACGTAGTCCGAGGCAAATTTTGAACTTTGCTGCTGAATCGGAAATTTCTTTATAAATATCTTATTAAGCTTAAATTCAGTTGGTATCACGCTGCCGACACTAATTTTATTCGTGAGAGGCGGCGCGCCTGAAACGCGGGCACGTAGTCAGTGTAAATGTATGCAAACGGGGACGACGATATTTGACAAAACTGAAAACGACAAAAGAATAAGGAGGCACCTCGTCCCCGCGGTCGTGCCGACGTTGACGCGGCGACAAAGCACTCCGTCCCCCGGACCCCACGACACCTCGCGAATTCACTTTACTTTGTCTATATTAAGAGATTACCTGTCACTCTAGCTACGATAACCCCAATATTATTTCATTTAAGACGCTTCATCGTTATAATTAACCTTTAAATATTATATTAACTTTTGTGTTCCTCATGGCATTAAAAATGATTATGTCGTACATTTAAAACATCTTTAAAAGTTATTGGAAGTATCCACCAAATAATAATAAATATCGATTTTAATATTTGTTTTCAGTTTAAAGGTAAACAACAACGTATTCATTTTAGTACAATAATAGCTACTTTGTTGTTTAATTTCCTCATACATTTTTAATGGGGACGCGCAACCCTATCACGTTGTTTCTAGGTTATGTGAAGTGAACACATGCAGCCTATTTGAACACAGCGTGTAATAGATGTGTGATTCATGTAAATGTACCCTTAGCAAGTGTATCGCGGGCTAATCTCGCCCGCCACCCCGGCCCCCACGCAATATGCCGGGCGGGGGCCCGGGGTGGTGGGCGCCACGAGAAAACGTGTAAACTAATTATGTACATTTTCGTAGCCACTTATTTACATAACCACGGGCTAAGCCCCGCTTTCACCGTGAATATTTCATTTGTAATCTTTACTTTGACGGTTTAATATGACAGCTGTTGGTTTATTTGGAGAAAACTTTTAATTTTCGTCGTATTCTTCCGGCCACCCTTTGTGTGCGTCGGCGAACACCTCGCGCATCTAATGATAGGTTATTGTAGGAATAAGATAAAAC
Source organism: Heliconius nattereri (assembly GCA_013403645.1). Lineage (NCBI taxonomy): Eukaryota > Metazoa > Arthropoda > Insecta > Lepidoptera > Nymphalidae > Heliconius > Heliconius nattereri. The sequence continues at coordinate 7,579,293 of JAAIXI010000230.1, forward strand.
ATAAATATGTGGTAAAACACTTTTAACCTATAATTTTATAGAAACGGTGGGACATCATATTAAATTGTACAAATACATCAGAACAAGTTATTTATTTAACACAGGGAATAAATGGGAAGGTATTTAAAATAAAAATAGATATTACTAATTTAATTTATCTTAACAAAGTAAACAATCCGGTTACAATAATTTTCAATTGATTCACTGTAGCAGGAAATCAATAAATAAGACTATTAGAGGTAATGAGCGAGTGACCATGCGTTTCGCGAGTATTTATACCCGCCTTAGCTTGAACTAATTTATGGAGGTAAGTACGCAGAAAATGTTTATGTACGTAGCGTGGCCCTCCCGCTCCGCACCGTTGACATCCGGTAGCCTCCCTACGAGTATGTGCATACCGGGACGTATGTAAAACTTCAATTATTACCGATCAAAATGGCGGGGACACGCAAACGAGTTATGCTGTAATTTCATGTAATGGCCGATACGGTTACTATTATGTCAACTATGCTTTCATTAAAATTTTAAAATATATATTCGAAGAATCGTAAGATGACCAGAATCTGTGTGTGTCACTGGATTGCCTTTTGATGTTTGATTTCGCGGAAAGCTGCTGCGATCGACGCCACTATTAGCTTAATAATATCTGTGTTAAAGAGTCTTGTTGGCAGATTTGTATTTCAATATCATTATTATTTTGCTTGTTACGACAACGTACAACCTCCTAATAAGTAGTTATTTAATTAGGCAAGTGTGGAAAGAAGATAATAGAAATCGTTTATTTTATGTTATATTTAATTATTATTATTTTCTATATACGTGTACCAACTATTGTCTTCAAATAAGTAAGAGTAAAATACTTTAATTGTATCACAGTCGATACCAGCAAATTCCTGATCCACGATGAAGTAGCAAGGTCACGACACAATCAACGGTCCTCCATTGTTTCGTGGGTTAGAGGAGGCTCCACCCCGTTGACATGTCGCGTTTTAACAGTCCGTACGTGCCCCCACCCTCCACTCCACCCCCCTACCCAGCAACTGACGACATTAGCAGCCGCAGACATAGGGCACGTCCGCCAGACGCTGACATATCTACCTAAGGACTGTATACGTACCTATCAGTTTTCATAGTAGATATAGTAAGCCAATACTTAAAAGGATATACCTACAAAGTTACATGAATTGTTAATTTGTATATTCTTCTCTTAATATTTTCATTTCCTCAGCCGGCGAGGAAAGTGGCGAACGGAATGTCTTAACACTAGCTTCTCTCTGCTTACCCTGCTGTATGCGGGCTGTATCCCGCAAAGCTGAATCTAACCCGTGAAGCTAACTTATTTTTTTAATTTAACATAAATTGTAAAGATCTGAAAAATTCTATACGGATAATGCATTCATGTCGCATATTAATTTGTTTAATGTTACGCCCAGAAGTTGTATACAAGTGAGCGAGTTTACGCCGTCGAAGGGAAATGAAAACATCCTAAGTATAGACTGCACGCGTTGAGCCACGTCCAAAGCGTCATACTTTAATAATATACCGATTTATAAAATAACAACACTTAGTAGGAAGTAACTACTCACTTTATATAATTGCAAAGAAATAACTAACAATGTGTTGACATACTGGTATTACGCAACGAGACTTATATTGCAACTGCATGAGAATTAATCTATATTGCAACTTGTTTAAAGCATATTTTTTTTCCATTTTCATCATATTTCTTTTCCTAGGGTTGAAATCGAAGCCACTACCAATCGCGCTTATAATAACAGTGATATTAAAACATAATAACAATAATAATGCTAAAAGAAATATGAATTATTCAAACGAACGGTTACTTTATTTTAGCGCCTTACAAAGTTTAAGTGAAACGGCAATGGCGCTGCGAGTAGAGACGACTTATATCGTTCACTTCCCAATTTCGGTGTCGACTTGCGAAATTCGGCGCGGAGAAGGAAAATACAGGTGTGACTTGAACACCTACACCTGTGTAATAGGTAGTAGGTATCAGTTCCGTACGCAGGTACTAAATTAGGAGCTTTGCAGGAGTTAGCGTGTATTAAGGAGGAATGCAAATTTTAAATGTGGTTTAAGAAAATAGTTTATTTTTATTTAAAATAAATCTATGATTTATACATTTTCGATTGATTTTAATAAGAACTAAGTGATATAAAAGCATCATGTTTGTCTAAAGTCGTAAGAATCCAATTTCTAGTAATTTGGAGAGCCTACTTATATATTTTTACTTTTGACTAAAAAAATCCATATTTTTTACGTAAAGAGTCGGGATCTTAACAGTTATTTTAATCAATACAAATAAAATAGAGCAATTCTCTAATTTTATAAGACAAAATGAGATCTCAAGTTGCTCTACAACTTGAAATGAATGAGCCTTCCTATCAAGAAGATGCCCTAAATGAATTTGAACCTATAGCTATTCCGTTCGAAGTCACTGGGACCACTCGCGATGGGAATTAAATAAAAATTTACAACACGCTCGCGTAATTACAATGTCGCCAATAAGGGTAAAAGTGCAGCGTGTCATTGTCTTGCGGTATCATTAAAAAAGTACGCTTAACTGATATTTGTTTAAAATCATTAATTATATAGTTGTTAATGAATACTTACGCGACGCATCTGCCAGTGAAATGGTTAAATAATTAGCTGTTGCGTTGAAGGTACAATTGTTTAATGCATAACGTGAGCAATTGTACTTACATAATTATGTCCATATTATATAAAGTGTTTCACGCTGTAGGCAGAGAGATCCTTGTGTTCAGACACTTCCGTTTCCCATTTTCCGTTTTCTCCGTCCATACCGTCCATTTCTGGTCGCGTTGCGAGTTGAATGACGGACCTCAGTTTTAGTATCTAAGTGTTTCGTACGTATTTCGATTTTCAATCTTATATATTTTTGTTTCATTGAATAATATGTCTACAAACAGAAGGAACTAAATATTTATGTGTGAAAAATATATTATCTATAAAAAAGTTGCAAACATAACAAAAAGTGTAACAAAAAAATCCTCCGTCGCAAGTGGTCCATGACAGGTTCGGTAGTTATCTGAGATCTCACCGCTTATTCTGACATAGATATTTATCAACGAATTCGACAAAATCGTGCTAGTGTCGAAAATCCGTTGCGGCTTCGAACTTGGACCTCCCAAGTAGAAGAATATTTCACCCTATGCGCCATCCGCCCAGCCCCGCCCTACCAGCTCATTAAGAAACTAATACACATCAATCTTTCACACATTCCACTACGCTCATAAAAACTATACTTTGAAAATCATCGATTTTCATTTTTATAAATAAGCACAATCTAAGGCACTGATCACATAAAGATTAAAAACATTTAATTGCATTTTGCATATTTTTGATATTGCTTAAAATATGATTTTTATAGTTGGCCATTTATAAATATGTGACACCTTTCTGAAATTGTAAAATTATAATATAATTTTAAAATTAATAACCTCGTTTATAATAAAAATAATTATTATACCTACATAGGTGTAAAAAAGATATGATACTGAATATCTAATTCTATTTATTAAATAACTTTTATTTAAATATTCCTTCATATAAAAGTGTGTATTAGAATCATATACTAATTCTCGTTCCCATCGCTTTCTTCGTTATTACAAGTAAAATGGGATTCCCGCAGACGACGCCGGGTCATTTGTCATCTCGTCACTCATACGTCAGCGCCGTTACGCCCTTCGCCATAATCGCACCTTGAACACCAGACAATCGCATTAAACTTGTGCTGCGAAATTAACGAATAATTTATTATACCTTAAGTACTATATTAGGCAGATACTAATAAAGGTATTTTTTGGTTCTCAATTATATTATATTAAAAAAAAATATTTTACCAAAAATAACAAACTTAAAAGCTCTTTTATTGTAATATTGTTAATAACAAACACTTCGTTTCCTTTTACCGCCGAATTCTGGAGAATTTGCGTGTTCGTTCGTACGTTGTTACAATCGACATCAGAGTAAAGAAATGGAAATATTAAATATATATTTGATTTTTTGCATTGGGAATCGAACTCACAACCTTTTACAGTCACACGCTTGTGCCCCAACCGCAAAGCTCTTGGGCAACACTAAAATGATATAAGCATAAGAGCAATATTTCAATATATATTTAATTAGATGTAATGGCGCATCAGACAGGGCCTACCAAATCTAAGTGTAATATTTCAAACGCATCGGATGCGAGGCGACAAGTCGTGACCAAGTCGCACGTCAGATGCACACCCATCCGTCACGCTGAAAGCCCGCGACGTGAATGTGACACTGAAATTCAACCTTGGGTACAAATAATAATTTGTCATTTATTTAGACATATAATAATGAATTGTTATATATATTTATAGCTGAATTTGTTAGATTCAATTAGTTTTTAGTATCGCTAAATCGCAATTGCTAAATACCTATTTGTAAAAATTAGATAAAATGTAACATACTATATAAGAGTAAATTTTGATAAAAGAAATGTACGTACATATTAGTTAATTATTATTATTATTATAAAATCAGCCCCAGTACGTGCTCGTTGCCGTAAAATTAGCTGTAAGTGGAGCCATTATTGATATGAATTATTCATTGGGAACCAGCACGGATTGTTGTCACTTGAATAATGCAGAACTCAACCGTGGCTCTCCGCTACTGTTGCCACTAATTGCTAATTCGCACTAATGTAGATTGGTTGCGTGATAATTTAAGCACTTACCTAGCATTCACAGATTATATTTCTGTAGTACAGATTAAAAAAAATGTTTAAAAATATTTTTTTAACTGTGGAAAAGTAATTGATTACCAAAATCAACACTTTACATTAATTAGGTGTAATAAAGCTAATTACGATTAAAAGTTATGAGCTACGCAAATTAAAAATTATACTAAATTAATATTTTTTTCAACGAAGATACCTACACTATTAGGTTACTACCTCAAGTGCGTTAATAAGTAAAATATACGCGCGCCATCTGTCGCTAATCAACGAATAGAGTTAATTAAATCGCCCGCAATATGGCGGCGTATAATTGCTAATAATAAAGCGCTTTCCTGTATAATTAGACGCGAGCTGATTGGCTACCCGGCGCTATCACGACGTGATAACACTGCGTTAATGTAGGTACACTTCCTATTTAACAATTATAGTATTTCATAAAAAATATATAATATTTTTTTTATTCACTTTAGATCTTGCTGAATATAAAAAAACATATATATAAAAACACTTCACGCTGTATCCCGCACACAGCAGAGTAAGCATTGTTTACAATATCTGTAATCGCAGTATAATAGATAAGTGTCAAGACCTAACTTAAATAAATTTTAAATTATTCAAAACAAGAACCCTGGAACTTTAACAAATGGGTTCTAATAAAAGAATTATGACAAGGATTCATGGTCGAGAGATATGCAATAGTGCGTTCTGGAGATGCATCACACCGACGCGCAGGGAAACAATGATTGACGAGTTTGCACCTCGCCCGCCTCTAATTAAGACGATATGCGTTATGGTCTCTGTTGTTCTTTGTTTTCACTTTAAAGACTATTCTAATTTAAGTACAGAAATTGTTAACTTTAATAGTTATAATACCTACCTACATGCAGAAAAGGGCAATCGCTAAAAATATTTAGTGTATTACCTAATATTATTTATATGATTTAATTAAATTGTCTATTTTAGTAAGATTTGACAGATGTCCATGAATACCTCTCCGTCCATGGGAATCTACTCTAACAATGTCATAATATAATAACGAGGCGTCGTAAAATGGTGCACTCCTTATTTCTGTCTTCGGTATCTGCTCATTAAAACTGGTGTACGTCTCTTAATCCTTTTGCTCTCGCTCGCTTTTCCGCTAACTTTCGGGTGGTAGGATGATGAACGACGTCGGTGGTCATATATCATTGCGGCTGTATATATCGTTGTGCGCCGAGTGTCGCCATTAACGCATGCGTGCAATTGCACATCATATCATAGGTACATACCTACTACGCTATAAACAGCGTCTCACAAATCGACGCGCGTGACCACGGCTAAAAGTGCATAAATCTTATTAATACCAGCTATTCTTATTTTCTTGTCTCCCTAGATTCTTGTAAAAGCGTTAGAACGTTCGTCGCTAATGATGGCTTTCTTTTGTCGCGCGCCTCGCTTTACTACTCGGGCTATAACCGTGAAATATATAGATATCAATAGAAATCATAAACCAATCACAGGTATTGTAAATTATAAAATACGCAATCACGTTTTCACGTTGGGTGGCCGATGCCTATCTCTTTTGGGTGGCAGAGGCAGGTCTGCTGATGTGGTTTTAAGGTCACAAAATACTCTAATGACGTTGCTTAGCGTCAAATAGCAAATTGTCAATTCTATTTTGTCGGTTCCCTCGAAGTAGATACCAACAAAAAAGCGATCACACCGAGTTGTTGGTTCTCAGCTTACATTAAAGATTTGTTGTTTCCGTTCTCGCCGCCTCAATGACTACCATTTTATGTCGATTTGGAGATAGTGTTACACGCGCTCGCTACTGACACTAGTTTTTGTGACACTCCTCTCTTCGTACAACGAGTTCATTATCTCGGATCACTTTCTTACGTTTATATTCGTGTTCTGTTCCCTATTAGTATCAATTACTTTTGTATTAGATATTAAACATATTTTTTTGAAAGTAAATATATAAAGAAATCGTAACAAGCAAGAGGGTAAAAAGAGCCATTACTTCTCCGACCATAAGCAACACTAAACAAAATACACCTACATAAAAATGTGTACCCATTCATCTTTCCACAACAGGAGACATTTAAGAATGTCCCTATCAGAAAAGGGGAAGGGGAACTCAAAACATAGACGTATAAGAATTGTATTTTTTATTTTGAGAAATGTATTAACTATTTATATCTTTTAGGTAATATTTTACATCTTATCAGAAGCTTTAACTATGTTGAAAAGAATAATTTTTCAATTCAAAACTCTCACTTACAGTTTCGGACATTTATTTCTCATTAATGATAAATACGTTTCTAAATTATAAAAATAACTCAGTTTCTGACAACCAAAACAGCCAAATACTTGACGCTGCACTTGTTTTACTTGAAACACAATTATAACGAAAAAATATTAAAATATAGTAGTAATTAGTAACGATAATTTGCGATAACCAACGTTCTAATGAACAAAAGACGATCCAAGCTCACCTTTGCAAGCGATCATTTCCACTCATGCAAGTAATTGTCGGATAATTGCGTTAATGTGAAAATACACGCTTTAACAAAACAATGGTACGGGAAAGACGATAAAAAATATAATAAACCCGCAAATATTGTATTTGTTTTTACGTTTTAATGAAGTTCTGAATGCATATATTAAGTCCTTAAGAAACAAGTAGCGATGTATGTAGATATTGCTTAAAATGACTTTCAAATTGGCCATTATTATAATTTTAATATGTTTGTAATTGGTGTGAAAAGAGAAGAGAGAAAGTTTAGTAAAAGAACAAGATTTAGGTAGAGCAGGTTTTCTGTGCCAATATAAAAAAAATATAGTGTAAGATTTGCTTAAACATAATATTTTTTATTGATTGTAAGAATATATTTTATTTATGCTTGTAAATAGAAAAATAAATATAAAAATATTCTCACCTCAACAGACGCATGTTCCCGACGGTGCGCGTGTCGTTCGCTGGGTGCAGGGCGGAGGCACGTTATGCTGTACTCTTGGATGTAGTGCCAGTGGACGGCAAGCGGTACCGGTATGCCTACCACCGGTCCTCGTGGCTGGTGGCGGGCAAAGCTGACCCTCCAGCGCCAGCACGCTTGTACCCACATCCTGACTCTCCCTTCTCAGGCGATCAGCTAAGAAAACAAGTTGTCTCTTTCGAAAAAGTCAAGCTTACTAACAATGAAATGGACAAAAATGGCCAGGTAATACATTTTCACAATTGATTGTTTTTTTACGTTTTGCTCGAATATATAATATTTTTCATAATAGTATATTTTTAGATGATTGTAAGTTTGTAGCTTTAGTCACTTATAACATAAGATTTCTTATATTAACATTATGTAATTTTTTTCAGCTGGTGCTGAATTCGATGCACAAATATCAACCTCGTATCCACTTAGTTCTGCGACGAGATGGTGCCATAAACGCACCGATAACCGATCTAGAACAAGAAGAGTTTAAGACGTTTATTTTTCCTGAGTGTGTTTTCACCGCCGTCACGGCATACCAGAATCAACTTGTAAGTATTTTGACCTCACGTTGAAATTTTATATATATATTTTTTGGTATATTAGGTAGGCAATAAGCACTTTACTATATAGACACGTACTTTGCAAGAACTGCGTATAGAAATAAAAAGCATAAAGAAAAATAAAAACCTTAATTTTTATTGAATTCCCTCCGAATAATGATGGGAAACTATATACTAAAAATAGATAACAGATTCCAGTGAAACTGAAGATATAGGTACCATCACATGCTAAGTATCATTCGATATCTAAAATAGATCAGAAGAATAAACGTTTGAAATCGCACCGCGTCTAGGCATCGACGTTCTATATCTGGCGTACTAATTGCATTTCGCTGAAAGGTATGTCCAGTTTGAACAAAGGGAGGTGACACATAATTTTTTGTATCAACCGGCCACCGCGGGCGACGCCGACGACGGACGGACAGTCACACTGACGATTAAAGTTTTCACCGAGCTAAATATATAACTGCATTTGGAACAAATAAATGTAGAGCCGAAGAATCTTCTCTGAAGTTTAAAGCACTGCATCCACAAATTTAGCTAACAGCTGTAATTATAGCTGATATAATTAAATGGCCAACATTCTTAACGTTCTTAGCTTTGTGTTCTTCGCGATGAGGTTTAGGTCAGTTCAAGAATATTAATTGCATATTAACGTTTCAATATTTTTTTAAAAAGTATCCTTATTTTAGGATGCTATACTTAATTGGTTTTATTTTGTTTTAAATCTTTTTTTCCAATTCATATAAAGGATAATTTAGATAGTACCTATTCGTGGTATTTTTTTTATAAATTTTATTTTATGTTTTTCCTAGACACCAGGTTAATTCTAATTAGAAGCATATTAGCGAGCACGGTAGTACGAGCTACGAGCCCGCCCGCAGCACACGCTACATGTGTCGCCACGAGCAATTAATTCGCTGTCACAAGAGCGTTTGGGCGTCGCAAGTCCTCGTTTTGTTTCTCTCGCGCAGTAATTAGGACGTTTTGAGGTTCATAAAGGAAGCGTTACTTTATATCGACAACGCGGCACATAAATCTTCATTCGCCCTTAATTAGCTTGCGTCTTTCTTTAAATATGTTCTTAACTTATGTTTGAACTACATGTAAATTATTACGCATTTTATACATTAACCATTTAGATTGTATATTATTAAATGAATAAGATTCTCAGTATCATAGTAGACATACAAAAACTAGTGTTAAGTTCTGGTAGCATTGCATGTTGAGTGGCGGATCTCATCGCCGCGCTTCTCCTCGAAACCAGAGCGACGAAATACAAAATATATAAATATATATATATATATATTTAATTTCCTTGAGTAATGGAACGAACTCACAACCAATGGCGTTTACTATGTTCTTGCTTGCTGCACCACGACTGGCCTCTAAATCTGATTATTCAATAAAGACGGTGTTAAAATCTTGGTCATGGCGAACCTATAGCCTGGGAACTGGCTCCGCCTATGCGATATACCACAGCAATGACTCCCCAGTGCGTTGTTATTGATATCTATTGATTCTAACGCACCGTTAGATTTACAGCTAACGCCTATTGATAGAACTATTGAAATAAATCATTCTTCAACTGAATCTAGACCTATAATTATACATTTGGTGTAGGTCCGTATTTGTTGCTATCCTCACACGAATTGCTTCATATTGAAACAATTATTTGCACAAAATATTAACATATAAGTTCTATAATAAATTATTTATTATAGTATAATATTTTAAGTAAAAAATAATGTAGATGCTTACATAAGAATTCTAAGCGTATCGAGCGTTTGATCGCGAGACGCGGGCGCAGCTTCGTTTCGGCTGACGTCACAATTCTGACAGCTTAAACATTTGTCGAACGAAAGATAGTGTCACTGATAACACAATCCCTTACAACAATAAGAGCACACTTAGCGTGTTTGCACCTGCCTGCGTGTCGGTCGATACGTCTAATGTATACAGACGAATGTATGTATATATTTATGTGTATGTAAATATCTATATAGCGACTGTAATGTTTGTTTTAACTTAACTAAAACTTGTTGATAAAACCAGTAATCTTTAAATTATTTAGATTTTTCTTTAAATTACTGATGATACATACTCTTGTATTCAGCATAAAAGAAATATTTTATTATTGTTATAAATAGTCTTCTAGTTAATTCTTTTTTTATGATTTACTGCCTTACTTAGGCTATATTTATTTCTTTATTGTGGTACTCTAAAAGTCATCCATTCATTCTAATTGCGTATTTGTATACTCGTTTATCAAATATAATTTATGTACATATTATAAAAACTCTTCCTTTACTGAGTGACTGACAGACGAGGCACAGACGAATGTACAGAATTTAGTAAAGTGAAATTTGGCATGTTAGGAAGTGTAGGGGGGCACTAAATAAAATTTTCTCGAGATATAGGTATACTAAAAAAAAATCCATTTTCTATCAATTTATTTAACTCTAAGCAAGTATAGTTGCAGGCGACGGCTAGTCAATTATAAGCTTTAAGATAAACAACTCAAAGACTAACAAAAAAGTGTCACATAAATATTTATTCATGTTGTAAAATCGATTCAAATGTAACATCATTATTGGTGCTTTATCACACGGCAACGTTGATACGAGACGAGATAACATCGTAAAGAAAGAAATGTGAAGTGTAATTTTTTGTGCATTCGCCGTGAGACTCCTCGACGCCGAGGACGCGCGGCGCGCCGCGGGGTGGTTTCCCGGGAAAGCCTGTCTTAATATTAAACATTTTACACCCACCAGTCCTTTGTCTGCCGTCTACCTCGCAGAGAGGTGACAATGTTCAGAACTGTTTATGCGTCCTCAACGCACAATGCATTTTTTAATAACCGATGACTAGTGAATTTGTTATGATCGATGGCTCCTTTGAATCATTCAAAAAACCTCGCGGATGGCAACCTGCCGTGACGAATTCGAACTTGAAACATGTTTATTCTTTAAAGTTAAGCCTATTATAGTATTTTATATTTGTTTACATAATTTCATATTTTTTGTACGACAATGAGCTCGAAGTACGCACTTAATATAACGATTATAGACATTAATCCCCAATATTCGTTAGTTATGCCTCCAGGTGATTACGCGCCTTGAGGAGATAATCACGGAAATAACTGCGTCCGATGGGGCGAGCGTAGCGTAAACACGCTCAATAGCTACTTAATTGAAATTTATTTCTCATTTCTCAGTATCAACAATCAATATTCTAAAATCTCCAATGCGAGGCTATTCTCACATCGGGCATCCACAAACGAGTTCTACTCAGCCATAATCGAACAATATAAAGAAGGAGTAAAGGCAAACACAATTTCAATAACAAAGGGCAGCCATGACAAATAAACATATTTCACGGGCCAAAATGGCTGCGGTCAGGTGTCACGAGTGTCTCTCCCCCGCGCCCCACCTCGCCGTGCCGCGCTCCTCATTCCTTTTTCTCTCCAAATAATCGATTCATTCTTATGAATACGATCCTTTATATTTGTCAACGTGTTGTTATTAATATTTTTTGATTATATCGTAAAAAGACTAATGACGAAACTATAAGGTGATTCCAACTGCCACCTTATACGGGTTGAGAATATAAGCAAAAAAACAATTCAACAAACTTTTTAAAACTTTTAATTAATTATTTTAATATTATTTTCACAATATCGATAGATATTAAATATAAACGTACCTACTAAGTAATTATATGCTACGAACACAAGAAGTCAACGGACTTGCTTGTAAAGAGATTTAAAATAATTTAAGTTTGAATTATTTACTGATAGTTCATCTCTTTCCCTCTAGCATGTGGTTGTGAGGGTGGTAATTCGTGATCTCCTTCTCACTCGCCATCGATCACGCGAGGTGTGACGTCACGCGGAGCCGTCGTGTGCGGCCCGTTTGAATTTATTGCGTCTGCGCACCCAGTCACTTTAAAAGATGTACTCGTACCGTGGTCATCTAATAAGCTGGGGACATATTTTAATATTTTTCTCTTAACGCCAATTGTAGTTAGCCTTAAGAAAAGTTTTAGTTGGTCACTAAAGTCTAGACTGAAGATTTATAGACAGTTTTACTTTACTACCTTTGTTAATGATAGTCTTAGTAAATTACTTGCCGTACGTACTAGTTAAAATAAAAATAAGTATATTCTTAAAATTTGTGTATATGCATAGACGCTTAGAAGAATTTTCGATTATATTATTTAAAATATTTAAAAAAAAACATGATACCGACTATTTAGTCGATTTGCTGTCTATGCTATTTTTAAAAAATACATGACATCTGTCCGTAAAAGTCAAACTTCAAAATATCAATTTGACGTTTACTATATTTATTACTTTCGATGCATAGCACCTAACATAATGTCAATTTTATATTTAAAAACTATATTAAGATATAAATTATATATTGGAGGCGGATACAACAGAAATGTGGCAAATAGCCTACTCATTAATTTTTAGAATTTATAGTCGTGATTACGGACATGAGTATAAAGTGGACCTTATACTGACTATAGGCCCTATAAAAGATCTTATAAAACGTATTGGAGAAACTTCCGATATTCGCGTATAACTATTAAAATTTTAATTAATAGATATGAAGATATTCTAAAGCTCTATAATTAACTTTAAAAATTCCAGTGAAAAAAAAATTATAGCTTGCAAAAATCATGTGGTTGGGCAAAATACTTTTAAACATTGCAAGAGAAATTGGTGAAGGTATTTATAATTTACACGCAATTACACTTATATTTTCCATTGGGACGATTAGTGAGAGCTTACGACTGCTAGAGCTGTTGGATGAAGATGAAGAGTTCTAGCTATTGTCTTAACAAATTGTAATTATGATAATAAACATTTTTTTCCTTTCAATTATTCGATATTTATTTTCCTTTACTTGTTATATTAGTGTGTCGTTTTATCTTCAAGTATCTCTTTTGTATAAACGGAACTTCGTACGAACATAATACTGTAGGTACTTTGTCTTGGGGAAGCGAATATTTTAAATTTCAACCAGTGGTCAACAATAAATATTTTTTGTAATCAGACACTCGCCTACTGTGACCGAGGACACCAAAAACTTTTTAAAACTTTTTGTAAAAACAAGTTCCACAATAAAAAAAAATATATAGACAGACAGCATTTGTAGTGTTGATAAATTGCGTAACGGGTTTTACCTACTTATCGATACCACATGCATCGGCCGTAATTTCAGAACACTTGCAAAATAATAAAGCATCGGTATTCTCGAAAACGTCGTTTACAACTCCCGCAGCTGTTGGTCGTTTCAAATTTATTGTCTTAGCGCAGTTCCTTAAGCCACTTAGATGGAATGTATGCAGAATGATCTACAATATTTCAAAGATTTAAGAGATTATTATTTGAATATATACATATAAATATATATTATTACCAATTAATATGATTAAAAATCATAAGTAAAAGCGGAGCGGTCTTTAAACAGTTTATATATAGATATATCATTCCTGGCTCTATATCAATCAATACAACTATAAGGCAATCGCGCGCGGTAATGTGACATTTATTTATTCCTCAGAATGTCTCTGTCGTGTCCCCTTCGTTATCCCGTCATGTTAACACGACTGATTCTCTATTTTTCGATTTAAAATAGGTTTCCAGCGCTTAGGTATATGTAAAGAGTAGTTTATTTTATTATGTAAGTACGTAGCATCGACGGTTTTATAATAATTAAGAGCCACAAGTAATTAATGCGAAATATATATTAAAATGGTCTTTAAATATACGTTGCACCTACGATTATTTTATAGTTGGTATAATAGGTTAAATACCAATTGTAATTCTTTATACCTATTCAATTCACATTTACATTTACATACATGACATCAAAATTGCAAGATTTATTATCTAGTAGTAGAGCGACATAGACCCAACCTGAAGTAATTTCTTTTTCCTGACGCGTTTTTTAAAGTATTTTTTGTTTCTCACCAGAGAATAATGTCATTAAGGCGCCTTTAATGTTGTCAGTGAGCGAGAGGCGCGCCGCCCAAGGCGAGCGTTTGTTGATACTTAAATTAGGTTGTTTTGACACGCCTCGTCCTTATGTTTGTAGTAAATCTAATAAACGTCTGTAATGTGAAAGCGATCCATTTATTACTTGCCGCGTTACGTTATGTCAACTTTATAAATTATCTGTGGATATAGATCTATACTGAAGATGTAATATTTATTAATCACAAATTATAATTTAAAAAATAAAGTGTTTAAATTGGTTAATAAGGTAAACTCATTATTTTAACCATTGTAAGATGTGAACAAATTTACTTTCTGTCAACATAGCCACAGATAGAGTTAAATATCTGATAAAAATGGAAAGATTCTTCCAGTAAAAGGTAGTACTCACATTTATTTATGTTAATCTGCAAATATTATAATGCAAAAGTGAAATAAATATATAAACTTCAACTTCAAGTTATGGCCATTATTTAAACATGCCTTGATCCAAGTTTGTTGTTCGTAGGCGCGCTTGCTGCAATATAAGCAAGCAGCGCCATTGTAGTCAATGTCTAGCCAGATGGGCGTACAATTGTAAGTAGCTGTGTGACCCTCGACACCTCATCCTTGAAGCTTGTTTGGTTTAAGAGGCGAAAAACATGTTTTCTCGGACGTGTGTCTGATATGAGACCTCATTGTGTCACTTAATTTATATTCAATTCGAAATGTATGACGAGGCACTAATTCTAAGAGAAATTTTCACTAGGCACCAACATTTACAAACAGTGTACAGTATAATATGGTAATACAAAAAAGTTAATTCATACTATTTTTGTCATCATTACTTCTAAGCAGTTTGAAACAGATACAAGTGACGTATATTGTCAATATATTGTTATGTTTATTATTTCTTTTGATCTGGAACAATACTACATATGTGAGTTTGTCAAGACAGTTTCCAGATTAATGCTTTAAGATCAAACAAATACTTAACAACCTAAATATGTCCAAGCGGCAAAGTTTTACAGCTTAAAATACCTTCTGTTGAAAATGAACAGTAAAATCCCCAATAACACGTATACCATTACACTACAGTCACTCGTTGAGTTCATCGTCCTAAATTACTTGTCTAGTGCGAACTTGTCGAAATACCAAGTAATTAACTCTTGGACCACTTGTACTGTTTGAGTCACGCAGCTCTGTAGCACATTAGCAAAGAGCCAATAAAATGTAGTTGACGAGGTTACGGCGCTCGTCGGCTAGAATAGCTCAGCAGCTCCGCATAGTGCAGCATCACTCGGCAGATAATTACTGGCGCGTCGCCGGCCGCCGCTACACGGATTGCTGAAAGATTGACACGAGCCCGATAGCTCCCCGATGACTTGTTTATTGCGAATACCATACTGCCGAATTCACACTTCGCCAATTGACTTGGCAACGCTACAGGACGCTATAAACTGTTTTTTGAATATTTATTTTATAGAAGTCTAGAAAATTCAAGCTAAAAATAATGATAACATGTAAATATGTGCGGGTGTGTCGAGCCTATCCAATATTTCCGGAATATGAGTCGATTAAGTGCCATCGGAGGGCATCAGGTTTGCGGGATATTTGTCGTAAATATTACACACAAATTGTATGGAGCCCCAGCGGGAGCGCCGCGCAGCGAGGGGGCGATTTCTCATCACAGTACTTGGCCTCTGTCAAACACATTTTTTAACACCTCCAACTGTACCTAAATCAACAGAGTATTTTATGAGTGCATCGACTTAATTTTGCCTGCATTCTGAGAAAATTCAACAAGATCTACTTTGTGCACGACAGATGCACATAAATATGCAATCGTTTTATTTCTTAAACTGTAATCAATTTAAAAAAATATTTATTCCATTCAAAGATATACAACCTATTCTTCAAAATAAAATAAATCGTAAATACAAATCATTATTTTTATTAATTATATTTGATTTAATAGTTTGTGTAAAGCTCAATTTTAGACGTAGAAACGGTTTATACGTGTACTAAATTTAAGTAGCTATTCAGTCCCTTTAAAATCAATATTTATAAAGCCACTTAGCATTTTACAGCCGTAGTAATTTTATTAAAGCAAATGGTATATCGTTTCTCACTAACGATATTTGTATAATAAATAACGTTACACTATACGTCTTTTGTTACAGATCACCAAACTCAAAATCGACAGTAATCCATTTGCGAAAGGATTTCGAGATTCGTCACGGCTCACTGAGTTCGAAAGGTAAATATTTTACTATATTTACAACAACTTTATTTATATTATTTTAAAAATATGTTAAAATTAAATTATAGATGATGAAAAGCGAGCATTCATATTATATTTTATTTTCTCTTAACCGTGATCGTTCATTAGTCCTCATTAGGCGTTTGACAGAAGTTGGTATCAGTTCAGTAATCGGACATTAGACGCGCTCTTTGAAACAAACGCCACGACACTGATTGATACCTGCGCCTACTCAATTACGACTCAATCTCTATCTAATCGAACCGAGATAAATGTAGGCCGACCACGCTTGCACTTGTTCTATTCCTAATTTATAATTCGCTTAGGATTTCTCTTAGCAAAACTCGCATGCTAACATTCAACTGACGATTTCTATATAATTAGACTCTTTAAGCTTTAGTTACGTTTGTTTTATTTTGAATTTGTTTCTTTTTTGAGATTCTATATCACGGGGGAGCACGAACGAACAGTCTTTCCTGATGACGCGCGCTTCAGTGCCGCCAATTCTAGGTAGATACAAATAATAATAAGATAATGATAGCAATTGTCATCAGATGTCTAATTCGTTTCCAACGTTTTCAGGGAGACAATGGAGTCGATGCTCGCGGAACAGCATTACTTGAGATCACCTCTGCGGCCGTTCGACTTGGACCAACACAACAATAATTTGACTCTGGAAGAGAAAGCGATACTGGCTGCCCGATCGCAACTGTTTCTGCGCGCTGCGTATCCATTATACGGGGTGCCGGCGGCGGCTCTATGGGGGCAATGGGCGTGCTTGGCTCCGCAACTCCTGGCACAGCAGCACCTGGCTTCTGGGTCGGGGCTACAGTTGCCACGGCCGGTGTATCCAGGGGGAGTCCCGCTATCTCAGCACAGGTTTTCGCCGTACCCGCGGCGGGCCAGCCCCGGGTCTTCCCCGGACTCGATGCGAGACGCGAGCCCGCACTCACTGCCTCCTCCTCACACCCCGCACACCCCGCACCCGCCGCAGAGCCCCACTTAGTGCACTCTCTACAGTTATCGCACACGCACGTTTTAGGCTTAATTCTTTTTCAAAGCTCTTTGGGCGACGCTGTGATTGTACTGTTTTTATGTTTAGTGAATATCTATTTGATTAAAACATTTGTTGTAATTGGAGTGAATAGACAGTGTTAAGAGGAATATGATATAATTATAGAGCAGTGCTGTCAGTGGTTGTATTATATTGTACAATAAAATATTTAATTATAATTTAAGACTGTAATTATTGTTATAATAGAGTTATATTAATATGTTCCTAATTTTATCTTTTAGGTGATTTCATCATAGAGCTATCAATATTGGTATTAGTAAACAATTGGCATTAACAACGTCGACATATCGAGTGTTTCATGATTTCTCATTAGTCGCCGCTCTCACGTTGGTTAGGTGATATGTGCAATACAAAAGAAAACATAATTCTAGCAAACTAGGTGTTTGTATTAAGATAGATGTTAATTAATGTAGATATATTTTTGGTTTGTGTTAAAGATACTCTGCAGTCACAATGGCGGGTGGAAGTATCTAAAATTCACTATGTAGCTAAATTATAATTATCTATTATAAATAATATATTGATAAAGAATAAAAAATTAAATGTTCGTTAACATATACGTGATTGTTTTATTTCCCTTTATGCTCCTAGATACATCTGAAGACAAAAAATAATTAAAAAGAGATACGTGAATCGTCATAATATTGGTCTTCCTTTTTGCTTTTGCCGTACAGAAAGTGAAATATTATTCAGGGATATAATTATTTGGATAAAACTAACAATAATTGGTCTAGGTTTTGCTTGGAAAAAAAATGAAATTAAATAAGTGATAATTTTGTAACATATGAAAAAATTGAAAAAAAATCCAGTTTTAATTAATTAGAACTTCAAACTAAAGCTAAAAATATCCAATAGCCAAAATTAACAGTTTAATGTATCATTATAATGATGACAAATAGATATTTAACAGAAAAAACTCTAGTCAAATAGTTTCTGAATTGCATTCTTACGTGTGAACTTATAAACACAATACTTTGATTTTGGCTCAAAATTTAAACTCGAGTTTTTAAATTTTTATGTGAATTTTCTATTTTCACATCGACAAAAACTAAGAAGTGGGAAGAGAAGTGTGTTAATACTAGGATCCCTCCGTGAACCCTGCTACATGCGGGATATAGCGAGAAGCTGAATAAGAAAAAAGTTAGGCTAACGTTTTGTGTTTATTTCAATTATAATGTTTAAATTTGAAAAACCTGTAGAATTATATAAAAAATATTTAGGTATAACACATATGTCAAAAATTTTAATATCGTCGAAGCTTTGGCGCTTTTTCACAAACATTCCAGAGCAGTAATTACATTCATTAGTGCACGTCCGCGGGTCACGAACCGGTTCACGTTGTGCGCTCGGGCGCCACTAGATGGCGGTGAGAACGTCGTTCTTACTTCCCCCCGGCAATATTTACTTCATATATTTTTATATTAATGCAAAGCGTCACAAATTACTGAAAATGTTATTGATTTAATATTTAAAACATTGATATTAAATTAATTTGTAATAACGATCATGGCGTAAAAATTGATAATTATAAGACTTTCTTTTAGAGGCCAATCGTAGCGTACTATACTATATACTAGGGCATAAAGTGATAATAAATGCTACTGGTTGTGAGTTCGATCCCCACTCGATGGAATGAAATGTTTACTTAAATTTATATTTCTATTTTTCGCTCTGGTGTCGAGGCAAAGCGTGGCGTTTGAGCACCACTTTTCCGCCACTCAACACGCAAAGCCTCAAGATATCGGCGTAAAGTGGAGAATAGAGCGCCTTCCCTGCTGTGTGCCGAATACAGCGTGAAGCTGATTATAAGACTTTCTTGAATGTCAGTGTAAGCTTATTGGTCATAATCATATATGGTATAATCATATTTCATATTTTGTTCAACTATTTAAATGTGAATGTAAGTTTGTTAAGCTTTTACGCAAAAACTAACTTTAAGCGGGCGAAGCAGCTCTGGAAACTCGGATACAAACATAAAAACACGAATGCTTTCGTAGACTAACCTACATTTGACATGGTTGTTGTCATGAATTTTATTATATGTACATTATAGAAATATATAATAAAAAATTATCACCTATTTACGCGATAGATCGGTTTTTTAATGCCACTCAGGTGAACGCCACCTATATGACAAGTGGATTTAGTTGATTGTTAAAATAATTTGCAAAGTCAAAGTCAAAATATCTTTATTCCATAAAAATGCTTAACATTTACTTGGACATGTCATAAAAGTAGAAAAAAATACAAAACAAAATAACCAAAAAAAATGTGCAATTTTGACTTGAAAAAAGCCCGTTCAAATGGTTGAGCTCATGAGAAGATACAGGCAAAGAAACTCATGGCCACTCTTTTTAAATGCTAACATTTTTTACAAATTACAATTAACAATTTTAACTTACAAATAGAGCAACTCATTTCCAAACATCTTTATCGCGAACATAATCTTTAACAGAGTAATATGCTTTTTGGCAGAGCCTTTGCTTAACCACTTTTTTTAATTTGTTCAGTGATAAATTAACCACATCGTTTGGATGTTTGTTATAAAAGTGTATACTTTGACTTACGAATGAGTGAGACACTTTATGGAGCCTAGAGAAGGGCACAGCAAGCTTATTTTTATTTCTTAAATTATGTTGATGGAGGTTGCCATATAGAAACCCAGCTGATAAGGTATTCCAAATAGATGTAAAATAAAAAATACTGTGAAATAGAGTGTAATATTTTTTACCCTATTCCTCTTAAAATACGTATAAAACAAGAATATCATGCCGTATTGCTTTTAATAGTTGTAACTAAATATAAAATAACATATATCTATCTATGTAATTTAAATAAAAACGCATGTAAGTGATAATAAAAAAAAAACACAAAGTTTTCACTTAACATTTGCCTTTATAGCCGGCGCGGCGCACAATCACTGATTTACGTCGGAGACAAAGTGTGACAGATTGCGGAATGGTAACAAATTAGTGAGACACGAGTCGCAATTATGCAAAACGACTATAGAGTTATCTAGGAAAACAACGGCACCCCACACCACGCAACTATTCAATTAAAATGAAACAGTGGCGAGGCGACATTCGAGTCACATAGACGAAGGGTCGTCCTCAGCCTCGTCTCCGTCAAATTACTTCGGCGCGTGGCCACATTACTAGGACGAATTTCATCCCCCGAGGGCCCCGGACCGGAGGGATGCAACGCTAATCTAATCTGGATTGTAGCTAATAAATGTTGTAGCTAGTGATGTGGCTGCAGGAATTTATTGCTTGTAAAACTGTTTCCAATCGTAGAAATTGTTTGAGTGACGCCGTACTTTCGACATGGTCTGATTGAATTTGCCATGTCACTGGCTTTCTCGTTTTATTTTGTACTAATCTCTTATGGAGTTTATGATTTGGTTATAATTGAAATATTATAAATTTAAAATGTAATTAAGTACATAAAATGTAAATAATAATATATTGTGTAAATTTATATGTGAGAACAAGAAAGACGTTAATTTGATTGTTTGATTAAAAACTTAAGTGAACCCAAGTATTTATAGATACGTCTTGTACTTGAAAAAAATCATCTTTTTTTAGCTGTATCCCGTATATAGCAGGGTAGGCAGAGAGAACCCAGTATTAAGACACTCCGTTGCCGACTTTCCGCCGACTTATTTGTAGAGTATTGCATTGCTTGTAGAGTGGCGGGACAAAATGCGCTTTGTTTGTTTACGAGAGAGAGTAAAATTAAAATACGAAATATTTCGCTTTCAAGCTGAACCAATAGCATCGAATGGGAATCAAACCCAAAACTTGTCAACACAATCGCACGCTTGCGCCCCTGCACCAGAACAGGTGTCTGTTAATGTTCTAAATAAACAATTAAATTAAAAATATTCTATTAAATTAATTAGATAGCTCTATACAATAGTTCCTCACATGTCTAAATCTAAAACAAAGCGTACGCGATGGATTATCGACGACCTCCTTGGGCAGAGGGCAGAGGGCTAGAGGAGAGGAGGCGTATCGCGCGTAATGCCGTGTTATTGGCCACTCCGCTCATAATCCGCTTTTAACTGCGGCCCGGGCTCGGAGGAACGTGCTTCGAATGTTTATACGGCGGTTCTTCTGCGCGCAAACATTCTCACTCCTTACCTTTTATGTCGAGCCGTCGACAATCTGTGTCTTTAGGTACCTATCTACTTAGGTGAACCACATCAACTATTGATATATTTATAAAAGTTAGAATTTTGTTAAATTTAGTTAAAATGTACCTTGTTATTTATAAAAGATACGTACACCGACTTAATGTACGCTCTAGATATAATAAATATACCTTTCTTATTTAACTTTCCATTTCCTTTGTTTGGTGGCGGAGTTAATACCAAGTTTTGCCTAGTTACCAGAGCGCGCCTTTCTCCGAGTGGGAATCGAACCCACAAATAAATAGAAATACCTACGCATATGTATGTTTTTTTTGGACTTTAACGTGTTTACCTTAAACTTTTTACAGTAGACCTACTAAAACATAAACCCTCAGCTTTAAACCTTAACGTATGTTAATTATGACTATGCGAACAACAATCAATTTTAATAACTTTGTTTCAGAAAAACTAAATATAAGAGAAAACCCAAAATTAAAAGTAAATATAAGAATTTAATATGGCTATAACCATACTTTACTTTTTAAATATATTTTATCTTTTAATGTGACATCAAGAAAGTGTCGCGTATCGTTGGAAAACCAGCCAAAAAAAATGTCTGTTAAATTTTGTATACTAAAATTCCTTCCGTAGGTAGAGTTACGCGCTTACATAAAACAGTTTAACGGCATAATAATTCGCTGCCGGAGATGCTTTTTATATTTTGGTAGATACTAAAAGTGCAAATAAAGTTTTATTATATCGCAGGAAGGTGTCTACAGTTCTACACCACGCACGGGGCCGGGGGTGGTGAGGGCCGCGGTAACGTCGTTGCCACACATCTCCGAATTTCAGGAAAACTGCAAACCTAACTGGGCTATAAATTTACATTTATTACTACAAATATACGCACGCATACTCACCTCGGCACTCGTTACCGGAACGAAGTCGCAGTCATATACCTAGGTATATTTTATTTAAATATGCCTATACGATAGGTACTTACAGCTTACGTTTTACGTTAAAATTCTAAACCTAGATAGGTTATCTTATCAAATCTTACTTATGTTATAAATGTGAAATTTTGTGAGGATGGATGTTTCACGCAAAAACTACGAAGCAGTTTTAGTTGAATCTCCACAGTATATTACCTACTGTGATACATGATAATAATGGAAGCTACAATTTATGTAAAAAAATTGCTATAATATAAAATGGCGCCAAGCGGACGAAGCCGCATGTTTGCTGCTAGTATCTTCGTTATAATAATCAACTAGTAAATACGTATTGTTTTCTAAGCGACTATAGATTCGCACAAAACAGTACGTAAAGTAGGTAATTGATTATTTTTATTTATGGCAGCACCTATCTGGCGTGTTGCACCGTTATGGTAAATTGGTGCGCGTAATTCATTAAGGTGATAAAATTTATGTTTCATATTTTCACCCTCCCAACGGTTCTAAAATATTGTTTATTGCCCGATCGATTTTTATGATGGCTCTATCTATAGATGCTATAGATACGTTACTCCTTTTATGATTATAATTGACTTAAGCATATAGAAATAAAATTACACCAAATTATTATTAAAAGTTTTTTCATAATAAACAGATATAAGAAAGGCGATTCATATATTAAGTATATTCCCTGCCATCCCGTATTACGACGCATATTCCAACTCGATAAAGTTATTTGTGTTCAATAAGGCGAATGATCTGACTTTTCCCATTTTTCCTCCACAAGTAGCCTCACCCTCTGGCCGACGCCCTCCCCCCTGCCCCCCTTGCGGTGCAAAGTTGAGGGCATTAGCGTGTTATCAGCGTGAAGACGGCGCCCACCTGAACATTCACTACTAAAGGCCAGACGATTTCGCGAAATAATGTTCGCCGTAACTTTATGTTGGTCCTTTTCGTGTTATTGTGCTAAAAATTGTACGAATACGTTAAAAGTAAAAGCGATATTGTTATAATAATAAATAATACTAGGCTTGACAAATATAAAAAATAATACTGAAGCTACCTGCCTATTGAGATTTTTTTTAATAAAAAAAAATCGTTACTCATTGTTCCCTTGTATTGATAATCAATTGGCAATAGACACATAATATAATTAAAATACTTTATTAAATAAAAAATATACCGATTATAAAAATTGACAGGAATCTAAATAAATTTTATTTAAACATACGTGTTATACAAGCGAGCTAACATGCGTCTCTATCGGTCGTGTGTCACAAGTTATCTTTCACACGCCCAGAGCGATAGACTGGTAATCAAATCAGTGTGGTCACAGAGACCGAAGTGGCGGAGGTCGTCCCAGCGGAGCGGGCGTCCATTGACAGGTTATTGATACAAATAGCACCCTCCCGGCACCTCCTGCGCCTCCTGCGCCTCCTGCGCCTCCTGCGCCTCCTGCACCTCCTGCACCCGCCTCGATAACACCAATAAAACCTGATTGATATTGTGTAAGTGCGCCCGGAAAATGTGGGAACTCGATTGATGTTACAGCCGAATTCGATTGGAGGAAAATTGAAAAGAATTACACTTGCACCCAAATAACAGCTTTATCTCAATGCTTCAGGGTTAATTCTTTATTTGTTTCCTTTGTCGTATATCACATTTCGTTTTTCAGCACTCTGTATTGATAGTGGCTGGAGGCGTGAATAGTGTTGTCTAATGACGTAACACGTGCCACTTTGGGAACGATGTTCTGTTTAACTTAGAATAATCTTTCACTAATTTCTAATTTTTCATTCGTTATGTATTGTAAAGTATTAAAAAATTAAGGGGTTAAAAGATTTTTTTAATTACAATCAATTTCATTATTAACAGATAATCTGCAACTAAGTTAATTCATTTTACAATTATTTTTTGTCTATGTGTATACGCAAGCGAAAATTGTTGACATTTCTGATAAACCAGTATGTACATAACTAAATATATGCTAAAATGTACAGCCTATAGAACTAAATAAAAAAAAAAACACGAAATTATGAAAAATGTCTCATGTAGGTATACCTGTATAATAGTTACATAAATATAGACACATTGACAGATTGTATAAAAAGTGTTGTGTTAAATGACATGTTGTTTTCGTGGGTGTTTTGGGTCGCAACAACGACATTAATATATTATTGAACCGGTGGCATTTCTTTGTGATACGTGTCAATGAAGTAATTGACAACGCTGACCCAGAATCTTATGAGCGCGGGTGTTAGTAATTAACAGTTTGTAAGCGGATTTTTAACTGGAAGTAGAACAATTCATTTATTTACAGGATTATTAATAACTAATATACTATATGTTTATTTTTTCAATATTAGCCAAGAGAAATTCTAAGGCAGAAAATTATATAAATAGAAAATTCCCAGCCAATAGCCAGTCCAGCTTACAATGAAATGTTATTAAATAAATGTTATGATTATTAATATTCCATATTAAATTAAATAATATAATTAAATTAATTGTTAAGGGTTTTGGACTGCTTAAAAATAAATTAACATGTTTAATTTTAAGCACTTACTGGTCGTACCTCCAAACGTACCTGAATCAATAATAATAATAATAATAGAATATAGTCGACAAACAAATTTTATACTATGAACATCTCGTCATGATATACGTAATATACAGAGGTGCTTGAAAAAGCAATTGTTTAAATGTTCAAATTATTGCATTATAGCTAATAGTAAAATTATTCCTAGTGGTATCAAATAAAAGGACACCGAATGTTAACAATGAATGAAAGCTAATAATTTTGCTTAGTAAGCTCTAGGGGGTGAACGGAATTTATTTCTTTTCGATCGTTCCTTTACAACGCTCTCGAGGGTTAACGGGTGTCAATGGCCACCCCATTGTGGGAAAATATCTATTAAATATTTATAACTTTTATAACTCGCCTCAAGTTAGCTAATAAAGTTATAACTTCTCTTCTCTGGCATTTAGAAGCTCTTGCTGTAAGTATACCTAATTTTATCTTTCTATGTAATTTCTTTAATCAAACAAGCAGCATAGCTGTAGGTACATTTATTGAAATTAATTTTTTTATGTATTTATCTCCCGTATGTATTATTCTTAGTAAAATTATAGAAATGTATTTCAGTTTGGACAATTTTAATATTAAGAAACACGTCATGTACTAATAGTAAAATTAAATGGTTACCTATATTAGAAAACAAATAAAATCGATAATAACATATGATAACATCCATTTAAAAGTAGAAATTTATGCGCCTAATAGCAAAAGTTAACGCCATCGAACAAAACAAACAAACAACAGAATCAATATAATAATATATGCGAGCCTTTCAAAGACTTGATCGAAGCGACGTTTCCCATAACGCTCGATAAATAAACGTGAAGACTGAGTGCCACTCTCCAAGCACTTTGTCGTTGTCGCGAGCTTGCCACATATCATATTCTATTCTGGAGTATCGCATTTCATATTCAAGGCGTATTTTATATTTGCGAAGAATAAGTAAAAGAAATATTATGGTTTTTATAATTATTTACTAGATGAACTATTTAACTTAATTTTAGCTCAACACTCAGTGCGTCCAACTCCTGGCAACGGAAGTTTTTTAATGTGAAATGAGTGTCTTAACACTAGGTTCCTAGGTTCCCTCTGCCTACCCTGCTATGGGCAGGATAAAGCGTGAATCTAAGAAATATATAAAGTTATTATACGATAAAGCTTCCGCTATGGTAGCACAGTTACACTGGACAATCAATTAGTAAATGTCGTATAGATCTTAAACAAATATGTTAGGAATGTAATTATTATAATAATTTTAACACAATTCCTAAATATAAATAGTGATTAAATATTAAGAATTATTTTTAAAATCTTACAAAGCGTTATAAAAAGGTATATTGGAAGTATGGATTGGACCACTTCGTCTTACTCCTAGAATTCAACAAAAAATCTATTATTAATGTTATAAAAATCTGACATTTTAAATTCGTCAAAAATGTACACCAAAAATATTTGTAGGGATGCGTCATGAGCCGATGGCGGCCGCTCTTGAGAGCTTATGCGTGATGGATGTGAGGCAGACCGGCCATCGCGTCGAACACAATAGACGGCTTTAGCGATGTCGACCTAGATAACTTTCGGCAAAGGTGCGAAGTCACCTCGCTGATAATATCGGATTGGAATCTTACGTGATTGTCGGTTCTGGACTATTTCTATGACAATTAATAATAATTGGTAGGTATAGGCCCACTAGCTACTGCCAGCGACTTCGGTTGCGTTCGCTTTAAGGCTATTTAAAAGATACATAGGTTTAAGATAAATAGTTTGATTTCTGGTATTGGTCGCTTCTCAAAGATGTATATACGCTACGGATTTTAAAACTATATTGACTAATATACAGTAACAGTGATTACAAAGAAATATGGCTTATCTAGATACATACTGGACTATTCCTTACGTAAGTAGTTTAAACAATACAATTCAAAATAATTTAAATATTTAAACGAACGAAAATCTCAAAATATAGTTCCATTCTTTTTTATATGTTATTTTAATTATAATCCCAAACATATTTTTATAAAATGCTTGATTTTATCTAATAGGCAGGCTAAGAAATCAAATAAGATCCTTCTTATAATCTGACATAATGTAGTAAAGTAGTTGGATTTCTTCATAAATGATCGAGTAATATGAAGAAAGTGCTAGGTATAAATTTGAAAACGGATTTTGTACCATACCTGTAACATTTCAAAGTCGTGTCGTATAGGCGTGTTAAGATCGCGAGATGCTGGCGGCCGCAGCGGCAGGTGCAGATGATTTATCTCATATAAACGCTCACCAAATTACCATTTAGCGTCATAAATACCTTATTATCAAAGCCATATGACATATTAATGCGTGGCAGCCCTGATGAAGCACTGCCTGAGGAGACATGCAGCCTATCAGTGCAGCATCCGTACCGATTGTATTATCACCGCGAACCATCGTTATGTATCCACTGATCGGACCTCCGACTGTCTCTCCTTCCTCCGCTTTGAGATACTGCATCCTGGCTTTCTAGCGTATATTTCTAGGTATGAATAGATTACTTAGCTTATTTGATATACCTTTAGACGACTGTCATAAGAAAGTTCATGGTTGGTTGAGGTTGTACGTAACAGATACAAATGTACAATTTGTTAGTTCTTCAATTGATTATGAGTAACCAACGCCTACATTCCAATTTGGTGAACTTTTAGAGACAAGCTGTAATCAGTTTTCAAGCAATCAGTGTGTGTAGGTTTATTGTATGTTTTTTAAGGAAATTATTTTTAAAGGCAAGCAAAGTGTACCCACATAGTGGCACTAGGGTTTCCTCCAATTCGCCTTTTTATTTTTTTGCACTAGAAGAAAAAGGGGTTTTCTAGTTTTGTTCATGTGTTTCATGTTTTAAATAAAAATTTTTTTTTTTTTTGAAGTTTCATTGGAATACATTACTAAATATTTTAAGATAAAGCTTAATAACCTGAATTTAAATCTATACAGTAACTGATTTTTAAATAATTATTTCCTTTACATTTAGCTATTTTTTAAACTTTTAAGTAGACTATTCTAATGCATCTACAAGTATCTTTATCAAAAAGGTTCCCCTACTGTTGTATCCACTATCATACGTCATAAATAAACTTTACCAATTTTTCACCCCTTATTTTCCTGGGTACTTACTCAGCCATGTGAATGACTTAAATTTTTTATATATCTTTTGCTATTGTTATAATATTTTACTATAATCTCTAAAAATAGTGAATATTTTAAATATTTTTTATATTTACTTTTAAATATTAAAATACTTTGGTATAAAGTATGATTTAAGCTTTTTATGTAAAATTGTCGTAGGCAAGGTAACTCTTATTGGATGAGTTTAAATTGGGATTATTACTGTACAATTTATTAAAAAAAAAACATTTAATTATTAAACAGTCTTCTTAACAAATAAATTCGTTGAAAAAAATATACATACGCTCTGAAATATTATACTCGTAAAGTAAGAATAACATTGATGCACTTATAAAGTGTCGCGAAATCTATCATATTTTTTTACATAACGAAGCAACGTATTACAACGCTGTAAAAAAATTAACAATCCCACTTATAGCACTTATAGCTGATCTAAATAACAATTAAAATAATCTAATAGTTATATATGACGACATTTTTCCCTATCCTTTTCCTTTTAAGCATATGTTGTCAAAAGCTTAACACAAGGTGTCCTGTAATTAGCCGGTCGCGCCACTTCAAAAGGTGATGCTAATGAAGGAGCAGTTATGACCATATTCCGGAAGCACCAATTATACCATCACATTATTCATTATTTTATAGCTGCGCCAGCGTTCTTTAGATCGTATTTTTTTTATCGACCTATTCAATATTTAAATTGTTATTAGCTTATATTAATTATTATGTATATGTGCACGGTTTCATTATTGTTAATTACATTTAAATTTATTAAAACGTATTTTACTTATTTTTTTTAATGTAGAAACATTTTTTTGTTTTGTTTTTAAGATATTACACAAAACTATTTGTTATAACTCTATAATTGAATAAAAAAAATTCAAAACCTATATATTCCTATATCTACGCATAAAACTGTAGCTATGATCTTTTATTTTTTTATTTTTACATTATGTTTCCGTCGTCCTCCACATTATTACAAATATTTTGTAGAAAAGTTTACTAAATTATTTTCATAATATAAAATTATAATGCACGCACTTTCTTTATAATTTAGACTCTTAATAAACTTTACTCTTATATTAGGGGTTGCGGTTTCTTAGCAAATAAACTTTCCTTTTTCATTGTGTTTAATAACGGTTACCTACTCGCTTTGTTCTTATTACCCTAACTAAATTTATTAATGTTTTTTTAGGTGTATAAAATAATATTCAAAATATGGAATGATTTTATAAATAATCCTCAAATCAATCAATTACTAAGTATTTTTAAAAACGTGTATATATTGTAATAAGTATATTATTTTTTTTAAAAGCCTAAAACGTATCTACTTAAGATTGGGTAAAGTGCGCGTTGGTTTTTGTTATATTTCTTAAAGTGGAGTAGCTCCTTAATAAATGTCGCTTCCTCTCCCTCTCTACTCTAAGAGCATGAAGATAAACGAAAACTTGAAATAAAAAATGTGGCGTTGTCGAACGATCCCGATATTGGCGGGATGTCCCGATTTTAGCCCAAAATTCAAATATCCCTTGCGGGACAGACATGGTCCTTTTTCGTAAATTATTCCCCGCATTATGAGAATTCTATGTTAATTACTTATTTTTTTTAACAACTTACTAACAACTCCAGATTTAACAATCCTGCTTTTCCCGAAGACCGTATCATTGCTTCTGTATAACGACGCTACGTTACGCAGAACTATTTAGACAACATTGTTGATATCCAATAATAGTCACGACGCGCATTAATATCAGTTATTAGGCATTTCTAATTTCTCCTCACAGCTGTACACAACAATGTTGCAAAGGTCATCTACAACAGAGTCGAGTGTGCTTTACGGAACCTATCATTAAAAAGTCAATATATTATTTTATTATTTTACATAATATTATAATGATATGGGGGATTGAATTATTATTTATTAATATTTTTTATATTTTCGCTTTGGTACCAAGGCAAAAAGCGCGGTTTGAGTTCCACCACTCAATATGCAACGCTTCGAAAATTCAGCGGGAAGTGGGGATCGGAGTGTCTTAACACTAGGTTCCCTCTGTGTACCCTGCTATATATATGCAAGAGAAAAAAATGCTACTTGACATTAAAAACACGACTTTAGAAGTTCAATTCAATTCAGATTATGCATTAATATTTTTACACACCGAACGAATCGTCGATCCTTGTAGCGTTAAAAAGGCTAATAATTATCTGTTAATGCATCGAAAATCGTGCTATGTAATTTAGAGTCACTTCCTCTCATGATCGTTAAAGTGCAAAAATATCGTAAATACCTACAGTATGGTCATTTTAATTACCAGTAATACACCCGTCTAACTCTTGCCTAAGCAACAAAAATTTGCTGTACGCATCGATTCCGCAAATAAGCTCTATTAGAATTATGTTAAACTTACCTATACTTATTTAGGCTAGTCTTGGCGCAGGGGCAGAAGTGTGTGATTGTAAACACGACAGGTTATGGGTTCGATCCCCATTCGAGGAAATTAAATATTTCTTTTAATTTATATTTATATGTATTTCCATTTCTTCGCTCTTGTCTCAAGGCAAAACGCGGCTTTGAGTTCCGCTACTCAACTCTGCCTCCAGAATTCGATAGAAAAGAGTGTCTTAACACTAGGTTTCCTCTGTCTTCCATGCTGTGTGTGGGATATAGCGTGAAGCTGATTACTGAATTTATACCTAAACTATAGGGGTACATGTTCATATAAATAAATGTAAATAATAAATTATATTTATTCCAGTAAAATTTTAATTTATACGTTTTTGATCTTCAACTTGATATTAAGAGATTATAACTCTCTATTTAGCGTACAATGTTTATTAATGAACTAAAAGTAAAGATCGCAGGGACCATTAGATTTTTTAACTTCATACAACTGTGTAAGGAGTTTAATTTGTATAAGTATTTACGTAATTTATCTATTTTCGCTTAATAATGGATTTTTTTAACTAAATATATAAATAACAAAGGTATAAAAAATGCGTGAAACCATTTTATATGGTGTCAACAAAATTAAAAACGCTATTTGCTCGGTATTCGTCTGTTATCACGGCGTTCCAAGCGGCCGAGGCGTGGTCGGTCGATCTTATCTCTCCCATTAGCGAGCGCCGCGCCCAGACGCTATCTCCGCCGCATCACCTGCACTTGCACAGTGTCAAACACCACAATTCCTACCAAGAAAATGAAAAAAAAACAACTTTTTGCTCTAATCAATAGAGTTTAATATGTAATAACAAATGTCTCTTTCTTAGACATAGATTCGGAAGCATGATATACGAAGCTCGTTTTTCTATGTTCAGAGTTATAAGTTAGTAATATTGTTTGGCGCGTTTTTTCCGCTTTAGTATATTGTCGTTAGGGGTCCTATCTCGATGAGTATCGCGTCAGTAATTTGTATGATGCAGCCGTTTTCGACGATGATAGGCTGCGTGGTGTCCTAATAGCATACACTCGTAGTATAGACGGCCCTCGTCAAATGTTTTCGTTCCCTTGTTAGATCAGCTATCCGAGGAATGTTTCACCCACGCTCAATCTCTCCTCTGGCTAATGCGTTTACTATAGAGCAATGTCTGATTTCGATCGGTTCTTAGAAAATCGATATTTGTAATAGACAAAAAAACACTAAATGTACCTATATATAGGTAGGTACATACGTTAAGTTTGTGACCACATAATAAACCGAAGTCATAGTTAAAATAACTTTAATTATCCTTAGGTACATTTTGATGGCGTGAGCGATTGTAATTAATGTATTTAATTAATGTATAATAAATTTAAATTTCTAATGTATCTACGAAAATTATGACAATTTACTACGGCACATACTTCCTACGATATCATTGCGGCAAGATCCATATCATTTTTAGGTACAAGCCGAGCTAATATCTGAAATTTATGAGATGCAGCGCTCGCGCAGGCTTCGTGACCGGATCAGGTGGAGAGAAAGGGGAGGGGGGGAAGCCGGCGAGAACAAAGAGTGTTTCAAACATGCCGCCGTGTTCCCACTAATAAGCAATAAACAAGGGGGAGGAGTTTTGGCACACCTGAAGAATCATATCGCGATTCGGGTCTACTATAGCATTAGATATCGTTCTGTGGGTAATTTTACATAGATATGCCTTTCTCTCGATGTGAATTACATAAATAGTTGTGTATCAAGAAATATTATTTTGTTTTCCAAAAACTATATAAAGGAATAAAATATAGTCTAGGTATAGGTTTATAATTATATCTCAATAAGCAAATATTTATTGTTAAGGTAAGCAATATAGGAATATTATTATACTAAATATTGCTGAAAATATTACTAAATACAACGAAAGTTAATAAGAAGAATTTGATTTTTTTTTTAACACAATAAGTTGTTTTATTAATGAACATATAATTATACACATATAAAAATGATAGGCGCTGATCTAAAAGTTAAAGTGACGATTGGTTCCTTATAGATATGCGATGTAGATACGCACTCGTGCAGCCACGGGTCACTAGCGACACTAGTGAACCGTGGTGCACGGTTTTCATTAAAACCTATAAAAGTTCAAATGAATGAAAAATATCATACAATTTTAAAAATAATGCGACCTTAACAAAGAATCATAAGTACATACGTACTTTCATCGCTATTTTATATACTAACATACCTAATATCGCAACTACCGGTGATAAGTAGGTAAAGGCTTGACTTCTGAAACTGACTGAAACATGCCTACTTGTTTTAAAATTAAGAATGTTGGCACCGAAAAATACAAGAAATGCCAAACAACCAAGTTCATATATATTATACGTATGTAGGTAGATTATTAGAGTTTCTCTACATATTGCCTAAATGCGGAAGTCTCGTAAATATAAAAATAGCTATAATTTCGCGTTGTTAACAGAGATTATACAGTACAGTTAGTACCCACTATGTAGATGTAGTAATATACCTTTAGAAAATCACAGAAACCGACACTTAGCACAGATTTCGCGATGCAGACTGGTATTCAAGGATAGGTGTCTACAAGTCGACGGGCTATAATTGTGTGTGGTTAGTGCTGATTGACAAGCAGTTGGCGCGGAGTGTAGTGGAAAATAGCTCGATTACTCGCGTTCGTCGTGACTGCGGCGAGGATAGCTGCCGTCGTCGTTGAGCTCCGACTTCTGGAACATTCTAGGTAAGCTTATAATTATATACAAATTCATTCCTATAATATGATACTTAGACAAATTTTTATATAGATAATTAATTAATGTGTCTTACTTAATCTCAAATAGAGACTAAAATAATTAAAATGTTCGTCTATTGTATTTGTCCTTACATGTGCTGTATAGATATAATTTTACAAGTTATCTTATCGGATTAATACGCACCACTCACTTTTTAAATAATTATAATAAAGACGAAGAATCAAATTCGAATTGTTATTATGGAAAACTAAAAAAATCAGCTCAAAGTTGACAGAGGTGTAGTGTCTAGTCGTCTAAGTATCTATCGCCAATACAAAGCAATTGTTGGGCGCTCCGTGACGGAGTAATTCGTCGTTTCCCTTCGACGCGACGATTAGCCTCCTCTATTTGCTTGTCTATCGGCCAGAGCTGGCAGCTGACGCCGGACGCGCCCGACAGACGGACACCGTTACAATTGCATCATTGACTTAGAAAAACGTTTGCCACGCACAACCGGCCTGTCCGTATGAACCTGACATAGACGTCTGGGCTGTTACAGCTCGCCTGCACCAGCACCACGCGGTACACTTTGAAAATCGCTGCTTAACGGGAATCGTCTTTTACGTCCATTCCAGTACTATTTACCATCGCCGTTACACTTAAATAAAATTGAACCAAATTGAATTGACTGTAAGTGTTCTTTAAATATATTTTACATGTATTTGCATCGTACAATACCAAATAGGTAATGATTGTATAACGATGATATTTATTTAATATCTAAAATGAGTTTCTCCTCGAGAGTTCCCATAGGAGATAAATATTTGCGATCGCGATCTCGCATAGGCCATGACCGGACAGGGCCCGGCACTGCGCACATGGAACTGAGCGTGGTATCGCGTTTAATCATAGGGTAGGTATCTGCCGCGCCGGAGCAATGCACGTCTGTGGAACAATAGGCACTAGGTACAATAAACTCAATAAATGAGTGCAATTAATGCCACGTATCTAGAACGATTCTCGACATAAATATCTAATAAACATAAAGTAAGTTAAGCAGGCGGCGATTCATAATTTGTATTTTATCAGTAATCTTTGTACTTACTTATTTTATAGACACTCAAGTATCATTAAACATAGTAAAACTAAAATCCTGACTTAACCACGCGCTTACATTTCTGACAGGACATTATATAGGTAGGTACTCGAGACCTTTCCTCGAACTAGTGTTTCTCTTGAAAACTAATCAGTGCCAGCCGTTAAGGAATCACGCTTGGTATTTACATACTCGTACACTAATATGTCTGGAACGTTCCCGGGGTGAGGAGAGCGCTCGTCCCCGAGGAATTAACTTCGACAACACCACAATGGCCCATAATTATGAAATGTGTTGCAGATTCCAAAAGGATATGTAATTTTTCTCCGGAGCCGAACAATGCGAGACGGTAATGAAAGGAGTCAATCAGTCGGTGTCTGCGGAATACGCTCCCGCTAATTTATGCATCGCTCGGCGCTCGCACAGTTCTCATTTATCCCGGCCCTAATGCGCGTCTCCAGACAAAGGACTATGAAGGTGCAATAAGCGTAGGAATTATATGAGTGTTAAATTTTAGATTTGTATCCAATGTGTCTTTGAGGGCTGCGCGGTCTGCCTCTCACGTGGAGTGCACGCGTGAAAGCCACACTTATGCACTTAAATCCTAGCACCATACGGATTTATAGCGGATGGCATGTTATTTACTAGCATTATACGCACAATTTGCGAAGCTGTCGCAAGGGCCGGCTATAATTTCCCGATGGCAGGAGATCCATCAATACACGCCTCGGGCCGCGGCCGCTTTCAATTTGTGGGCCGCTACATCGCCGGCAATTACCGTACAGACGGAAGGCCGATCATCATCGATATATTCGCTTAATAATGCCTAATGACACTTAATAAAGAAAAAATAAAAATATGCACGTATTATTTACAGTCATAATATGATTTACTATGCATTTTGTACTTCACAGAGATTACATTTACTTTTCATATTACATATTAAACTATTCGAATAACCAAAATAGAAATTTATCATGTATAGAAGAAGCGTTTTGATTGAGATTAGTCTATTTGTAGATGCACCATAGTCCATAGTTGTTTGTGGATTTGATTCACACCCAGGAGAATGTTTGGTTAAAAAACTTCGCCAAGCAGTACGTACCTACGCCGTCTTTATTAACAGCCACATGGCTAAACGAAAAATAATTCTAAATGCATTCTGGACATTACGTAGTTGAGATTTTTCTTTTCCAAACGAATAATTTGAGATTCCTGATGGTAGGCGTTATATCCCAGTTTAAGTTACCATACTGTTCTTGTGAAGTCATTCCCTAAAGTATACTTTGAAAATAATTGCATTTATTCTGAAAGTGATGTTATAAAATTTTAAATACATACAGGTAGAGGAGGAGGTAGAAGTTATATAAAGTTTAAATGAAGTTATTATGAATTAGTCTTTAATATATCAAGAATATGTAAACATTAATATTTTCTTTCAAGGGCGTCGTAGCGCAGACGCACTGACATGTGACTGTAACGCTAATTGTGGGTTCGATCCCCACTCAAGGAAATGAATTATTATTTATGAATACTTTCATTTCTTCGCTCTGGCACCAAGTGAAATATAAATTTTAAAATTTCATATTCGTAAATGGGGATCAAACCCACAACCAGTAGTGTTAACAGAAAATTTGAGTGAATTATCACTCTTGCACAGTTATGAGGTTAATTTTAGGTTCACAATTCACCATATATCAGGGTAGATAAAGGGAACCTCGTATTAAGATACTCCATTTCTCACTTTCTGAATCGAACTATTGCAGATTGAGTTGCGGAACTCAATGCAGCGTTTTGTTCCGGAGGAAATGACTAATAACTTCTTACCTCGAATGGGATGGAACCTACAACCGTCACAGTCTACAGCAGTTCAGTCGAATTCTGTGCCGCTTTGCCATGACTATGAATGTCATTAAGATGAAGTAATTAAAGCTTTATAAAAAAAATGTTTCTACCGAAATTTATAATATACATAAACAAATAACGCAAAAATTAAAAAAGCTTTCGTAAATTATATTTAGCATATTTAGCTTATTTTTGAGTTACTTTAGATAATAAATATAAGCTAAGAACCTCTGGCATTGCTGTAAGTTGTGAATGAACCTATTACAAAACAATTTTCAAATAGAATATTACAGATAGAGGGTAAGAATTTAAAATATCATCAATATCATTCCTTAAAAAATCTTTTTTCAGTGGTTTTTCCAATCCACGTTCACGTGATTTATATTTTTGTGTTATAACTCGAAAACTTATTTAAATATAAATAAAACAACTTTTTTGGTTTGTTTAGTTTATTAACACTTAGGGCCGAGCCCTGATATGTTACTACAGTCACGAATTGCTCACTAGACACAAAGTGAAGTTAATTTATTAATAATAAATTACTAACATTGAAATAAATTATAATGTTTGAAAAGCTAAAGTACAAATTGACTTTTATTTTACCAACATTTCCACCAGATAAGTGTAAATAACATAATTAATAGGAAATCTAAATTAACAGAAATTATATTTTTATAATGTCTTTAAACTCAAGCCTCATCGTATTTCCGAATATTATAATAAAAATTATTCTTTATTATATTTGTTTCTGCATTAACAGAGTGAGCAAGAGCCGCGACGTTACTACTACATTTAGGTATTTCAATGTCTTATCCCTTAGACTTAGAGACATCTACGTGACCCCTTATGTACAGTGCTTAAACTACAAAAATAATTTAATCAACCACTATACAATATACATACAAATATGTTAATAAAACACATTCTAGAAACAGTTTTCCCATTTACAGGCATACAAAATTATAAGTCATGTAGAAATTTAACAATATTCAATGAATTCACATTAGTGTAATAAATCATATTTTATTATGTCGTATGTACGACCAATAATTTATAAAGCAAACAGATTATAAACGTTATTTATACATGACTTAAAATTCATTCGATATGCGTTATTCTGTTTTTGCCTAAATTATAAATACTACATTGGAATATAAATAATTAATTAATCTAAAATATACGCACATTTATGTATAAAATATTTCATATCACTTATTCCCAAAGTACCGCATGGAAGCGAGATTACGCGTTTCACATTTCTGACTATAGAAACGTTAATGATGACGTTTTTGTTTAGTATTTAAATAATAAAATGTTAGTTTATTCATGTACTTTTAATTTAAATACAGTCAATGGAATGGTTACTTTAATTTCAAATTAGGTACTCTTTTAGGATTACAAATTTATTTTTATTTAATTACTATCGATTACATTATTATTACATAAAGCGCTCACATCTAAAGTAATTAATTGTTGATATTGAAAAACAAATCTTTGGTTAACTTAAACAACAGTAATGTTTAGGATTATATTTTGCACAATTTCATGTTACAAGTATATTTCAAAAATTTCATAGAAAATAAAAAAAACAGTAGGTAACTTGTGTTCTAAATTCATCTATCTATACATTTAAAACTATTATTCATCAGGAACCTTCAAATTACTAAAGTACCTATAGTATATCTATTGATAATATCCAATTACATAATTAAATAGGTACCATTTAGTCTAAATTAAAGTGTCTTATATTGTTCACAGCACTAATATAGTTTTCGAAAGACCGTTCACATGGGATGTCGAGGGGATGACGTATGCTCGGACCTGGAGAGCGGTGCGGAGGGGTGCACGGAGGGCGACGGGTACGGGCAGTAGCGGATAGGCGTTGGAGGCTTCTGCAGCCAGAGGTCTGGAGGCAAGGCGAGAGGTTGTGGCCAGGCTGAGGGCCAGGCGCGACCGCCCAGGGCCAGCAGCTGCAGCGCTGGCGGTGTTCTCGCCCAGGCAGCTCGTTTCTCCGCTTCCTCCTCGTTAGTTCCCGTCGCGCCCGAATACAGCCGTAGTGGAGATCGAAGCAGTTGCTGCTCCATTAGCATCAGCTCCATCGGATCTCTGAAGATGAAAATTTAATATATTACTAAAATATTATTTATATTCTTAATATTATAAATAGAGCCCTATTTAAGATAAAATTTTAACTTAGGGACAATTTAAATGACCAGTCAAACTCTACCAAATTAATCTGACGAATATTAGGTAGAAGAAGGCCTATTCCGGTTAGTATCGCGCTAAGTTTACCTACTTTAGGATTCTTCGAATACCGCGTTTAGCGCGTTCGTCCGTTCGTTAGCTTTCAGCAGTCCATGGTCTATAAAACCGAGTTCGCAGAATTAAACGGCCACCGACGCGCCACGTGTTTTCGAATCTCATAAAACGTTATTATACTTGCTAACTTTACGTTTAAATATAACACCATATTTCTGATATACATATAGGTACTCATAGCCAATATACTTTTGTAAGGTTAATAGCTGTCGTTGAGAATAATATTTGTTTCTGAGATAATATAAGTTGTATTATTTTATTAATTACTTTAAAAATATATAATTTTGCGCGTTACGTAAAGTTATTGTTAAATATAGAATCCGATCCTTACAATATTTGCGCGCAGTATGACTTCGACGAAGTGTATTTTCAAATGTGAAGTTAACGAGGCGAGCACGTCTCAACCTTTAGTGCAGAGCAATGCGTGATGCCCTTTATCGGTTCCAAGAGCTTGTCGCCAGCGAGCGTTTCTCGTAAACATGCATATATTTTGTTCGTAACTATTGAAATGAGAGTGCTTATATCAGGCCACTGTCAGAATCATGTTTTTGTTAGCTTCACGCTTTAACAGAGTAGGCAGAGGCCTAGTATTGGAGGTTGGAGGGAGCCAAGACACTCTGCTCCCCACATTGGTGTTGTGTGTTGAGTAGCGGAACTCAACGCCGCGCTTTGCTTCGACGCCAGAGCGAAGAGATGATGATAATGAAATTTTAAAAATTTAATTTCCTCGAGTGGAAATCGAATCCACAACGTGTCCTATCAAATTACACGTTATTGTATGCAAACTCGTCTCAGATTCTATCTTCGAAGGTGTTATTAACGACCTCTGCATCTTGAGATATGGGCTGAGTGGCTAATCAGCGTGACGATGTTCCAGAGTCGAGATGAGGCTCAAAATTGGCATGACATCACGAGATGCCGTGTCGAATTTAATCTATCACCGGCGCGGCCGCAGGCGCCGGCTGCCCATCACGAACACAGGTAGTGCCCACACAAGCTAACGAAATATAGATTTTTTATTAGAAACCTTAATTCGTACAGAACGGATAATGGCGGGTGTTAATGTTATAGCTGGCTCGTATCATCTCACGCATCTTCTCACACATTACAATAATATTCCCTAATTGAGCGTGATATGAAACGTTATTATAGAGTGTTAATGTTCGGTTATTTCATTATTTTTTTATGACTTCCTTTTGATTTATCTACCCAAAGTTTCTATCTATTTGTAAATATAACTTAAAACAATATATTACTGATAAAATTTAACGTTTTATTAAAATTTATACCGTTCTTGGTTAACTTTTAGTTATCAACTATTAAAGAAAAATTCAAATCAACTTTGTATGTAAATGTAATCGATACATGTGTAAGAATAAAAGAAGATTATTTTACATTTAATCGCTTTATAGTATGGCATGGCATTTCATAATTTCATCATTAGTTTCAAAACTGTACAAAATGAACGTGTTTTTATTTTGAAACAGAATATGAGCATATTATGTTGTGTCGTTTCGGGTGCTATGGGGGCGTTAATGGGGTATTTATTATGATCTCGGTATCAGCGGTAATAGCCAACACTCGCCGGCAAATTACAGGGCGGCGCTCTAAGAGGCCGTGTAGGCATGATGAGTGCAGGTATCGATATCGATAAGGTTTTGTGGATTAAATTTGATTTATGTTATTACAAATAAATAATAAATACTAATATTGCTAAATTATTATATTTTTAAATGAGAGAGTATAGTTTAGTTAAACATAATAGACACTTATGTCATTTTGCATGTAAGGTTTGTGTCAATAATTACACAAATACAAATTTGTTCTTTTAAAGTAGGTACAGGTACTTTGTATTTTGTGCAAAAAAATGCTATAATAAATAAAAAACCACATTATCATTATAGTACCTACCTACATTAAGAGAAACAATATTTTGTTACTTTGACCTTAACGTCATATGAAGCAATAACATTCTGAAATGCCCGATTCATTAAAATTTAGTGGCAATTCTGCCGTTGATTCTCCCGTTGCTCTGTATTGCTATTCTTATTATGTGTTCAATAACGTACAATTCGCGAGGCCTACCATTTGTATGAGTTATCACTAGGAGTAGAGTCAAAATTATTTGAGTCCAAATGAATGTAAAAATTATCCTATTTTCTTTTAACATGTTGCTTAATGTATTTAAGAACATTATAGATACATTTAATTTTTATTTATTTCATACTATTTATTTAATAGAAAAACTTAAATCTGTTTATGATGATAAATTATACTTCAGGGCAACGGATCGCCTAATTGAAATGTTTTATATAATAAGATCTGTAGTTCCACCGCTTCTATCACTTCCGCAAAAACATGTTATCTTATTATAGAAATAGTACTTGACCTTCCAACATACCATTAACTCTCGATTATAAGCCATTCGTAAAATTAAAAACCAGCGGCAGCCTATTCCACTTTAATTACTTATCTTAGTTAAGAGCTCACACGGTAGCGACTTGCGAGCGGACGAAGCCATAATGCCTCGATAGCATCTCAAATTAGCCGTCAATCACGGGGAACTATCAACGCCGTATCAATTAATACAAATCAGTAGCACACACTGAGGCCATGACGCAGCCGAAATTACTTCAGTGAAATATTCATTAAACTCCTCATCAAAACATCTTTCAAATGCACATTAGCGTGTATAGGTAAAGCATTGGTCATTCGGCCTTTAGTTAAAGATCAAATACTTACTATTATTTTTTGACAGAACTCGAGTAGGCTTAGAATTAATCTTAATAATGAATTAATTTAGAACTCTGAGTGTTGGGGGAGGTTCAACTCCATATAGTGTCAACCAAACGATGTAACGCTGTCTAGCATATTGGTATAATCAAAAATATTATCTCTATATGAAAATTACAACAACTATGGATTTCAATCATATATTCATTCCTATACCAACTGCACCAATTTATATCAATGAAATACTTTTATCGTACTTATATCGTACTATATCTTTATATTTAAAAGAGTAAAAGGAGCACATAAGTTGCACATAAGTATTTATGAAGTTTTTGCACATTTCGCGAGAGTCCAACACGATTCGTTTCGGAACACGTTCCGCCGCGGGACCGGTCCCAGCCCGACGATGGCCAGATAATAGAAATGCGCTTTAATTTGTCGTTTAGGGCATAATGAGAGCGCGCCTTGTAATTACGCGCCGCCGCCGCCGGCTCGCGCTGTCGACGTGCCCCGATCCGTGCAACCTCGCATCCTCGATCGTGGAAGCTTCGAGTACCGCCAGCTCGTAGCGTTCAGCCGGTGCCCGACGCGAGGTGAGTGCGAATCGAGAAACATAGGTAGTGGCTCTCATGGGAACGCCCGCGATTACGGCCTCCGGCAAGTTCTCGCCTCGCACCGGACGGCTCAACTTAAATGTAATGAGTGGAAATCGGAATTATACAGAGCACTTTAAATCGCATTCATAACCTGTGTTTATACGAGTAGGTGTAAATACTGTCGCCATAAGTAAATGAGCCTTGTAGTTTCTCATAATTAAGACAGATCATTTAAATATGTGGAGTACGATACGAAAACGTTACAGTTAAGTACAATTAACATAAGTTACATTTCCTTAGATTTGTTGACTGGTACCCTTAGTACGAAATCCAACTGTCGCTCTCAAGTCATGCGTAACATTTCGTTTAAGACGCGGTCGAATTTTAATGAGAACTTACAATGCCTTTGTTCATCGATTTAAAACACTGATTTAAGCCACATTCTTCACTTCACATTCTTCACTTCGATTATTTGACGCAAAGATGGGTAATGCGTTTATAAGTTTATATATGTAATTACTAATTATGTATGTATAATGATTAATATATGGTGTCAAGAAACGTTCGAAACGCTTGGCCGATTTTGATAATTTTTACGTCTATCTTCGATTCGATAGATTCAAGGTAAAACTTTCGAATTGTCACTTAAGAGATGACAAAAATCACTAAACAGCTGTTGTCAGGAACAACACTGTATTGCTTTAGACAACATTTGAAGCTACTGGCCCTGTTTTCAGTTGGCAACCAGAGTTAGTTTTTTTATAATATACATTTTTAGTGCAGTTCAATATCATATAGGCCATAAATACTAAAACATTTTATAGCTATAATTTAAGTTTGCGAGTCGATAACACCGTGTAACTTTAGAGTGCGAATCACCATCGACGGTACTATCGGCTTCAATCAGATGTGTCGGTTTTTTCTTTTCTTCATAAAGGCCGCCGCTCAAATTGCAGGGCGGCCAACCTAATGCCTTTCAACTGTTGCTAATAACCTGCCAATTTATCAAAGTGGCCTGCAGCGCTGCAATCTAACACTCGGCGATACACGAACACGTGGCCGCGGTCGTCGTTCTCGGCTAACTTAATAGGTGCTAATTTTAGCAAAAAATACCACTGCAAATTATAGTGTGTGCTGGTTGTAAAAATTTAAAAAAGCATCTTAACATTTTATAGTTTAAAATCCAACGTCCTTCTACCAAAGTCGTTTAAGTTCTTAATGTAAGAATGTTATGTAATATTTGTAAAAAAACGTTTTACCTAAACATGCCTTTAAAAAAATGTATTAACCGTATTATAAATCCCAAACATTTGTAACTCTATTAAGTTTTTCATATGTTATTTCTATTTCAAAAATCAAAGCTTACCTATTCAAGCAGAACCTTCAATTAAATCGTGGATTGACTCTGTCTGCCTAAATAGAAAAGTTTTTGTGACGTGTTTAAGACTTAGGTCGGGACACATTCCATCAAACAAATTCGCATTTTTAATGAAAAAAATAGATTCTCCTAATTGTTGTACATGCAACA
This sequence comes from Heliconius nattereri, assembly GCA_013403645.1. Taxonomy (NCBI): domain Eukaryota; kingdom Metazoa; phylum Arthropoda; class Insecta; order Lepidoptera; family Nymphalidae; genus Heliconius; species Heliconius nattereri. The sequence goes on from JAAIXI010000230.1 coordinate 7,622,999, forward strand.
CCATAGATGACGTATATCATGTTACGATGGAATGTGTCCAGAATGAGCCTCTGAGACGTCGGCTAATTTGCAGAGATTTTTACAATGATATAGGAGCATGTAACAGTGCTTTAGCAGTACCAGACTCTGTGTTAGGAAAAAAAAAATTGTATATAGCTCAGAATAAAAATAGTTGATTATAACTAACGTTAATTAGAATGTTAACCAAACAGGACAGCATGGTCGTTGTCACGACAAAGCTCTTAAGAAAAAAAGCTTACCTATCAAAATCAGTGAGTCTCGACGAATCCCTGAAGCCTTTCGCAAAAGGGTTTGAGTCGATCTTCAATTTGGTAATCAGCTGATTCTGGTAAGCAGTGACGGCGGTGAACACTGTCTCCGGGAAAATGAAAGTCCTGTGTTGTTCTCGAGACAAGTCAGTAATGGGCCCCCCGCCTTCTCGCACTTTCACTAAATGAATCCGTGGCTGATACCGATGCATAGAGTTAAGTACAATCTGTAAAAGAAAAGAAATATAAATAAGTAAAAGAAACCGACCACATATTTAAGACAAATGAATAATAATTGCGATGCCTTTTGTAACCAATGGTTGTGGGAACAAATGGTATAAGGGTTTATATTAAAATTTTAATTACAAATTCCCATCTTGCAAAACAATAAATGATTAGGATTTTACATAAAACCAGAATAGAGAAGGAATGATTTCTTACTGTTATTTGTTGAACTTAACGCTTTTTAATAGTATGTATTCTTATTAGAATCCAAAACATATAGGAGCTTAACGCTTGCCGACAAACATTAAGATGTACAGATTATTCTTAGATGTAAAATAAATTAATTAAATATAATTTCATAATATACGCCTAATATAATGACTTATTTCGGTATCCCCGAAACACGACTAGATGCAATTTTCTTGTAATATTAATTAAGTTTATCTGTTTAATGGTAGTGTCGGTGATTCCTCATCACTACATCGTAATTAATTGGGCGATGTGACGCGCGATAGCCGCTCGCCGCTGATGGTATAATTAACGTTCGTTAATTAATTTGACTGCCTACTTACTTACTTTATTACATAATTGCGTGAATCAAGAGCGCCGATTCATTGTGATTATTATACTATTTCTATTTATGATTTGTTAGGAACTTTGGGGATTTGGGGAACCTAATTGGGTTTATGCATTACGTTTTATATCATAGAATACTTAACTAATGGTAGGTACTGTAGACAGAACATGTCTGGTTCAATCATTGAATCTTGGACTATCTACTAATTTACTGTAACAATTAAAAAAACTTTGAAATTATTTTATTAATTTAATGGATAACTGCTTACATTTTAATAAGAAGTGTATAGATACGCACACACACACACACACGCACACTTTCATACTCTTATCTATCTATACCTATAGGTAACTACTGACAAAAATATAGATACATTTTATCTTTTGTTATTAATAATAACATAATATCTATCTACCTTGTAGACATTTTTATATATAATTTATTAAGGTATACCTTTATAATTTAGTCTTTGGCAAAGGAAGAGCAAGTAATTTTGAATGTTACCTGCATTAAAAATTACAAAAAAAAAGTAAGTATAAAGTAACAGTAGGTACTTACAATGTTTAGTCACGGTTAAATGAAATTCTATATTATGACAGAAAATTATATACCTAATTAAATAACAATAAAACAGAAGATCCGCTGTAGTCGGCATCAAAGGAAGGCGGAGTGGCTTGAATCATTACAAAATCGTTAATTTCATCACCTGCGTCTTAATGAATTATCGCTGTTTTTTATTATTATTTGTAACTACGTTTTCAGTAAAATTTAATTTATAATACTAAGACATATTTAATAATTGCATTATAGGTAGATAGATGTTTAATGATATTTATTTATCTTTTTCAATTCTTATCTTTGATTTTTGTTAGATGCCTACTAATGAAGTTCTTATAGCAGAGATCATTTATTATACCTATTGCTTTATTGAAGCTAATATAGAGGTTTCATCTAGTTATAGTAATTAGATAGGTAAGTACAATATGTATTTCATTTTGGTAAAATTTATAAAAAAGTTCTAAGATATAAAAAAGTGTTATAGGTAGGTCCCTAATAAAGACATGTTTTATTACTAAATTAATTGCATAATATAAAAGTTAGAATATGATTTGCAAATAATAAAGATGCTAAGGTTGAATAAAGGTGGCTGGGGCTACCTAATCAAATTTGGTATTTGTTGTTTTTAAGCAATCCATAGCCAATTATAAATATATCTATAACAGCTAATAGGTACTATGCTATATTAGCTCTAAGGGATCCTGAGAAATAAACAAAATAAAAAAAAATTCTAATCGAGACAGTACTTAGAGGTATATTGTGTAACTAAGTATATGAAAGTAAACAATATGTGTGTAGCCTCCACAAAATTGAACACATATTCATTATCCACGGTTACTAAGCACATTATTCAATTATAGAAACATAAGTTTTATTGTAAAAAATTAAAACATATAGTATTATTATGTTAGACGTGCCTACGCTGGCGACGACACAGCTCGCTGAAGGGATGTACCTCGCCCTCGTACAAATTGCTTCGGAATATCAATCTTTAATGCAATAAGAATAGAGTAATGTATGTCGTGGTGGTGTAAGAGTACGGAGCTATAATTGCGGCGGGGGGCGTTGGGAGGGCCGTAGGGAGGGGCGGCATGGCGGCCGGAGGGGGACACAATGCATCAGACCGTTCAGTTGACAACACGTCTTAACGTTCTTGCTTCTTCATATTATATTTTAGTATTTAAATATTTTCTTATAGTGTTGTTACAAAATGTATATCTTTATTCTATTGCATAAGTGCCTATTTGGGTGGATCTTTTTATTAAGTGTATTGATTATATTTTATGTATAAATAATTTTTATATAATTTTAAAATGCAACTCACAATATAATTCATAATAACTTTTTTCCTATTTTTACCGTCTCACATAATAAACAGTAAATGTACCTACATTTCAACATATCAATAACTATATTTAATAAAGAATTTAACTAATACACAATGAACTTTATAATAATAATATTATGAATAAAATATTTATTATCATAATTTTAACTAATTAATTATAATGAGTAGATGCCAACTGCGAATTGGAATCCAACTGGATCCCCATTGGCATGGGATGGACTTAAAGACCATCGAACAGGATCTATGGCTGTGATTCTAGAGTCATATCTTGAAACATGCACGTACAGCCTACAGCTGATCTTCGGCTTAAAAAGAACGAAAAAAAAAACAAAGAAAGCAAATTCGCCTACTTTGTAAAATTAACACACTTGTATGGATAGTAGGTACATTACCTAAATATAAAATATATATTAATTTGAGATAAATTGAAGTGGGACACTCAGGCCAGGCGCGGGGAGCCAAGAGCGAGGTACGAGGTGCGAGGTGCGAGCCGTCAATAAGCCGCGCGTCGATATTTCGATTAGCGCGCGAGGCCGCGGATTACGGCGGATTTTCGCCTCCGCGCCGCGTTTCGACAAATTACCCCATTTGTACCTACCGACTACCTACCGCGTAGCAGACACAGTATTACCTATACTCTTATATATCTATTATATGCTCATATTGATATCATTATATGAAGCCGTCGTGGTGCAGGGGCACAAGGGTGTGACATTTCTTCGCTCTGGCACCAAGGCAAAAGCGCGGCGTTGAGTTCCGCCTCTCAACATGCAATGCCTCCAGAATTCGGCGAGGTTCACACTGCCTACCCTGCTGTTTGAGGTTTAACAGAATGAAGCTGATTAGCTTTTTTTTGATCTCAGTGGTTTGTTTAAATTAACATAAATAATATAACATAATAATAAAGCGAAACGATATGTAATGTTCGACAATATACGCTTTTGTATAGTGAGTAGTGGATGTATACGTTGCTATGACAACGCGTATTATATGCTTCAATTGGTTCTCTAGTTACCTACTATAAAAGTGACACAAAAGGCTGCCTTTAAAAAAATATATTTATACATACATAGATATATTATTTGTAAGGCTGCATTGACAAAGCTATTACACACTTTGTTGCTTGTTATTTAATCCCATTATATTCTTGAAACGTTATCTCGAAGCACATTGATAATGTTATTACTAACATTTTATACAAATTTACAAGTTATTTTGAAGCGGGTGTCGTAAAAACTCAAATAAATCACGACATTTATGACATTGGAGTTAGATCAGAAACACTTAAAATAATTTGCATATAGCACACATTAGGTAATAAATAAACTATATAAATACAATTAAGAAGCTAATTCATTTTTTTTTAATATTTTTTGTAATGTAAGAATAAACTTTTCTCATTCTCAGTTTATACTCTTAGCACACTTACCTACCGACTCTTGCATAGAATAATATAAGTCATTTAAAATATAAAAAGTAATAAATTATTTATTATTGTATGATTTACAGAATACAAGAACAAACATTGATATTTAATGACGAATATTTATAAACATAAAAGAGTTTATACCAAAAATAATGTTATTTTATTCAAGCTGTCATTTGCCTACTAAAAATAATGGATTTATTTATGCAAACATCGTGTGTCCATTCAATATGAGATGTCAACAGATTTAACGGAAACGGCGTGGGCGAACACAGTCAAGCACTAAAATGTTTTACTTAAAAGACATTTTAATAACTAAACTTTCTTAATTCTTAAAATTGGTTTTTGAGTTTATTTTATATAGGTACTAATAGACGTTCAATTGAGTCTATTTTATATAGGTATTTTTATTTTAGCTTTACGCTTTAACCCACATAAAAGAGTAATTTGATCCAATAATGAAATTAAATCAAAAGTCCCTACATTCCGTGCGATTAGAGAAATCTCACTGAGAATGGAGAAACTCGTCGATGTGCTTTGTCTTTTCAAAGCCGTAAAACAGAATTATTCATGTCTCAAGCAGCAAACATTGCATTTACAGTCAGTCACCGTTACACTAGGTAGTGTATTTAAGAAAAAAAAAAATATATGGTAAACTAATCATTATTATTTGTTTTCTATTTGTTTTTGTATATTTTACAAATATTATGCGTCGAGAAGTTAAAGCTGACTGTTACTTATCATATTTACCTACTTATGGCCCATTTTAATTTCTTAGTAGATACTTTTAAATATTAATATTTTAAAAAATAATTGTAATTTACTATTGTATTGAAAGGTCATAAACTGAAATCGTGGCGTGGGTGGCTCTGTACGTAAAACTCTCGTTGTTGTCAATTTATTACTTAATATTGTGCGCGACTGTCCGATAGCATCATTGAGGTTAAGTCAACATCGGCGGTAAGCGATGAAAAATGATGCTTTAAAGTAGCGGATTTCTCGCTCTTTTTATTAGGTCTTTATCATACCACCTATATAATAAGCTAAAAATTGATTATAAATATGACAAATAATATAATCAGTTCCAGTCTTTATTAGTATCAACATATATATAATATAATTGTAGCGTTATAATAATTGTCGTATTTTAATTTTTTCTCCTTTTTTAGTAAAACGTATTAACGGTAGGTATTTTTTAAAATTTTATATGAAAAGTTTATTATTGTTCGTCAAGAAGATATATTTATATTTTATATATTAAAAGTAAACAATTAAGCAGCTAAGGTGTGCACACCTTTATTAAAACTATAAACGAAACGATAATGTTTACGATTTTATAGATGTCTAATGTCAAGGTAATATATGGATATTAATTTCACGCTGATGTATCTATTAAGAGAATATGAATGCCACCTCTGCTGGCCGTATCCATATATCAAATCTATATAAGTATTCGTCACATGTCATTCATTCATTCACTTTTATTGGTTTGGAAAGGCAACAAGGCATAACAAGATTATTTTAATTTTAACCTCGACCAGTCTCAACCGCCTTGTCTATTTCTGGAAAATTGGATAATAACGAACTCATTTAAAAAAAATATCACAATTGTTTAGCTGTTCGTTACATCATTTAAAACTAACGTAGACTCAAAATTAATCGTAATTAAAATGCGTAAGATATTAAGTACGGACTCTAAATTTGTAACAAATCTTATAAAGTATTAAATACAAAAAAATTGAAATGTACGACTAAAAGTATATAGCATCTGTATCTAGGCATCGCTCTTTGACTGATTCATTCTAAACTAAATATAATTATCGGAATTTCAACATTCCCTTTCAAAAGAAAGTTATATTTATGTTATAGTTTATGTCCATGAAGGTGTAAAAGTAAAGAGAGAAAGTATTTTCTGTCAGTCATATGTTACGTTCAGTGATGCTACTTTCGTTTTGAATTTAGTAAAATAAAAAAATTGCTAATGTAAAAGAGGGTTCTATGGTATAATACCACTTTTCTGTTTAGCACTGAAGGTACGTGGGTTCAATATTTTATTTTAATATTAAGTATTGGCATCATATTAAAAAAAATACCCAATAATAATTATTTTATAAGTTTCTCGTCATTTATAATAACATTGCACCGTAAAATTTATTTTATATAGATATGTTAACATATTTTTACAACTTTGTGCTTTATATCGCATAGGTATACCTAGGTAACGGTAACTGCACCAAGACTATACCTACTTACCTACATAGAATCAAAATTTCATTTTACATATTTAAAGAAATAGGTATAAATGCCAGAATATTTGTAGTTAATCAATTAATTTAAATTAGTAAATAAGTAACTAAAGGAAATAAGCAGCTAAAGAGAAACAATAACCGAGAAAGCATAAGATTTTTTATCTGCCTACGTACGTAAGACCTTACAAGATTAAATATATAAGAAATTCATATATTTTATTAATCAAACGATATGTATCTACTGTCCAGTCTACAGTCTCCGTCTCAGTCAAATACAATATATACACATTCAAACACAAAATATGATAGGTTAGAATATCTCTCATACAAATTGCAATAGGTAACTATAAGCCAGCGAGTTACTACAGAAACCACAGTGCCTTAAAACTCGGTGACTTCAGTGCATAAATCATAATCATTTGTTATAACGTACACCTATTATTACATACTATTTATAAATAAGTAATAATACATTATTAATGTGTATATTTTTAATACAAAAATGTATTTAAAACAAAGTGTGCTTACTTCATAGAGTCTTTAGGTTCAGTATAAAAAGTGTCATAACTTATTGAATATTCAAAGAATACATATGTAGTGTATATTGAATGCGTGTGATGTAAACATTTATTAATTTCCATCTTTTAAAAAAACTATCATAGGTTCGTCTACCTTTGCAGATAAACAACTTTTTCCATCTATAAGCCTATAACTCACTTTTTACTTGCTATCGTATTTTTTTTTCATTTTCCATATAGCGTAAGTATATTCCACATGTAGCAGGCAGGGTAGGCAGAGGGAACCTAGTGTTACGACACTCCATTCCCTATTTTCCGCCTATTTTTCGAAAAACCGCGTATTTTTCGAAATACCGCGTATCAGAGCGAAGAAATGAAAATTTTAATAAATAATCATTCATACTGCCGAGTGGGAATCGAACCCACAACGGCCGCGTTACAGTCACACCATTGTGCCCCTGCACTACGACGGACGGACGGATTTTCTGGCTCTACTATTGTTATTTTTTACTATATCAATGTATAGCAAACAAATTCCAATAGACAGGACAGCCATTTTGAAATATTTTCAATAGACAAATTACGATAAAAGATATTATTCATATTATTTAAGTTTAATTCAAGAGACACAATAACAATAATCTGCAATTACTTAAAGATAACAATTTTACGACTCCATATTATCCCAGTAGCTTTTGTTATTAAAAAGATAACAGATAAAGATGGTTGAATTCGTGTGACATTATCTTAAGTCTCTTTAAAGATAATTGAGTAACGACATACACTTTATACTGAATTACACGATAAGCAAAAAGAACGAGAGTATCCGAACGGTCCTTAGCGCTCTATCTGTCAAAGAAATCAATTTCACTCCATCGAGCGTGAGTAATCGGGGCTACTTAATGAAACTTAAACGTTGAAATATATGAACGTCGAGAAAAAAAATAAAAAAAGACCCGTTCTTACGTTCGGAGCGCGTTCATCATAAAACATAGGTAGCAATAAAATTTATTCTAATAAAATGTTTGCTCGTAAAGAAAGTGACAAGGGCAGTCGAGTGAAAAAGTGGTAAATCGTCATTCGACTAGAGGCCCGCCGTCGCCCGCCGTCACCCGCCGTCACCCGGGGGGCTACGATAAACGTCACCTTGGAATGAAAAAAGAGGAATGTATTAAATAATAATCGGCCACTAGCACCAACAGGCGTAAACTAATATTGGGTTCCGTACCGTTTTTATGTTACTTGTTACTTTAAATTTATGACGGATGTCACACGACTAATACGGGAGGTATACTTAAATATTAAATGTTAGCATTGATACTGAACTCTAAAGGCACTATTGACATAAAATGGGACGAGAGAGGTAACAAGTATGGCTACAATTTGAAGTGAGAAATGCGTTGTCGTCCGGACGCCTGCGCCCCCCGCGAGGCTGTTCCACTCGCGTTATGGCCAGCATCTCGAGGATATCATTACAGAGTTTGATTAATATGTAGGCTGCTATCATTGGCATCGCGTCATAACGACATTCAAGGCTCATAACTCTGCTAAATGAGCTCACTTCTCCACAGTCAGGAGGGACGTATATTTGCATACAATACATGGAACTACTCGTTTCTTACTTCAACCATTAGACTGCATTCCGTTTTAAGTTATCCACACAGCATTAAGTTTAAGATAATTATGTATATTTACAAAGTAATTTTAAATTATTGTAAGTGGGGCCTTTCAGGCTTGGATCATTAATTTTATAGCAAGAGTATTTATTACGAATATTACAAGTCGTTTCTTATATTCTCCACACGGATATGTCAGCATTGAAACTATTTTATTAGTAAATAATAATCAAAAATGAGTGATTTGTGATGTATTATTTATTTGTTAAGTAATAATGTACTATACTGTTTCCTTTAGAAAGCAATAAAGTAAACACTTTAATGTCTACAACGACAATATTGCTACAACTGAGTTGATCATAAATAAGCAGTAACTTATAAAACAAATATAATATTTTATAAAGAATAAACATGAGAACATACTGCTCTTACTTTTCTTTTTATATTCTAACAAAAGTGAATTCAGGCAAACATTTGAACATATTTTAAAAGTGATAAATAAAATAATAAAATATAAAGACAAATTAAATACAAAAACGCAACATTTAAAATATTACAAGAATTTCTGAATGTTGATGCCGTACCTGCATAGTAGGTATATTACCATTTATAATAATACTAAAAATGAGACTCGCTCAATGAAATCACAAGAAGCCGCTACTAATATTATACCTCGCTACAAAGTAACTTTGGACGGAATGGTAAAGTTTTAGTACCATCTATCTAGTTGAAACCAGGCTATTCTTCTCAGCTTCGAGGATGCACATGCAAGATGTAGTAACCACACTAAGTATTGGCATAAAAAGGATGATTGCAAATTGGCATGTTTACTCGGATATGAACCCCATGTCTGTTATTATACGCCATCTGGTTCTTACAACGGTTTTCTTATTCCACGCGGTAATGATAAAGCAGCGAAATGGTTAGGTCTTTATAATTTTATGTGCCTATTAATAATTTTACGACTTGGAACTTAAATGTGCCTATCTATTATTTTATTTTATTTTATTTTGCCTTAACGTAAACTTCATACCTTCTGGTAAACAGAAAGAAGCGAGTTAGTTAGTTTAATCACTCACTTCAGTTAACTGTTTTGCGCTTTTTTGAAATAAAACAACATCTTTTTGCTTCAAAAAACCTATGTTATAGAAATTTTATATAGGTAAGTGAATTTGAACCTACGACCATCTGTGTCATAGTAATGAAATATAGTATAAATTTAATTTTAACTTTAGATCCTAATATAACATTGTTAACAAATACTACAAAATATAAATTATTTTATTATTATTATTTTTGTTAGTAAGAATAAAATTACCAATGTAATATAATCCTACGTATAACATTGTATTAGACTTGTCTATTGAAAAATTAACAGTGCCATTTGTTTTACAATTTATTAGTTATTCAAGGAAACCGTCTGACATAAGAGTGCATAACTAATATCACGTGACGATTTAGATTATTATTAAATTAATATTTCATTGTCTATTTATATTTTATGAAGTACGACCTTATATTCATTGTACCGATGAATGTGTACATTACATTTTATATATACAAGTATAAGTTTTAATTTAAAATTCCATGTAAAATAATATTCTAAATTTGTGGAAAAACAACTAATAACAATAGTAATAGTAGACTAGCGGAAATTGCGTTGCATATATATATATACACCTACGTCAGACAAAAAAAATCATTTATATATATTAGCATTGTTTCTAAATCACTTATATTCAAGATTATACAATTATACATCTAGGTGGTATAGCAAAATGCGAGAAAGCGACCAGTCGCTATACTAACAGTTATAGATACCGCAGTAAAAGCGCACCGGTCGCTTCCGCCGACTACCCTTCCTCTTATACAATTGCCCTTATTATAACATAAAAATAACTCATCTCTGGCCACAAAGTAAATTAACCGCTTTTAATTTTATTTGCTTAGCGTTGTACGAGTACGTTGTGCCTTCGTTAGGCTGTTTTTTAATGTTGTTATTATTAACGTAATTAGTCGGAATGATTTTGGTTAAGGTGACCGTTTTAAAAAACAAACATACTATTAATAAACTAGGTATAAGATATCAACCTAACGCTATATGTCAACCTGAAGCTAAATAGGAAGGAGACATTTTTTTAAAATTGAATTGTACCTATTGTTATTTCACTTGTTTGCGAATGTCGTCAAAATAATTAGTTTTAAACTTAAAATTTAATGTACGTACAGGTCATTTGTACACCCAAGCTCTGGAACCTACATATCTACCTAATACTGTGTCTTGAAAAAAATATATAAAGTTACTATCACAGCGTATGGGAGTTGAATATATTAACTTCATAGTTACTCAATAGTAATGCCTACTACAAATATTCAAAATTTACCTCATCCCACATATTTTTAAACATAATTAAATAACTTATGAATATATAAAAAAATTATGTAAATTACGAAGAGGCAACTCATATTGATTTATTTAATTACAATATGTTCGAACGTGAATTCAATCTTATCGCACCTGTTCGAGCAGTTATTATGAATTATTACAACTAACGCTAACGTTTAAAATAGTGAAATCTTTAATCAGTAGTTAGAATTATTCATATTTATATCTCTGTCAGTATAAAAAATTATGTTTCTTTGTTTAAATTTTTGCTAAATTCTTAACTAATATACTTTTTTCTACATTTATGTTTAAATCACCTATCATGGAAAGCTTAATTTAATTTGAGCTGTGTACACTTAGCCGTAGCAACAAAAAAAAAACAAAATCGGGTTCACGCCGTATACTGCACACAGAAGGGTAAGTAGGAAGAACCTAGTGTTAGGACACTCCGTTCCTCACTTTCCGCCGAATTTTTCGAGGCATTGCCTGATGAGTGACTCAACGACAGGCATTTACCTTGATATCAGAGCGAACAAATGAAAATATTAATTAATAATAATTAATTCCCTCGAATGGAGGATGGGGATCGAACCCATAACCATCGTGTAACAGTCACACCCGCGTACCATGCGCCACGTTGGCGTCCGTAGTACCAAGTATGCGGTTATCATTAATTATGATAAATATCTCAATGCCGCTGACGGTAACCACGTAAATGTCGCAGTCCATGGCCAGTGCTCCCTAATGAGAAGGAGTAGGGAGACCGCGCAGCAGGAGATCCTACGCACCACTCCGTTATTTATTAATTCTAATAACACATTATACACGAAGCCAATGGCTTGTTTGTTTTTCTTTCATTCTTATTCTAAAGCGTTAACGACGTGAAAATATCAGGTGTAATTAAAAATGCGGGGCCCCGAGGATTGATGTTAGTCATCGTTCATTAGGCGGAGTGGGGCGTTGAGTGTTTTATTGATTTTTATTGGATATCTCCGTATGATGATGCAGGCTTTAGTTTAATAACTAAGAATATTATAAAATGTTGCTATAGTGATGTTTCTTTTAAGCGAAACATATTCGTAGTGATCCTAAATGTTAACACATCACTAGGTATTGCTTGAATAAAGATAAAGAAGGACACATGTCCCAAAGCTCGGTCCATAAATCAACCGGTGCCATTACCAATTTCCACGAGCTCAGTAACGACGAGTTTTTGGCTAATCGCCAGCTTCACATCACATCAGCATCCAACGCAAGATATTTAATCAAACACAATTGGCATTTTTAAGTTGCTCGTAAGCAAACAACGCAAACATTGTGAAAGCTGTTTATAATTTAGATGAATGGAGCCAGATATTGTATAAAGCAAAAATATACGTTTAACATTAACATAATATGTATTCTATTCTATAAATTAAATTAAATAAATCTTAAGTATTAAACATTTACATTTTTTACAATAAAAAGGTGAATTTAATACATTTTGTTTAAACTTTAAGCAGATAGGAGAAAATGAAATGTTATGTTACTTATAACATACAATAATAAGTACTTCACAAAAGATTAATAATGTCGGTATTCTTTAGTAGAGAATAAAAACTAATAAAACGACCGAAAAAATCAGCCACATATTTTTAATAGAACCTATATTTATAACTTTACATAGGTATATGCAAAACATATAGCGTGATCATTAGCAAAGCCAAATAAATTAAAATATTGTTAATTACAACATCGCATCGTCCCTAAATTCGTTATATGATTTTAACAATTCTCATTATTTTAATAAACGGTCAAAAAGCTAGTCATAAATCATCGCGAACGTTCGTCATTAGTATCGGACCGTATTCACAACCAGCAATTTCCATATTTTCATTAATGAAAAGGTGTTACGACGGACTTGAAACGTTATTTCATATTTTTTTTTAATATTGAATCACCTTCGCAAAGAACACATCTAACTTTTTCAATATTTTCTTTTATTTTTATTTTTGAGTTTATCTTCTCGAAAGAATTAGTTAATTAATAGATCTAAGCGTAACTCGAACTGGGAATCGAATACCCAACCATCGCGCGTTAGTGATATTTCCATATTGTGATAGTGCAGTAAGCCTGACTGGTTGCTAATCGAATGAACTCCACAATCAGAAGCCGTCATCGCCGTTTTTCGTGCGACAATTCTCATGAAATGTAACGTTATGACCCCGATTCCAAACCACGAAATAGGCTTTTACCTAACCCTTCAACAGTTATTGACTGCCTACTTATTTATACTTCATATTAATTATAAGGCAAGTCGTGGCGCGGGAGTAAACGCGACAGGTTGTGTGTTTGATACCCATTCGAAAAAAATTTTTTTTTAATATTTTCTTTTTTTCCCTTTGGTGACGACGACGAAATGGGGAACGGAGTGTTTTAACACTAGGTTTGCTTACGCTAGTGTGAAAGAGATACAGCGTGAAGCAAAAAAAGAAGGTTAATTGGGAAGAGAGTTAGTTAAACTTGTGTCACTAGGATTAGTCGAGTTTTAGGTTCTCCAAAAGTAGGCAAAACGTAAAGATACGAAGCATGTGGATGCGGCATAGCACATTTCATATTAAAAAAATGTACCACATAGTAATTTGTTTAAGCGAACTATTTTTTTTTTAATTATTTCATGTTTTAGCTTATAATTTAAATGTTATACAATAAATAGTGTAACATTTAGTTACAAGTAAGCCACGGCTTGATGATTAATTCGCTGGTTTTATAGAGTTTTTGTTCCACAATTAGGCGCGATCCGGCGCGCGTGCCAATGTTGCGTGAACAATATCTAGGTAGTTGCCACGTATCAACAATTGACCTACACTACTTCCGGCCTTAATAAATTATTACTAATTCGAAGATTTCGTTAAAAATGCAATAGCTAATGCAAAATGTTGCATTTTGTTGGTTGGAATATTAATTTTTGCACATGCATAATGTAAGTATATATATATACATTTCTTTAAGTCTATATATAGTTATATGGATAGTTCATCCATAATCACAAATTATTTTAATTATTTTATTTTGTATTGTATGATGTGTCCAGACGATACACAGGTTAATATAAATAAGAATTATGTAATGGTTAAATTATATGTCATTTTGTCCCTCATTCTTTATCCTGGGGTATTTGCCAGAGGTGAGGCAGAAGTGAGAGGTGGGCAGTGAAAGTTTAGTAAGAAATTACACCGTATTCTCAACTTCTTATTCTAAAGACATTGCTACCCAAATGGCAGAAGTTAAGAAGCCGAAGAGTTTATTTAGCTAAATATCCTAGTCTCATGAGCTACAGGTTCGAAGTATAAAAATCATTTTGCGTTGTATATTAGGTAAATCACGTGGCCATATTAAAGTTACCTAATGTATCAGCGGTCAATATCTCATTTATATTGTAATTTTAATTAAATTACGCTTTCACAGACATTGCATGGTCAAGAGTCTACATGATGATAAAGATAAAGATAAGTTCGCGTTATGGGAAAGCCAATTAGAGCTAGACGTGTTTTTCGTTAGAGCCGCTCCATCCATCACACTACCACGCCCAGCCTGTTCCATTCCGCTGCCCTCCTCATTCTGTAGCCCTGACCAAGGTAATTAAATTATACAAAGTTCACTTAAGTTCAATTTTTGTTATGTTTTCCAAATTTAGAATTTGTAAATGTTTACTTAAAATTATTTTTGTTGAAAGTGAAAACATTCAAAAACAAATTCACACTCATTGGAAATTTACATACTTACATACTTATATTTAAAATCCACGTACCTACCTACCTTTTATTTTGAAAATATTTATACATAAATATTTTTATATTTTTTTCGGCCTAAAACAGTTCTTTGGATTCGAACACCTATGCAATCTAGAAAGAGGCGGAAAGTAGTGAACGGATTAAAATATCACCATATTCTCACCGCCAATCCGATAATATATAATTATGTGATAACTAGATTAATACCTATAAATCACATTTTAAATATTACCACGAAACAAATGAAACAAGAGAAAACAATTGGCGGTGACGAGCAAAAATAAAAAAAAATCACCGCAGCAGTAAGACAGTAGCAGAGATGAATAAAGAAGTTGGTCGCTCGCTGACACTTTATTGGCACCTGCGACGCGGAGGCAGGTACCGTGAGCCGGCTGTCGTTTGGCGACATGTGCGACTAATTTGTTGGCAACAACGCGCTCATTACAGTGTCGCCGACGCCCGAGGTGTCGCCGACACCGGCAATTTCACTCGTAATTCTATAAAATTGCCACACGCATAAAGAAGTCGTCCGCAACTCATCTCGGTGTTGCGAACGTGTCACACGGTTTATAGAAAAACAATTGGTTCAAACATGTGACATTTTTGTATTGATATTAAAATTTATATAAGTATTTATATCAGTTTTGTATTTATTTTATGGTGTTCTAAAGAAAAATTACTAATAACTGACCTGGCCATTTTTGTCCATCTCGTTGTTAGTCAACTTGACCTTCTCGAAGGAGACTACCTGCTTGCGGAGTTGATCGCCGGAAAACGGCGAGTCTGGATGTGGGTAGAGTCGGGCGGGTGCAGGTGGGTCTGCCTTACCCGCCACCAGCCACGACGACCGGTGGTACGCGTAGCGGTAACGCTTGCCGTCCACAGGCACCACATCCAGAAGAACAGCGTAACGAGCCTCCGCTTTGCAGCCAGCAAATGATACTCTGACAGTAGGAAACATTCGCCTGTAGACAAAATAAAACAGTTTATATTATTCAGTTGTTTTCAAGTAAAGAGAAATGATATGTCCGTACTTATATAAAATATTTGAACTAAAATCTATTACAACCTCCCGCACTAATGACCTAATATGAACAAGCACATATCAAATTGGATGTTAAGATACAAAAAAAATTATAACATCCGAAAGTGTTTTACGAGAAGTAAACACATGCTGACAACAAAAAAAAGATTAATGTATATTAACAAAAAATACTATAGATCTGGCCACGGGCGGTGACTTGTATAATTACAGGGTGAAACGTGAACTAGGAAATCAAACAAATATGATGTATACGATTTTAATGCACCCCTAAATGGGCCGAAGCGCTTCCTGCCGGCCAGAGGCGATAACATCGCACAGCTACTTATTTATAACGTAAGCTTTCTTAAATATATTTTTTTAACTTTAAACGGTACTTTTATAATTTTGAAGGTTAAACAAGTGGTCATAGATAAGATAACATCCAACAATTTGTTCATCGTTGCTAACGCAATCGGACGTGCGTCGCGCTAGAGTTGTTCCTATTAATTACTCAAACATTTTAAACGATCGATTTGACGATATTATCGTTCAAGGTTTACGGCTAAATTCCTACAGTATGTAATATAAAATGCAGGAGTGAAAGAAAGAATTATTAGCGGCCATAAAACACGGGCGCGGTGTCAACCTCCCAATAAGCGTAATAATAAATGCGAGAGACCTATAAAATTCTCGGAGTTAGCCCTAGTATAGCACGACGATAAAGCGCGGTATACCGAGGGTCTCAGCACGGTGAGCGGTGGTCATAAATAAATCGTATTAAGGTGTGTTCTGAACAGTTACTTGGTATCTAAGTGAAGGATCTCTGGTCGCGCAGGACAATAAGTTGCTGTCAGTCGCGTTTATGAGTCTGTCGTTATGGCGATGTCGCGATGTCTCGCCTCAACGGAGACGGTACTCGCCACCCAGCGCGGACGCGTCACAAGAACAGAACTCTACATTTATATACAGACATACATACACATAAGTGCACCATGCACTTATATAAAGAATACCGACATCCATATAGCCTCTACTCTACTTTACTCTTCTTCTTACTCTACTTTATTCTTTTTTTTATGGAAAAAGGACAAGGCAAACGAGCGTTCGGGTCACCTGAAGGTGACCACCGCCGCCTACGACCCCGTGCAACACCAGAGGAGCTACAGGTGCGTTGCCGGACTTACGTACGTCTGATTGGATTGTACCTATCTAGTCCTTTCTTATTTTAGAATAAATAAACGTTGTAATATTTTAGTTGATTAAAACCAGCCAAAAAATAATTATACAATTCTATGAATTTATTTTCCAACATTTAGACGAGAACAATTAAATATTAAAATTGTTCGTTGAAAGTTTGTGACAGAAGTTCTCGCAAACAAATATTTATTACGGCTATTAATTGTAAAGCTCTATTAAATATTGCCCAAGGAAAAAAAGGTAAGTAATTTCATGTAAATGTGACATTTCACGAATGGTCATTTGTAAAAAACTATAACAGCATATTTATATGGACATAACAAATTTGTTTATATTTATTATACATTTTCCAAGCGCATGAATAATCTTTTAAGTAATTTAGGTTGTTTTAAATAATAATTATAATGAAAAACTGAATATTTTTTTACCTATAAGGAAGATTCCTTACTTACTTTCGGAAGGGCTCTTCTAGCTATTTAGTGATAGACCGATATCTTTGCTGATAGACCGATCAATGTTCAAATAAAGCGTATTGGATCGAATATAAAAATGATACGCATAGTTTATTCCATAAAAGACAAATTATAATAATTATGTAGTCATGTAGATGCATGCTAAAAAATACAATTAATTATGAGCAAAATACAAAAACTATAATTTTATGCTATACATATATGCAACAAACGCTTCATATTTCCGTTTCGCTTCATTGCTTTAAGCAAGGGCTCGTCTATGCCGCAATTATTGACGACCGCAAATTTAAAAATATTTGTACATAGTTCATGCAAAAGAATAAGTTAATTATACGACCAGGACATGGAATTTGCAGAATTGTGTGACAAACTCCACATACGAGTACAAATATTTGTCAATACATGTGCCTACGTAGTTTCAAAAATCAATTGCGGTTAACCACTTCCAGGGAAAGGCGCGAAGTTTCGGCCATTATTCGTAACATATATTCTTTTGAAATTTGTAATAAGTTATTTTCGCTTTGTACAAAAAAAAAGAGGCAATGTACAATTTTAATGAGTCTATCGTTTAAAGTCGTCACATTTCTGTTTCACAACATTGTGTTCGTTTCTTTTGGTATGAAAGCTATAAAATTATATGAATAAAACAGAGGTTATATAGCGTTGTTGGCAAAACCATATTAAGACGCTAAGTAATTACACATATTTTCTGCTACTTGCAGTCGAACGTATCAAGATTAATGTTTCTGGAATGCGAGTCCCCGACCTTTAACGCAACACGCATTAAATAAATATAGAATTCAGTGACTACCAACTGAATTACTAACATTTGTTATTGTAATTGTGAACTATTTTTCTTTTTTGTCGTTCTCTTTGAGTCCCACGATAATTTATTCTAGTAAAACCCATACTTGTACGCTAATTTTATGAGCTAATTTTCATTCCTTAGTTTTTCATTTAAAATGTAAAACATCATAATAAATAATAGACAAGACAATTATCAACAACCATTGCAATTGCATTAAAATAAATAAGATTAAGAACAAATGCAATTTGCAAGCATGTTGAAGTTTTGTAAAAAAACATTACGTAACACGATGGTCATGTTTTTTTTAATTTTTGATAAACCAAATAAAGATAACATTTACCTACACATTGTAAACTCCTAGCTATTAACTAGGCTGTGAGAAATGAAACATATAGTTAATTCAATATGAACATTATCACTTCCCACTGTTAGCCTAAAAATGGTCGTTTTGAGATATTAAATATACACATATACATATATATAATTCTATTGAAGATGCTTCACGGAAATGCAGATGCTGAGGTGGATGTGCGGCGTAACGCGGTCTGACCGCATACGCAACACATTTATTCGAGGTAGTCTTGGGGTCCGTGACCGTGTCTGAGATGGTTTGGCCACGTTACGCGCCGGCCTAAGAACTATGTCGGATGCAAGTGCCTTGCTATATCAGTTCCTGGAGTGAGACCTCCTGGACGCCCAAGGAAGCGCTGGCTGGATGTCGTGAAGCAGGACATGAGAGCCAATGGTCTAACCACCGAGGAAGCAAAAGACCGTGCAAAGTGGAGTAGGTTGAGTAGGAGGGCAGACCCTGGCAATAGCCGGGATTAATGCCAGGAGGAAGAAGACATATATATAATTCTATATAAAAATTTTAACGAAACTTTTCTGTTTGTGAATCAAAAATAATTCTAATCGGTTACTTTAAATGTTCTGTTCTGTTCTTTCTAATATGGCGTTCCGAGCGTGCCAGTTGAGCACAAAATCACTTCGCCAGTGTCACGTGGAACTTTAAATGTATCAAACAATTATTAATAATTGTGATTCCCGTTCCACTGCAATTGTCTTTCAATAATATCGCGTGCTTACCGTCAGTAGTTTCCATGTCTATTGTTTATCGTACATAATTATTTCAACAATGACTTTTAGCCATTGTTTATTTGTGAAATAACCATATACTAACACTGTCAAGAATTTTCTATGTCGGACACGTAAAAAAATTTACAAAAACATTATACAATTGTTTTGTACTTCTTTTATGTTTTCAACGACTTATTTCAACTTATTTTACGTTTTCAAAGTTTAACTATTACCTACAAGTTTATTGGTGACGTTCTTACTTATTTCTATTTGCGCAAGACATTTATTAAACACCGCCATTATATCGCACTTGTTGAATCGATTTTACGACTCGAGTTATTAATTTTATGTATTGAAGCATGATTAAATATTACGCATACTCATTAAAAATAATAGATTCCAATAACAATGTAGTAACACCGTTCACCATGTTAGAAGCTTGACTGGTTTCCATGTAATGTCATCCAGTTGGCAACTTGCACGCAACTCGATATTTACGAGTTCTCGATTTACATCTTATGGTATGATTGCGAATGATTTTATTTATTATTTAATTTAAAAGCTCAGTCGTGGCGTAGGGGCACAAGCGTGTGACTGTAAACGCGACAGGTTGTGGGTTCTATTGCCAATCGAGAAATCGACGGAAACCGAAGAGCGGAGTGTCTAAACACTAGGCTCACTTTCCCTTTGCCTTCTGCTACGTTCGGAATACACCGTGAAGCTACGTGAAAAAATATATTAACACGAACAAAAATGGAAGTGTTAAAACGTTGCACATAATTTGCAATGTGTTTGTGTAATGTGAGAATGGGGAATTAGGGTGACGTAGACGCGTGTCTGTCAGCTGAGTGTCGTTCACGCGTCTCGTTACTGCTAGCCACGCGACAACAGCCATAATCTCATCTCTCGTTCGACATTTACAAAATACACTGTTACCATACACTGTGTATTTTACAGACTTCATTGCATTTAAGATCTTTTGAGATCAGAGAAATGAGAATGATGATTGTCTTATGATGATTATGAAATGTCTTAATGTCTGAGACATAATTTGGCATCAGTGCAGTTGTCCATGCTTATACATCGGTAATAGTAACTAATAATTACTATTAGTGGATATTATAAGAATATAAAAAATAAAAAATTATAATTAGTTAACAACTTTACGTAAGAAATCTTACCTATCGTTACAAGAATAAATTGCATCTCGCACAGACACAGTGCATTTTAAACAAATATAACACTAAAAGTAAGAGATTGCGTGTTCAGAAAATAATATTTTAAATAACTGAATTGGCAGCTGATGAAGTTAGCTCGTACCCATCCCGACAGCACAGCTTCCACCGCGGGAGGATCACGCGAACCGTCATCTGTCAGGCCTTAATATTAATTTCCTTGTAAAATTATACAAATTGACACTTGACATGTTTTGTCGTCTCCGGGGTAATCGTGCGAAATGGAATTCCATTTTATTACTTTTATAAAGAGACGACGGTGACTTCTTGTTTCTATTTTATTTACTTCGAAAATTTAAATAGCTTTTTCTTGTTATACTAACATATTTGTATTAAAATATCGTGCATTTTACACTTTGGTTGTTTTTGATGTTTTCTTATACAATTTTCAATGTTAGAAGTTGTAAGCTACACTAAGTTTAGATAGTTGCATCTATGTTATTTTGTTGACAATAAACTAATTGAAAAATTAATTTAAATAAACCTTATTAAATAATTATTTACTTATCGTGTTTGCACATTTTTATTTATGTAAATTGTTTTTACATAAATAAAACTGTATTTTAAAATTCCACTCAAGCTTCCACGATAATTGAACAAAGTGGAAGTATAGCTTATATTAGCCGTAGGTCGCTTATATTTGCCGCTTACTAAGAAAAAAATTATAAGGTAATAATATAAAAATTGAATGATCATATTTGCATAACGTACAAAGCTTAACTTTTAGAAGCATCTTCTTGGGCAAAGTTTAAATATTACGATGTGGTTGTGTATGAAAAATAATGGAGACATAAATATTGTGAAAAGTGACGTTTAGTTAATGACCTCAAGTCAATGTGTGTGAAGTAGCTGCGCCGCGGGGCGTCCGGCCGCGGTGAGGCCAGCGCTTGCCTAATTAAAATAACTCTTTGTTTTCTTTACCTTTATAGCTAGCGAACAACGTTTGATTATTTAATACTATTAGCACTTAAATAGTTATTTGCCACGTTAAATCTTTCCCCTGTTTCAACATTTTATTTATGAAATATTTAAACGAAGATATTCAACACCTTTGTTGTACTAAATATATGCCAAATAAAATCCTATTGGAAAACCTATAGCTGTTACTATTGTCGTCGTTTTCCACTTTCCGTATAAATAACGCCTTATTGACTAATCAGATGTAATCGCCTTTTTGAATAATAAGTAGGTACATGAGATCCCAAGAATTTTTATACTTAGTTTAGTTTGTATATTTACTTTAGTTTATATAGTTTAGTTTACTTTAGGTTATTTAGTTTATATAGTTCCATGATTTCAATATTCTTAATTCATTACGTGATGAGGTAGACTGTTATTTAACATGAATCTATTTACTTTCATTAAAATTAAATCATTAATATTTATGTATCTATCAATCAATCAATGATTTATTTACTTTTGTAGTTTGTAATTATTTTATGTAAATTAATTGTTTCCATAGTAAGTAGTTTTTAAAAATATTATTTTATAATTATTTAACTTTAAGTTGAATTAGGTATATGCCTATATACATCAGACAAAGCTATTAAACGCAAACGAATATATAATCGTGAACCAAAGCCAATGTCCTACACGCTACCTCACATTGTTTAATTAAAATGTTAATTACTAATTATAAACGACATGCTTACTGCTATTGCTACTTTGTAAGCATTCGCATTTTCTAACAAATTTAAAGCTCTCAATTACCTTGGCTCTCACACGGCAGGGTAGACAGAGGGAACCTAGTGTTAAGACACTTCGTTCCCCACTTTGCCCCCAGGCGTTTGTTCGACACTAGATCGAAGAAATCAACATTTAAATTTAAATGAATATTTCATTTCCTCGGGTGAGAATCGAATCCACAATCAGTCGCGTTACTGCCCTTAAGATTTAATTAAAATTATTCTTAATTAATGAACGATTTTTAACAGAAACATTGAAGGTTAAATATTAAGGAGCCCATAATAAAACAGTTAAAATTAACAAGGTGCTGTTTTTATCGGCGAAATCTGGCTCACTTTATGAGGTTTCCGGCCCCGCTCCACGCCCGCGCCCTCTCGTCATAAACCCTGATGCGGCTATTGTTAATATGAAACATTCGACGCATAACGTCCTCTTTTGAAGTCGGTTAAACATTCGACGTGAAATATAGCGGTTATGTCAAAATTTGACGGCCAAGACTTTTAACAAAACCGTTGTTTGATAACGATCGGAATTAGTAAGAACCCCAATTAGGAACATAAAATTTGTCATATTAAGATTAAATTTGAAATGTTAAGTATTTTTTTTTAAGTTTATGATATAATTTAATATTTTTCTTGTTTTATGGATCGCTTGATGTTTATTGTTGTATCTATTTTTTATTAGATGAATATCTTTGACAAGATATTAAAAAGAAAAACGACTTTAACGTACAACTAAAAGGTAATATTAACTTTTTGATATTTATTTAGGCTCAAATTGATATTAATACATTAGCATTCCAAAGAAACCTAACTTAACCTACAAATTCCACACTAAAATAGTTTACGTGTTTCTTAAATATGACGTTTTAAATAATAATAAAAAATCAAACTACGTAGACTGTTTGTGTAAAATGTAACGTAAGAACCAAAAAAAAAAGTAAAGACGATTGCAATCAAGTATACCCTACATGCGCACCCAACGAGCGAGTAAAGCGGTTTCACTGTAATAAGAAATTTCAACACGCGAGATAAACAATCGTGGATAAAAAGACAATTAGCTATAAAACCTCTCGTGCACACGATCGAAGCGAATACATTTAAAAAGTAAACACGTTAGACTATTTATCTTAAATAATATTAAAATACTTAATCTCCTAAATTAGATACTTCATACAATAAATACTTTTTACCTTACTTATTAATAGCAAATGAAAAGTTAATTATAATAAGTAAGATATTAAAGACCGACACGAGATTTGAACCCGATGATTTAATTACGTGTGTCGAATGCACAACTGCCGGAAGCGATTCGACATAACCAAATGTTCATACGCTGATATAAACGGTTGTTTAAGTTACTAACGAGAAATGCTCGCTTCAACATGTCCGTTCAAAATGCATATTAATATTAATTTATAACTATTATTATTGCATTTTTACATTATTATATATATGATTAAGTTGCTTAGGAGGAATGAATATTCTTAAACGATAGGCTTGACGACATCTTTCATTTATAAATATGTAAATATCTACTGTAAATAATTCATATATAAGAGTAACATAAAAAAAATATGTAAACAACCTAAAGGGAAAAAAATATCTTAAAAGAACTCTAAGTGATGTTAAATAAATTGCAAGTAAGTAATTTTACAGATCATCTCTGTTCATTATATGCCGAAGTATCTATACCATCGCCTGGGATGGAGATTATGGAGTAATTAACTGTTTTACACGCTCCTAATGGCTTCATTCGGCTAATGACCAGCTCATCTCCTCTTTGTACCACCTCTATAATATTCTTAACTTCGTTGCTAGGCCATTTTCAGCTTTAATTTTTAATAGATTTTTTTAAATTAATCTCTAGACACCTCTCGTACTTTGCTGGAGAAAGAAATTAGAAGCAAAGGATCTACCCACTAATTGTACTATTTAATTTGTTAATTTCAAGAAATTGCAATTGTTACTTAATAAAGAACAAAATATAAGTAAAGTTAAAATATTTATGTTAACCGCGCCTTTGCCTTTCAATTGATATGCATTTATATATGAAGATAAAATTTCTCATTTTACACGTTATTAGCTGATGGTATTATACCAAATCGCCATTAATGATTACAAAACTGCAGGTGTTGGAGGGTCGAACATTTGCACAGCTAAGACTGCTAAGAGTCAGAAGTACCATTGAAAATATTTTGCCACATCATTCATTATATGACTTATATACGTAACTACGTATAGTGCCTATTTATTATAAATTAATTATGTTTAGTATACTGTTTAATTAACATGTGTTATATTCTTGTAGCTCAAAACTTTTTGCAATAAAAAATTGGAAAAGTAGAGCCGTTTTTGATTGTTTTTTAAAAACAAATGCAATTATATTAAAAATAAAAGAACCCGCACCCGCCGCGTTACAGTCTCGCGCTTCCTCTGCGCCACGACGGTCTCAAATATAACGGTTAATTCATTGTGCGTACATTTTCTATAATTATCTTCTTTTTCGTTATTTACGTATCTCGAAAAGGTATTACATATACATATGTACATAATAGTAATTTACTAAAACTTTAAAGGAATTCGTCAAAAGCAAATTGAAGTTTTGTCAGAAAAAGTCACCGGTTGACATGAACGGTTGTCAACAGTTGATGGATCGTAGGTGAAGGCGAAGCTTGACGGACGGAGCCGGGTCGTTAGAGTGGCTGCACCATTACCTATGATCGATCACCGACGGCGCCGGACCGACACCCGACAAATTTAATTTAGACCGCTAATGTCTTGTTGCTTTACTTTTAAGATGCAGCTATTGCAAACTAATTGTATATAGCTCGGAAATTTCACTAACAAAAATATATATATACATTTTGATTTATCGACAAGTTAAGTTATAAATTTTAAAAAAAATCAGCTCACGCTGTATCCCGCACACAGCAGGGTAGGCACAGGTAGTATTAAGACACTCCGTTCCCCACTTTCTGCCGACTTCAGGAGTCACGGAGTTGCGTGTTGAGTAGCAGAACTCAACGCCGCGCTTTGCCTCGACCCCACAGCGAAGAAATGAAAATATAAACGTCTTAAATGAATATAAAATTTTAATGAATAATTCTATTTAGTCCAGCAATTACACAGTCGCTTGGCCCCTTGCTCCGCTATATAAGTATCAGTGTATCGCATTCCAGAATAAAGGTATTACATTGTTTCGGTAATTCCTTGCGCACGTTAACGTGGCTACAACGTACGCACATAAAATTTATAACGTAATTTGGTTTTAATGAGCACAAATAACATTTACAGGTCGCTCGCGAAGTGATGTAAACGGCTTTAATTACACCGTTGGAATTAAGCACCGCGCGGCTAGTGGTGTCGAATCAACACCTTCATTCGAAATAATGATAACGTAAAAAATGTCATCACGATTTAGATTCTACACCGATGATCTAAAACGAGCGCAACTCTTTTAAAAATATTTCATAAAATATTACGTTCCGGGCAGACGGTGGCAGACAGGTACATTATGAGTATGTATGAGGAGGGTGGCGCTCGCGGGAGGTAAATGCAGTCGGTCGGGGCGCTAACGTGCGCGGGGGTGCGAGCGGGGAGAGCGGTGGGAGGGGGGCAGACGTCGTCGAGGAGCGTCGGAGGCTGCGATCGATGAAGCGCGGACACGCCTCGCGCACGCCGCCGCCGCAGACACCTTATTGTTGATTCACTTGCTGGTTTAAGAAACCTACCATGACTTCGTATCTCACTGACAAGCAATTCGAGCATACACCATATATATAACTATAGGTGTAGGATTACATTCTAAACGCAGTTTCATGGTCAAAATGAAAACCGACACGAGTCAAAGGCTCAACGAAGGAACTGTCAAGAGATCGTCCGAATACGGTGAGCGTGTTAAACGAACGTATTATGCTGAGCTGTCACTGCGGTGGCGGTGCCTTTGCCTGTACATAGATATTATCACGCCCCGGAGGCTAGGAAGCACCTCACGTTTAGAACTTTACGAAAAAGTAAATCCGACATCCATCGTCCGACAGATTAAATAATCTCGCATGACTAATGGATACTATGAGTAGAGGTGAAGCTATGTATCTATTATTAAAAAAAAACATGTGAAAATATTATAATTTTTACAGAATAAACAATTTCATTAATTTCAAAATAATACATATTAATTATATTAGCATCTAATTTTATGTATAAAACTAAAACACAATACAAAATAAAAGCAAGTAAATCCAAAGTATCTTTTTACTTTTATCGCTCTATCTAAAACCCTGTCATAACGGTTAGTTAAGAGTGAGATTAGGTGACCACAACAAAACGACCAACGAATCGCTTAGAATCTGGCAACTGAGTGAACCACGACCGAAGAACGGGTTTCAAGACATTGAAATTTCTAAAGCACACACACTAAAGTTTAATTTTTCATGTTACTTTTAAATAATATAGTTATTTTTTACGGGACGTCCGATTGGAATTCCAAATTATTTTATAGGATACTGATCTGTCACCGATAACATGCTAGCAGTAGTTTGGTGACAAGTAAATTGCTCACTTGTAATCCTGGGGATTAGACATCTTGATTTATGGAATTCCACTTCCTCTATTACGATTATATCGTTCATGTTATTTTTTCTTTACGCAAATTTAATTAGTTTTACGCACTTAATTTCGCATTAACAGTACGGACGTTAATGAAATATGAATATTTATATATACCATGTACCATTATCTTGATCAAATGTTTCATAATTTATAATCATATAATAATAAGCATAAGACATAAACAAGTTAAATGAGGCGAGCGTCCAAAATTACGCCGTGTAACGTTACAAATGTAAGCAGAGGGACCTTGCATTTATAATAGAAATTATTTTAAACTGCACACTGTTTCCCGCATTTAGTATGGTAGGCAGAGGGAACCTGGGAACCTATACACTTAAGACACTCCATTCCCATTAAGACGTTTTCGTTCTTCGTTATTATTGTAAGAATGAAAACTTATTTAAATCATAAGTTATTTAATTATCCAATAACTTTAAAAACATATGACAGTGGAACCAGGTCGGTCAGATTTACGTAAACTATGTAAATAGAGGCTTTACACGCAAGGCTATGGTATAAAATCTTATCAGCACGTTATAGTCTTAATTAGAACAATACTAATTGCTATTTATGGCAATGCAGCTGTGTTGTCGAGTGTAGAAGCTACTATATACACACATTCTCCATACTTTATACTATATACTCTGAAATTATTTAAATTAGCTCTCTGATAAAAAGTAAAAACTTTAAAATGCTATGATGGGTGTACTCTCTTTAAATTCCGAGACCAAAAAAGTTATTATTGCTTTCGACTTCCGAAAATCAATCTGAATATAAAACTTCAAAAATGTTAGCATTATACATAATCTTAAAGAAACTTTACCCAATAAGTATCACCAATGGTTTCAAGTTTTGCTACTTCCAATCTTGGGTCGTTTCATTATGTAAAGCTAAATGACATTAAATTTTTATCGCAGGTATTTAGCAATAGGATTACACAGCGCGATAATGTCGAGATATTAGTAAGTTCGTTTGATGGGACAGGTGCGGCGGGGGCTGTACGGACGGACGATCTAATTCTGACGAATGCTAATGAGCCGCGTAACCCGACGCTTCACCTGTCCGATACAAAATATTTTTTATTTACGCAGCCCTCCAGGGAATATGAATATTTCGACGCTATCGCCGCCATCGACCGCATATTATGTTACACGTAAGAAAACTATGACCAGCCATTATTCAAGCGCTGGACCAGCTATCTCTGGATTTTTCTATATTTTTCATAAGTAGGTTGTACGATAAACAGTGATTATATGTAGACAAAGTCGTAGCTAGAATTGCAAACTAAACAGGCATATTACGACTGTAGTTAATTTAATTATTTAATTAATAACTAGTATCGAAGGTAAAATCCTTATTGTCTTGTTATTTTATATGACAATTAAATTTTCTTGAAAACAACCAGCTGTTTCTGCAATAAAGCTAACTATTTACAAGCAATAAGCTGTATCTACTACATTGTATTAAAATTAATTTGGTATAAATTCCATAGTCAAACACACACAAAGTAGAGAATACGCTTTGTTTATATTAAAAGGACGCATCTGCATATCGTGGTGAATTCCGTAGGCAGGGGTCATCAATCATGGCGCTGTAGGGCCGACGCCCCGTGACGAATGCCAACCCAAACACCATTGTGGCCGAGCGCCGTGCCACCCACACTGCAGCACGCTCGCGCTCGCAAATATACAGGTGACACAGAAGGGTTCCATATATATATAGCGAAGTGTGATACACAAATGTGGTACTTTCATATAATGTAGATATATGAGACAAATGTATAAAAGGCAATATAACTCAGTAAATTAAGACAAAGTTCAGGTAGAACATTTTCATAGATATTTGAAAATATTGACATTCAGATATATTCCGAAATAGCGACAAATAATAATTAAAATGATATGTTTCAAAATTATTTATACTAACATAAAAAGAATTTAAAAAATTTAGATGTACTGACGTTATATTTGCAGAACCCAAAATTGTTGAGAAAAGTGTTATATGGGGGTATTGTTACTTTTCTTTAACGACCGCGACACCACTTTTGTCATATAATTAATGGCCTTGCACATTCAAGCATGTTCCAAGAAAGCCTCCTACGGAGACACACTATGAGCTGAAGTGAAAATTTAAAAGCTGTAAATAGTTAGTTATTAATTTGGTGCTAAATGTATACCACCCACCGCTAGTCACTAGATAAAAAACACCTATAGGTACATTAAGGGGTATAATTGTTAGAATTATTATCATATGAAAATTTTAATAATCGAGAATGGCGATTTTTTTACTGTCATGCTATATCTTGCACACAGCAAGTTAGTGAACGTGGTGTTTAGACACTCAGTTCCCCACTTTCCGCCGAATTCTGAATTGAGTGACACTAAAGCAAAGAAAATGGAAATATTTTATTTACTCGAGTGGAAATCGAACTTACAATGCACAGTGGCACAACTGGTTTCAATATTTTAATTTCCTATGTTTAATTTAACATAAGTATGCATAATGGATTTCCTAGATACGCAGCTATATGAATCAATCTAGCACGGTCCTCGGGGAACGGAGTCGAGCGCGAGTGCAATTAATTGGCTTATCGTATGGCTTTATTGATTCGGTAAGGCGATCCGTTTTAATTACCGCCATCGCTCATTTGCCACTGATTGGCTGGCGTTGGGTGCCTGCTGCGTACGATCCGACATGCCGATACGATCTTACTATGAATGTTTACTTACTAAATCTTTTGATTTACCAGTAAACATTTCAAATAGTATGTCAAAATAAAATTATTGAGAACATTTCCATTTCCTCGCTCTGATCACGAGGCGTTAAGTTCCGCCACTCAACACGGAATGTTTCAACTTCCCGAATTAGGCTGATAGTGGGGAGCAAAAGTGATGAAATGGACACGCAGTGTCTTAACACTAGGTTCCCAGGTTGACTTTGCCTACTCTGCTATATACGGATACAACGTGAAACTATAATCAAATTAAAATTCATACGCATAGTCTACAATAAAAATCTATGTTATAAAGTAGTTAACACGATTAACCTCATTTTGTTCTTTAGTATTAACATAATAATTATTTCAAACTTTTACGAGAATAGTTTTAATACTTTTAGAAAGTAGTTAATTTAACAAAAAACTGTTATAAGTGAACGTATTTGTAAACTACGAGTAGGTATATGAAGGTACACCTTCCGTCTCAGAAAAGATATATAATTTAGTATTGTAAGGACACCAACAAATATAAAAGTGGTTCGTTCGACATATGTCGTAGAGTGCCATTACAGCTAATTGACAGTCGGCGCACGAGTTGTGTTTACTGCTGTATTTGTCACTTCCCGCACTAATGACACGTTGCGCGTTGATACTGGCAACCCCTTTCAAAATAAACAAAAATATAACAACAACATAGAATTTTTACTTTTATGAAAATCTAATAAAATTAAAATGGGTGTACGAAAATAAACTAAGTAATAATCTTATTATAAGAGGACAGATGTAAAACCTAACTTTAATAAACAGGAATATCAATAATCATGATTGTGTTAATAGCCCGGGGCGGACGAATTAAAGCAACTTCATAATAAAGATATAACATTGCCGGCGGAACTCTCTCGAGGGTGACGAATCGCTCGACCGATTAACTCTTAAACGACAAATAGAGGAACTCCCTGCCCGCAGTTCTCCCGCTCGGGGGAAGACTAAGCCACGACTTCCGCTAATTACGTCGGAGAGCGGTTCCGGAAACATCGCCGTCCCCTTCGCACTTCGCGATCCCATTGCACATCTCCGCAAAAACTCCGAAAACCAAAATTTTCCCTTCTCTGGATGGGCGCTCATATTTCTTCCCTCTCGCTCCCATTAAACACACCGTAAACGCTTTCCTTTTTTCACGCCCTCGCTCTAATAGAAAGGCAAATTACGAGCTTACGGGCGCGGACGGGTGGCGATGTACGAAACCGCCGCGGCCGTCCTCGTGCGTCCCGCTTTCACCCGGCGCCCGACGCCGACGCCCGACGCCCGCCATACTGCCTCGCAGTCCAGGCAAAGAGGGGTCGACTACATGAAATTTTACATCATATGTTTTCCTCCGTTACGTTGCGGAAATGCCGGAATAAGATCCGCTTAAATACATGTCTGCAGAACTAAATTTAAAATTTTTCTTTGTTACTTTCTAGAAATCTCTTTGCTGTTTGATTATATATAATACCTATATCTTAGTCGGATGTCGACCATTATTTATTGACTTTTTATAAAAAGAATAAATATATTCTATTTTATAAGATCCTATAAAGATTGCTCTTACATGAGTAAATCATTTAAAATCATCGTAATTAAATCAACATTGCGAGTCCCCGAGTGAGTTATAAGGAAACATCGGCGTCGACATGAAGCTGATGAGCGCTTCGCGTGACATCACATGACTATTATACTTTTATAACATACTAAGGATATTATAAAGATGTCACGACATTTTCGTAATTATTACCTACCAGCAGAGTGTACAAATACGATTAATCATAAATTAATTTACCAATAAACAGTCGGTAATTCCAATGTAACAATAATCGTTGCTTATAAAACAAAGGAGAATATGATTATTGTTTTAAGTTATGTTTTAAATTAGATACGTTTTAAATTCTAAATTATGTTTCAAATTATAAATTATGTTTTAAATTCTTAATTATGTTTTAAATGGTAAATTATGTTTTAAATTTTAAATAAATAAAGTGAGTAAATATACAATTCAATCACACACTTTAAACGTGTCAACTTACTGACAGTCTGACTATAGTTGCCAATGCCAGCCATTTCTTATGGTATACTACAATTTTCCCGATATCGCCTAATTCATGAGAATTATAGTAATTTTCGAGTTACCAAGTCTACGCTGGCGCGGAAATGGAAAATAATGACTTCATCGCTGGGTAGTGCCGCACGGTAACGAACACAATTTGGTCACATTAGACATCATTTGTAGCAAACTTTATCGCTTTGGGGCGTGCGTGTCGCTCTTGTCTTTTTTTAGAACTTACCTATTTTTATATTAATAATATTATTATATTACTAGTTATATAATAAGCAAAGTAAATATGTTTAACACGAGATTTAGTTTTTGTTATAAACAAAATAAATACGTTTAAAACGGGCCTTAAGTTTTTTTTCATTCAAATATGTATTATGCCAGCTTGAGGCAAAAAGAACTCGATAAAATATTACATTAAAATACACACAAAAGCAGGAAAAGAAAAATATTTTAAATACAAATTTAGATTTAAATCAACAACCATCACTTTTGCTACTAGATATGCCACGATGCCAATTAGATATGCCACGATGCCAACTAGATATGCCACGATAGCGGATCTCTATAGAAATTTTTTTTCATTGAATTATATCATTTAATTAAGGATAACAATAATATTTGAAAAAATATTGAAATTTTGAATGACTTTATTATTGACTGAAACAGCCTTTATTTCATTTTAAACTTAATAGATATTTGCACTAGCGCTTACTGCTTGTACTGACAATATCTAAAAAGACAACACTCGGCAGAACTCTATTTAGAGGAAAAAGTGAATTACCCCAAAAATCATTAATAATTTAGTTTCACCTAGTTAACTAGTTTATTAGATTAATAAACTTAAGAAACTATAACTGAAAATATACATGCATAAGAATATCTACTTAACATCTGCTGATCATTCAATAACTATTAAGTATAGCTTAACCAACCCTTACTTCCGCGGCGTGCACGGTCATGTTTTTGTAACAAAACGACAATCGCGGCCACCCGGAATCGACGATAATTTATTTGAAGCGAGGGGTAGCTGAGAAAATTTAATGTTCCATGTATAAAAACTGTGCTCCGGAATTAGTGACGCTGTGTCTTGTCGTTTGCAAATTTAAAATATGCCATAAATTTGTATTTACTATTATTATTATTTTTTTTGCTACATTCTCACTGATGTACATACTCTACGTAGGAAGGCTGCTATAGTCAAAGTGTCAAGATATTTAGGAACCTATGTACCAACATACATACATTTTTTTTAAAATTAAATTTAATGATTTGTAAGATACATATTTGAGTGTTACCTCTGAGTTGCCTTTACATAGAGTCCTATGCTAACATTTTTTTAAATCCTCAAATTACATATTTCTAACATAGTACTATATAACTTGACAATTTCGAAACTTTAGATAACGATATTTAGACATAACTAACAAGAGCTAGTCAGCTTCAAAACGTGAGTCCAACGACGGTAACAAGCGGGTCGGGGGTCGACGTCGGAGTTACAATGGCTCGTTTGGACACAATACTTCCCCGCGCACACCACCACCCCGCACTCCGCACCCCAGCGCCCACTTCATTACGCGGGTATTGTACGGCCACGCGCGATCTGCCTGACTTCTGACCCAGCTATGGTGGCCACCAAAACATTCTCTTTACCAATTATTATTTTCTGACAAACAGATAATTTATCAATTAAATTAATTGATCATTTATATGGCAAACGAATTATCAATGCAATTGAATCATATTCCATTTTCCATTTTAAATTGATAAAACACTCAAAATTTTCTTTAAACAACATATATTTCATTCTTTGTAATGTCTCTAAGCATTTACTAAAAAAAAATATTAGTAAATAAAATATAACAGTATTAATAAAAGCTAACAAGACTGAAAGTGTGCTAATATAACGAATATAATATCTTGTTGAGAGGTAGATCACAATGGGCGTAGGTGTAAAACCAACACGACGCGGCGCCCGCGCATTCACAATTGCAAGGTGCACAATACCACACACCACACAATGGACAGCTAATTGTGCGTCGACAGACCTACCGGATAGATGTCGATATCCTAAAGAGATTTAAATAATTTAAGAGAAACAGAGAGAGAGTTCAGAGTTCAAGCTAAGATAAAGAAATAAAGATAGATGGTCCATCTCTAATAACAGTTATCATTTAGGTATTGCTTAAATGTGCTATTAAGCATGAAATTGGTTTTAAAACCATACAAATTAAACTTGATTACGTTTATATTTATATATGCGTTCAACTATTCGATCTTTCGAATCAACGAAGTGGAAGATGAATTAAAAATTTCTTCGTATATCTTAAAGTGAACTAATCACTGAGATTACATTGTGTATCCTATTCATTCTACGACAACAGACAACGCTCTCACCATGAGACCAACCATCTCACTCACCAAATCTAATGAACCTTGTGGCATTTGAAACGATATACGTTTTTTTATTTACCTATATTTACCATAGATAGCGATTAAAACAATAAACTTTTATTCGGTTATTTATTACAATTGCTGATATATTTCTCATAAATACATATACATAAGTATGATAAATATATCACCATATATAACAACAACTAACAAACGGCTAAACGAACAGTAGCTGACAGTCCTCGCCGGAGCGAATTGCGACGTGCGTAGGCGCTGTATTGTGCATTTCAAACATTTATTATATTTCTCGATTCAATTCGAGACTACCGCCTTAAATTGAATCGAGGAATAAAGCTCAAGTAGCTTTAATATTAATCATCGGGCCTCTAAAATGTTCATCACTAGACGAATATATTTAAATTGAAGAGGCATAATTATCTGAATATTCCTACGCAATATAAAACACATACCTATAAGTAATATTCCATTAATCATAATGTCTTAGTTAATAGTTTAAATAATTTTAATTCATTCCCGTATTGAGAATAAACGTATTTGTTACTAATAGGTAAATTAAACTTCGATACTTCGGTTGAAAAGTCATTAAATTTTAATTTTACAGTCATCCCCGAGAGCTGTTATCGAAAATATTTATGTTTATATTAATGCGACTGTGGTCATTATGAATACGCGCGTCGACTGACCGGCCAATTAACGTTAAATTATAATAAAATCAGCGCACATTATTACGTAGATTGGCCAAATAAAACGTAGCATTTATATACCACGTCTTAACGTCGTATAAATAAAGCCTACCTTTATATTATAGTAAATAATTAAGTGTTATTTACTCTACACGTTGCATATAATCATGGAGACCGCACTGAAATAAAAAGATCGAAAAGATATTGTATTTAGGTACTAGGATAAATCAATAAGATGAAAAATGTTGAAATCTGGTTATTAATATATGTAAAAACAAAGTTAAATAATATTTTTTTATTTATTTAAACCACTCAAGGACTTTGACCAATAGATACATCGTATATAACAATTGATCGTCACAACTGAAAAAGGACATCGGATGGTTAAAGGCTAATTGACATCTCTGAGTACCATCGATATATTGTTGTGTTGTAAAAAAAAATAGCTATAGTGTATGTATGCAGTAGTATGCACAAATTGTTTGATTAACTTAAACATATTATGATTAATATAACAAATAAGATATCAGTCCTAGGCCGCTCCTTACAAATTTCTGTGAATTAATTATAATTTATTGCAAAATTGTCTCAATTTATCTAAAATATTAAATTTACACATAACTATATATATCTTCGAGTTTTCGTAAATTCGGGTAGAGTAAATAATTTAATTATTTTATTAATATAAGTGAAGTTGTCTTAATGTAAATATATAAATTTATGTACATCTAAGATAATGAGAGATATCACGAATATATTTATGCATTAATTTATTATATTTTATTGTTATATATAAAATCTCCAGTTTCCACGGATACTTCCTGAGGAATTTCCATACGCACTGTTAATCGTGGCCTTTATTATAAGTATAACCTCAGCAATATAAATCACAATCAAACACGCCCGCGGCGAGCGTTGAACTCTTCATTATAACGCACTGCGCGGGAGTACGTACGCACTCGTCAACTTGAAAGGTGCATTAGCGCGAAATAACACGTAACCACCGAAATTTCAATCAAGTTTAATGCATAAGTTCCTCTCTTTCTCTCTCTCTCTCCACGACCCCTTTCCCACCCCCACGCATGCTTTATCTATCCGTTGTATTATACAAATCAGAAAATAATTAACGAAATACGCATTTTCATTATCATTTCGTTGGTTATAATTTTATAAATTAATTTTGAGGAAATACATACATATTGTAGATTTTAATTAAATAACATACTATTGTATTAAAAGTAATCATTAAATTTTAACATCTAGATTCTACTACTAGAAATGGGATAAAAACAGTTGATCTAATAATTATAGGTTTAATTTAATTATTATAGTAACAAAGGAGAGCACCTGTTGAAGGTAACATAAAAAATCCTAATTACAGCTCACGTTCACTGAACATTGGCTACAATAACTGTCACGACCGCACTAAATATTGTTTCTTGAATGCCGGTTATACTTTTATGCCGTTCAACACCTTGAGAGATTATTAAGGTTTGCCAGCAGTAAGAAGCCAGGTGCCAGCTCATAACTTATAATACTTTAATATATGATAGTTACTAAACTTTATACATCGTTTTTTATTAAACATTATGAATAATTTAAAAATATGAATACTATTATTTTATTTATAGAGTACTTACAATAATATAAATTAAAAATTATACGCAATTGAAAATCATTTCCATGTTTTCTATTGAGACTACTGCTATGCCCAATTTTATATACGAAATGACATTACCTAGAAGACCTGTTATGTTTTGGTTATCTATACTAATGTAATAAAGCGGAAGAGTTTGTTTGTTTGTTTGAACGCTAAGATCTCTGGATCTACTGGACCGATTTACTTTGTATTTGTTTTGTATGAAAGCTGCATTCTTCAGAAGTGCTATAAGCTATATAACATTACATTACACATATGTACTAATAAATTAAAATACTTTCTAATTTGACATGCAATTTATTCTGCCATGTTAATAACAACCGTCGTTGCTAAGGAACTGTTTGCAAAGTCTGTTTGTTGTTTTAAGAAAACGTCACCCAAAATGAACTTATATTTTGATATTCATCCTTATAAAAATAAATATAAAAGTCACTTATAGCATTTTAGCTAGATTGAAATTATAGTTTACTGTATAATATTCTAATAAATAATTAAGGAGATGTCACTGATTCGAAATAACCTAGCGGCATAGTATGAGTATGACCGACGCGAACGGGCAGATGACGTTGGAGG
This sequence comes from Heliconius nattereri, assembly GCA_013403645.1. Lineage (NCBI taxonomy): Eukaryota > Metazoa > Arthropoda > Insecta > Lepidoptera > Nymphalidae > Heliconius > Heliconius nattereri. Next base: position 7,660,193 of record JAAIXI010000230.1, read on the forward strand.
TTTTATAAATTTTCATACATTTTTGAACTATTGTTATTATTTATGTAATTATTTGCTGTTAAACTACACTTTGGCTCTCTTCTTACTTTATTTAATATTGATTGGAAAAAGTTATCCTATTTAATATAGAAAAATGTTTAGTTATTTCATAGAGTCGATATCTATGTACACGCGCACGGAAAACTTTAGGTACTTTTTTTACTCTACTTATTATTTATTAGAGTGTTATACAGTTAACTATAATTTCAATCTAGATAGAATGCTAAAAGTGACTATTATATAAGGATGAATATCAAAATATAAGTTCATTTGCCTTAAAACAACAAACAAATTTTGCAAACCGTTGCGTAGCAACCACGGTTGTTATTAACATGGAAGAATAAATTGCATGTCCAATTAAAAAATATTTTAATTTATTAGTATATAGGTGCAATGTATAGCACCTCTGAAGAATGCAGCTTTCATACAAAACAAAAACAAAGTAAATCGGACCAGTGGATCCCGAGATCTTAGCGTTCAAACAAACAAACACACTCTTCCGATTTATTATATTAGTATAGATGAATCGAATTATTTCTGAACTTTTTCGCAGTATCGATTACCTACTAGAAATTAATAATGATTTTTTTACCTTAAACAATAATGCTTGTTCGTTTATGGCTTACAATGGGGACTCATGGTTCATAAATACGATGCAAATGCATATTAAATATTTATGACAACGTAACCTTTAAAAGCAATAGGTAGCTTAACGCCACATATTACTAAAATGTTATTATATCATAGATATTAAAATTTTTATTTGTTAAAAAATAAACCTTAGTAGAAAAGAAATAAAAGCTTCAAGTAATCCATAACTTTTTTAATTTTACATATATTTATTAGTACGTATGCTTCGTCCAGCGACATCGGTCGGTAATTGTCAAGTATTAAAAACCGATAAAACGCTTAATGTCGCGAGTGATCGGTCAAATTGCGGATGCGGACAATTAACATTGACGTGTCGATCACGATATCGATTCGGAATATTTACAGTAAAATTTAAGTACGTATCTCCTTTTACTTCCAAAAAATCATTAAGTGGCTACCGAATGTGACAGAGTATGAAGAATTTGGTAATAACTCAAAAAACCTCATTAATAACACCAATAAAATTGTAATATTTAGCCACGTATGGCTGGTGAGGTTTTTTACGTTTAATAAACTTGCCAAAATAACATGTCTACCATAAACTTAGTGACAGTTTTCTTTAATGTTTGGACGCTCCTTATTGTATCTGAAGTCCAACAAGCATAAATCCTCAACCAGTCAGGCCCTAACAAAGTCAGCAGTAAAATGGTCGCCTATAAATCAAAATGAATCGAAAAAATTTAGTATACATAAACCAGGAGAGCCTGACACTTTATTTTCTTGGTAAGGTGACGACACTGATATTAAATATGGTCATAAATATTGTTATTATTTTAGATTTTATTAACTTTAATTGGAATTCTGTTTTTAGTTCTACTTATTGCACAATAAGTCTCTCTTAAAATAAAAACATACTTTTTGATTCAAGATATTTAATATTAGAATTGCTATTTTTATTGCAAAGAAAGAAACGATTGCAATTCAGTGGTCTACACTCAATCGCTATTGTTTCATTCTCTACAGATTTTCTTCTCTAGTAAAAATTGCTTTGTATTAATTATATTAGAAATACATTTCTTAATGAAAATATTTTTATTTTTATACATTCGACTTTGTGGGTATAACACAAACGGTAAATAAAAAATATGATATTGTCGTACTAGGGGTATCTAATTATCTTATAACAATAGCAATAAAGGAATAGTTTTAATCGTGCTAATATGGGGAAGTATCTCACGGTCCACGTGGTTAGAGGAATGATTATATTAAAAATAAATGTTTTCTCTATCTTTAAAAGACCCTCAATATGTATCTTTAAAATAGACGGTAAAAAATCAAGCTCTCTTCTGCCTCTCTATGTATACCTTTGCTAGATACAGATAAGATAATATCAAAGCAAAAAAAGAAAATCCAAATGTATATTACGTTTAATGCTTCATAAAATAATGATATCTTAATAAAATGTATCTGAAATATAAAATAATTAATAGATAAAACATTGTAGAGCAATTTACGAACACGCTCCGCTACCCTCCCTGATAAAATTTGTCCCCAATATAACATTTTGATTGGACGCTTTGATTTATTCCTTGTTTAGCTATTAATAGCGAGAGCAGTAAATCTTGATACGTGTTTAAAATATTGTTTGTTTAAAACAAAACTTTCACAGCGGCATTAATGACAATGAAATATATAAATCAAATTTAATGTTTACTATAAATGTACTTTTGTAATGTATAAAAAAATCATAAAAAATTACGCATAGTACAAGTAAAGAACGAAAAATTAAATCTATTTTATATACAATATATTTTAGGCACTATAACTTAAAGCGTAACTGTACCTATTAAATTTTACAAAATTTTGTAGGTGTAGAAGAAAAGAAAAATATTTACGTATCAAAATGAAGGGCTCGTTCGTGTTGTTCACAATCAGTACAACAATAGAGACATTACACCCGAGATTGAATTCTCTTCGGGCTGCTGGTCGTGATTTAGATAACTGCACTTGTTGCGAGGGGATGTAACATATGACACAAGACTAATTCGCCCTTACTATTGCATATAATTTTCGACCAAATCTTTTAGGAGTTAATAAATATTTTAAAAATCCTAATTTACTTATGCTTAGGTATAAAAACACCAAAAAAATGAAACATTAATAAAATGAAACACATACTATTAGTTTGACACTAATAGTATGTGTTCTTGTAATGTATCTTGATACAATTTATTAAAAACACGTTAAATGGATATTTCTTTTTTTGCTTATAAAATATATTTTTATAGCTGGGTATATACCATATCAAAAGTCAATTATGTCAGTATGATATTCGGGACCCCTGTCCCGAAGACACTTGTTCACGTCAAAATGCAACAGCACGGGCGGGAGCCCCGAGCGCACACAATGCCAATTTTCCGCTCACCGCCACCGACTACGCAATTATTTAGATAAACCTCTCGGCGTGACTATAAAAACATCTTCCCCTCCCCCAGCGCACTGTTTGTTGTCTTTGGGGCTTTGTGAATTTATAGCCTGGCATTATGCCGACGGTTAGGATAAAAATGTACTTTTAATTTATCTCGTTAAAGGGTTGAAGGACGACCGGGTTCGCGAAGTAATTATTCCAAAATTGGCCACTTTATCTGATTAATCCGTTCCATACCCTTTGTGAGGGCGATTATGGAGTCAACTTGTTTTGCTGACTGCGCTCTTTACGAAGTGAAAGATTACATTAAGTTGATGAGGCAACCTATCATTTTCTGCTTGCTTGCCTTTTTAAATAATATGGGAACTGCTATTCAAAAACTAACGCTCATACATAAGTGAATTCTTTAGAGTAACTACTTACCTTCCAGTTTTAGTTATAATCATCTCCGTGCCTAAATCGTGAAATTTGTCCCACAGCTCCTTAGTTTCTAGTTGGCAATCGACCGATAAAAGTTCCTCACAGTTACAGGAAGTCAAAGGAGGTGGCAGAGGTCGAGCTGGTGATGGAGTATCCCTTTCTCCCAGTTCTATAAAAATACAAATATTATTAACCTTGTTAAAATACCTAAAATATTTCAAAAGAAATTGATAAAAGTGAACACTCTTTATTCATCACAAGTGAATAAGATGATTGACCCTAACAATAATTGGCTCGACTAATAAAGGGCGATAGTATATTAACTTCTTTCACGTATTAAATCATTGAGACAGAAAAAGGCTATGTGAAACTAACAGTAGTATGAGAATTCTATTTTATTATGCTAATAGAGTGTTGTAATTAGAAGTTCAATTTAGTTTTTGCGTCACAATGGATACATGTAACTTTTGTATGTCAAAAGTGTAATTATCATTAGGAACTTTATACGATCTTAAATCATAAATAGAAAGCCCACTCGCTATATAATAACGGAATTAAGGTTGTTACGAGTCAAAGTAGATTGTTGAAGATAAAGTTTTATAATCTTAAACTGTTTTATATGATCGTTAAAGATGAGAAATTATAGTTATCTAACTTATTAACTAACTTGTTAAAAAAATCTATTGGAATTTATTAAATAAGTATATTTTCTTAAACGTATTGCGTAATAATAAAATAAAAATAAACTTTACGATGTATCCCGGACACAGCAGGGTAGACAGAGGGAACCTAGGGTCAAGATACTCCGTTCTCCATTGTCTGTCAAGTTCTGGAGGCATTGCGTGTTAAGTGGCGGAACTCAATCCCCGCGCGTCGCCTTGACACCAGAGTGTAAAAATGAAAATATAAATGTAAATAAATATTTCAAAGGTTACCTGATGAAGGAGCAGGTGACGGAGCGGCCGTGTCTGACGCATCGCGCTCTCCATCTGAACACTGTTCCACATCCACTTCAACGTCTTCATCAGGCACTGGTGACCGGCAGCTGGAAGCTGGCGAACTAAGAGAGGCGGGGGAACTTTGTCTAGATGATGGACCTGTATAAAAATAGCAGTAAATACATAAATTAATAAGTAATATAAGTAGATGGGTGGCATGGTCAGTGCTAGATTAAGATGGTTTATTTTTAGAAGTGATCGAGGCTGAGGTTAGAATTAATAATTGTGCATGTGCCTTTTTAAACGCTTCTTGTACATGAAGAATAATTAAAAATGCCTTTTTTTGTAGGTCATTTACTATTTAATCAGAACTCAAAACAATGATTTTTAATTTTTCGTGTGTTTGTCGGTTTGTCTGTGCGTTTGTTCACTCTTATCTCGGAAATGGCTTTACCGATTTAAATACAGTTTTTTCATTTTCATTTCTCATATCAATGTCATTTACTGTTTGTTTTATTTCAATCGGTTCATAAATGAAAAAGAAAGTCAATATAAATAATTGCATGCGACAATATTGCTATAAAATAAGTAAGTGTTTTATTTAATTGGTTGAAACTTTAGCTATCAATGTATGATATAAGACAGTATCCGTCTTTAAAATGAGAATATTATTAAATCACGAAAGTAATTCTGGAGAGAAGTTAATTGTTTAGTACAAGCAGGTGAAGCCGCGACCGCGTCGCTAGTGTTTTAATATAAGTTAAAAGTAATAACATATTTGTTAAGCTATACCTACTGCTTACCTTTGAATAATGAAATAGCATGATAAATTCAAATGTATTTACAATCACTTTTATTCTAATTAAAAAATCACATAATTATAATTAAAACATTATAATTATTTCTTATTTCTAAATGTTATTATTGCATTGTTATTTTTGAAATAATGAAATTTGCCATGTGAAAAACACGCTAATCTAGACGTGTTCATAGGTATATTAAAGCTAGCGTTTTGGAAACATTTCATGATTGTTTCATGTATTAAATTGTATAATATGTCCATACCTATCCATACCTATATTATAAATTCGAAAGTAACTCTGTCTGTCTGTCTGTCTGTCTTTTACGCAATCAGGCCCAAACCGCTAATTTAATTGTGATAAAATACTCATATAGAGATACTTGAGGGTACCGGGATGAACATAGGATACTTTTTTTTCCCTCATATTTGTAATATTTTCGATATATACCAATATATTAAAATAATTAATTTGACATGCAATTTATTCCGCCATGTTAATAACAATGGTCGCTACGCGTTGCTAAGCAACGGCTTGCAAAGTTTGTTGTTTTAAGAAAACGTCACCCAAAGTGAGTTTGCTTAATGCAGACATGGCGCGCGCCGATATAGATTTGTATACATTAACAAAAATTAGATGATTTCTATAATTTGATATTCATCCTTATGAAAATAAATATAATAGTCACTTTTAGCATTTCATCTAGATGGAAATTATAGTTTACTGTATAACATTCTAATAAATAATTAAGGAGATGTCACTGATTCCAAATGACTTAGCCTACGAGTTGTGTAGTATGACCGACGCGAACGGGCAGATGACTTTGTTGATTTTGTAATTTTTTATATATTTTCGAATTAATATTATTTTTTATGTAATTACTTGCTGCTTATAATTAATTAATCTTAGTTCGGTTATGTATACCGATGTTATACACTTAAAATATCGTAATTTTAATCATTTGGGATTTTATTTAATATTGTTCGCAAAAATTAATAATTATTTAATATAGAAAAATGTTTAGTACGCGCGCACGACAAACTTTAGGTACTTTTTCTAATGTTAAGAATTTCCTTTAGTTACTTTTACTTCTTTTGTTTGTTCATTTCGGTTACTCAGACATTTTTTCTAATAATAAATCTCCACTTATTATTATTTTTTAACTTATTTTAATTATTTAGGCTTATATTTTCGCGGGCGTAGCCGCGTCCGGGCCCACTAGTTGTGTAATATATTGTCTTTAGGCGGCAAAAATGGATTGATACAAAAGTACATACAACTGTGCTACATAGGTACACATCATAATATACTTTTAGTAAATTCCTCTTAGCATAGATATTGTTTGATATAATAAATGATTAATGAAACTCATGCATATAAATTAACGAATTAACACCCATAGGTTACCTACCTACCTAAACAGAAATCAACACACATTAAACTAATATAATCTTTAGGTATTTACTTGCCATTTCATATTCAAATATGATGATTTTTAATAATCAATAAATAACTGTGTACCAAGATTATATATAAATAATATTAAGAAAAATAATACGGAAAATTGATTTTTTCATTTATGGCAACTCTAATCCAAAATCATGATACCACTTAAGGCATTATGCACACGCATACATTCAAAAGTATTTACCTAATTTTAAAACACTTTATATAGCTAGTTGTTTTTTATAAAGATAAATTAGTGTCCATAAACCTACACAATTACCTGGAAATTTAACTGAAATTGTAATTTGATTGTAAGCAGCGTGTCCCACCGGTCGGGTACTCTAGACCGCGTTCGGTTCCGCGCAATTAATCCCGAATAACGTACGGCAACACGACTCTTGCGCCTGCGCCCGCGCAGACCTCACCAATTAGCAAGCCCTTCGGTTTCCAGAACCATGTTTTATTATACCTCGGAGAAAAGGATTTAAAAGTAACTCGACTGTTACTTTGCTCGGTGAAGCAAAAACTACGGTGGAAAGTTAAACTCAAAATAAGCCTTTGATAGCATATTAAATGTAAATTAGTTCTTAATTATTATCTCATGGTTCATATACTCATACATATATACCAACGTATAGTTAAAAATAAAGTCTAATTATTTTTGGTGATCCTTTTTAGGAGAAATCATTAGTCATCCGCATTTTCCTCTGTGATGATTTTATGCCCTAGCTATATCTATTACAATTATATATTTCATAGTTTAGATGACAAAATCTCGATTTTCTTGTTCAGAAGGTTTTTTCTTAGCAGAAGTATAAAAGTATTCATACAAAATATTTCATCCTGCATATAGCATGTTAAGTAGAGGGAACCTAGGTTGACACTAATGTACTGTATTTCTCTCTGCCGCCCGCTCTTTGAGACGTAGCGTGTTAAGTAACGGAAGTCAACGCCGCGCTTCGTCTAGTTACCATAACAGAATAATTATTCATACCCCAGGTTGGAATGGAATTCTCAACCATCGTATAGGTATATTATCGGACGCTGTACCGCAGCAATAGGATGGGCTCCAGCTTTAATAAAAAAAATATGTTTTCTTTTTCAAGAAAAACTTACAAATAATAACATGCGCCACTACCTAAGATTTGTCAGTTTGTCCCCGCCTACAGCACCTCGAAATTTTTAGTTTTACATGGTTTTTATTTGCCTTTTGTTTTTATGATAATAATTCTATATCGGACTTTTTTTTCTTTTGTGCATACCATTTTGAAACTTTATGTACCAAAGTGGAAAATGTCACTACCACAATTCTAACAAATTCAACGACATTCCCGCCAATTAACACACAATGCCTCCAGAATTCGGAGGACAGTGGAAAACGGTAGTATCTTAAATAATGGGAACAGAGTCTCTTAACACTAGGTTCTCAAGTTCCCATTGCCTAGGTCCTACGCGGGACACAGCGTAAAGCTAAAAGAAGGTCTCCTTTTGAAATTTGACACACCATTTTAATTTTATATGAACCCACAACTATCATTCATGAAAAGTCAGTCATTTCTTTAACTAGATCTAGGAATCTGGCTTTACAATGATATTTTTAAATAGAAATAACTAAACTAAAACAACTCTAGAGTAACCTGTAATAATTATCATATCGTGGACATAAATAGCAAATACAGGTAAGTGACGTTTCAGTAATCGAAGAAAATACCGACGGTAGAACAAATATTGTATTTAATAATAGAGTTGCAAAATGCTAACATACATAATTATATTATTGGGTAAATGCATGTAAGGTTTGTATGTCTAATATGCAAGCCTTATAGGCTTAAAAATTAATTACTACTTTATACGTTTTAACAGAAACATAGATAGGTACGTCAAAAAGCTTTCATTTTATTTTTGAAATAAATGTACATTGTACAGCCTCAATCTCAGAAAGCTATTCTCATTGTGTTTTTGTAAATTATATTACCTTTTCTTGCTCATTTTATGTAATAACCTATAAAATATAGCACAAAAATGAATTTAAGCAATCATTATTTCGATTAAATTTAACATTGGCTTAAAAACTTCATTTTATCGTTTCATTATTAGTAGGTGCTTGCTTACTTGTAACAGTTCCAGATGACAAGTATATAGATGACTAGTATGTAGTAAATTTTATTCATGTAAATAAAAAATATATTATTTTAAGATTTTGACAAAAGCATGCAAAATGCTTGAACAGCTGTAATTTTTTTTAACTTTCGTTATAATTTGTATTGTCACGTCAATTATTAGCGAGGTCGTAGAGTATAAACGTGTACTTGCAAGTTAGGAAAATTAATTTTCCAGAAGTTAGAAACTTAGGCCTATCTTACCGAGAAATGGCGGCGACCTAGCGACGGGGCTGCGCGGCTGTTCTGCGCTGCGGGCCATGATGGCCGCGATGGAGAAGTCCGTGGCCCGAGTCTTACCCTCCTCCGCCACCATCCTGGAGCCCCACCCTTCCACATCCATCAACACTTAGTACTCCAGTTCAAACTTCACCGTTTCATTCCGTCCGACACATAGTCCGTTACGCATAACAACAGGGATACATGAGGCAACTAAAATAAGAGATGCACACCAATGATTTCTCAGCACAGAATCATTGTTTGGGCCACGACCGTGACAGTGGAGTCGTGTCGGGTGTCGTGACAGAGCTGGCACACAGCTATAAACGCGAAGCAACACGGCGGCCGAGCGCGGACTGAGCGCGCGGCAGCGCGGCGCTGGCGGGGCGGGGCGCGGGGGGCGGGACGGGCCGCCTCCCCATCCGCCACTGGCCGCGAAGCCCGCTGTCGCCGCGTAGGGGCCGCGGCCGGTACCCCTACTCATAACAATATCGCATTATTATTTAATTTGTATTCCATATCACTTGCTCGCTCCTGTCATAATTCATTATTAGCATTCAATAATTTACAAATTCCGTTACTGTTGAATTTCCTACCTAGTGTTGAATTTTACCTACGAACGTATGAAATATATTTCATTGTCTAAATAGTATATTCAATGTTAAAAATATTAATTTTATAATGTGACGTAAAAATAATAATTTCAAACAAAACGCGGGCGCACCGAACTTAACTGCGCCGCCCATTAGACAGATCAGAAGATTAGACAGAGAGGGGACTATTTTATGATGTTCAATAAATACTTGAAAGAATAGGACAGCGTTATAACTATTACTCTGACATTTAATATTATGCGCAAGTATGTGATACTCTCTTCTCAAATAAATATTGCATTTACAATTTTTTTATATTAAAACTGATTGGTCTTCCTTAATTACTATTATTTCAAGCAACAGTAATTTTCTAAGAAATGTGGTAAAGAAAAGATATTTAATTAACATATTTTTTTCAAGACAAGCCAACAAAATAAACATTATAAGAAAAAAACAACTCATAGTTAAAGCTGCTTATATATTAAACATACAAGCCAAGAGTTTTACCTCATGCTGACTACTGAGACTGTCTCTACATTACAAACCGCTGTTTGGGAATACGTACTCAGACAGAAAACGTATTGTTTCTTCTTTTTGAAATAGGGCCCCACTGCTGACTCTACGCGAGTTTGAAAATATGAAAAATATTTCGCTTTACTCTCCTGGCGTGGCATTAAGAGATATTATAAGGCGCTTTCTTGGTGTTTTTCAATTTGGCCAAATGGCTTCCGGGAGCTTTGTTTTATGACAACGCTGGTCGAGTGTAGGCACACTTTTATAAAAAGTAGGGACCTTAAATATACCTATTCTAATTTATATATATAAATATATATATTTTGTTATTATTTACCTACGTACTTATATTTTTATTATTTAAAATACTTATACGTAGGTAACTATTAATACGTGCACATATTAAATGCCACTTACAAATAAACCGGAACACATAATTCAGTATAAAGTCAACAAGACGATAAAAAATAGGAAACAGCCATAGAATAGGTATCGTGGTGAGACACAAAGAAGCATTGTACAACAAAATCGCGCAAAGGACGGCGCCCGCAAACAAAAATGTCAGAGCATCAATAACATTTGAAATGTACAAATATTTGTTCACAGAGTACACGTGGTGAGCCACACAGGACGCCATCTTGCTTATTGTGCAATTTTATTCTCACAATATAGCAAAAAAAACTTTTCTTGACAACATGAACATTTAGTAACGTTATTCAATTTTGTTATTTAATAATAAACAAAAAAACCAAACAAAATTAAATATTAATTAAATCTTTAGAAAAATATTAAGTTAAGAAACAATTTCAAAGATCTTATTTAAAATTACTTACATTGAATCCTCCGATCCTATTTAGGTATAAAATTATTAACGTTGGTACATAATTAATGAAGAAATCAGATTGTAGATTACTTTTACTCTATAATGCTGGAAATGGAATATTTGTTCTGGGACATATATAATGTTTATTTCTAAAAATATATCTCCATTATAATAATATGACACCTCGCACAGATAATAAAAATGATTTGCTTAAGATAACATTACAATTCATAAGGTATCAAAAACCACAGATCCTGTAAACATTTACAATAATTTAAAAATAAATATATATAACGATACTCAAATAAAGAATAAGCGCAACATAAAAAGGCAAACAAATCGCGAGCATTATACATGACAAATGTAATGCCCGGTGTCGGGTTGCGCCCACCCGCGCGACGGATTAGCTTCTACTTTCGTGCTCCAGCTATTGGACTTGGGAGAACGGCTGAACGATCCGTCAAATAACTTCTGTTTGCGATTTACTCCAATTTGCATACGTTTCTTTTATTTATTATGTTTTTTTATTGATCGTTAATGAATATAAGACTGCAGCCTGATTAGTGTTTAGGTCCATAGATAGTTCGGTACACATATGAGAAATCTTTAAAAAATGTATAGTTTGAAAATGACATTTTTAGAGGCCAATCGTGACGGCAAGGGCACAAAGTGTGACTGTAAACTCGACTGGTTGTGGGTTCGATCCCTACTCGAGAAAGTTAAAATATAAATTTAATTGAATATTTTCGTTTCCTCGCACTGGTGTCGAGCCACCAGAATTCGGCGGTAAATGGGGAACGATATTTGGTAACACTAGGTTTCCTCTGCCTACCCTGCTGTGTTTAGATGGATACAGCAAAAAGCTGGTAAAAAAATGAAATTTTACTATATATGATGAAGCACTTAGATACCCTAGTAGGTACTAATTAGATGTTAATATGATTATCAAGGTAAATTAATAAGCTTATAATTAATAATTTTACCATACAATAAATATCGGTAGTGGAATGGAAACACAGTATCAGATTACTTTCCGTTTGCTCCCTAAATAGGGGCGCCCTCTACCCTTGACGCTTGCCATGCCATCAATACGACTCCTTAAAATAATTCAATCGTTAAAACAACTCTATTTTCGGAATGACTTAAATAGAATAAGAAATAATGAATGTAGAATAAGCTAAGTATTATGATTAGTTATTTTTCAAATATAGATAAAAGTACCTATTAGTACCTACTGGATTCCTATGTTTCAAATTCAATTTAACTAGTTGGTGAGAACTTGTTTTGTGTTTGTTGTAAATTATAACCACATTTAATTTGCAGTTCATTCGCTCTCTCATTAGATATTTTTATTTGTGTTCTTAAAAATATAGATATCCTTGTCAGTCCCTGTAGAATAAAGAAAAAGCAAGACAAATGCAAAATGGTCTATTCCTACTAATTTATAATTGAGTCATCAACCACATAATGACAACTTGAAAAATATCATTATATTTAACACTAGGTAAACGCAGCATAAAGTCTTAAAAACAATGTTTAATTACGATTTTATGACGCAATCCACAGATTATAGCATATTTCATCATTAGGTTTATACAAATGCTTGACCATTTCAAATACCTATACACAAGATTCAATCGATAACAACGTAAGCTCTATCAATCTGAGAAATGGTCGATAATACCTCATTACAGTAAACTAGTAGCAAAGGCCTCCACGGCAGCCATTGTTGCGTGGATAAGCTCATTATTTATGTACTATTAGGCACACAATCTGTGCTTAAGTTAACCATTTACATGAAAGCAACTACCGCCCACCTCTACGCCGCCATGAATTTCTAAATAACCTACGTGTCTTTGTATAGTTAATAGTTGAAATAACCTTTTACTAAACAGAAATAGCCATAATAAATAGGTAACATGAAAAAAGTGTAAATTTTAATAAAAGCTTTATAAAAATTAAGCAGCTTTATGAACCACACATTATTTCCACTGTATCTTCTTAATTGTTCGAGATAACGCGTTTAAATCACGTATAATAACACGTTTCTTATTAATATATTATTTTATATTCTTTTGTAAAACTTCATATCAAGTTACGTATTATAGTTTTGAATTAGATGCTGTTAGTATCTACATAAAAATATTACCTTCTTTCAACCATGATACTGAATGCAATAGTAAAAAAATATATCAATATTAAATTTTGCTGCAACTCGAAGCATATATCAAAACAGCATTCAGCATAATAGTCCTACTACCAGCACAGTGGCATAACACATTGAATAATTTTCAGTTAAGAGTATTTAAGCTTTTATCGAGGTACGGCCATAAATCGGTGCGCAGACGCACGTAATCCCCTCCCGCTCTCCCCCTCTCCCTCCCCCGCACCGCCAGCTATAAACAGAAGTCTACGTGTTGGACTTATAAATCCTGCTCTTAACTATTGTATCTCATGCCACAATAATGAAGTTAGCTCGTTCAGGAAGAATTATGCCACCACGTGGGTGGCCGACGCGGTTGGAATGAATCCTTAAGGATTATTGTGTACGAATGTGGTGAACCAATTTTTTGTACAAGTCGGTAGTTGCGTCGACGCTCGAGGTTGCGCAGCCGGTGAAAGGTCTCCTGAAAAAACAACGGATAGCGGCTAAGCCACACGTCTGGTGACAGTGTCGGGTTGCGGGTTCCGAGAGCTGGCCTTTAATAAATTCTTTACGACTATCGACTATTCGCGTCACGATCAACAAATATCTACAAAAGCGATAAATCATCATTCAGAATGTTACCGTTAAATTTGGTTTACAATTTCTAATATCGTTAATTCTTGCTATAAAACCAGTAAAAATGTTACTGGTAGAATATCTACCAACGGGGAACGGAGTGTCTTAACACTAGGTTCCCTCTGCCTACCCTGCTGTGTGCGGGATACAGCGTGAAGCTGGTAGAATATATAGATCCAAATTGGGATTTTTTCATAGAAATATTATATTAAAGCTATTTCTAACATTATTAATTATTATGTGATACAAAAAAAACATAGTTATAAAGGAAATCAAATATCTTTGACATAATCAAAAATAAAAATGTTGTATTAAATAAAACTCAAATTTCATACTTAAGAGTGCCTTAATCCCTTTGCTACATTTTACAGGTAACACGAGGCAGCGTGAAAGGTGTAGCTAACAAGTGTGAAGCGAGGCTCGAAGAGGCGTGCGTAATCGCTCCTATATAAACAAACTCTCATTCTGAACACTAAAAAACCGATATATTTCACCAAACTTTTATATCCGTTCACTCACTTCTTAACTTAAAATATATTACATTTCTTTAGCACCTTTTGTATCTTTTAGTGCATTATCCCTACTTTTATGACTGCAAGAGGTTCGTAAATCATTGTAGTGGAAGTGGTGTACAATCGTAAACAATACGCGTCCCGCAGGGCGGCGGGTCACCCGGCGGTAACTGTCTCTTCGCTATCATATCTAACAAGAAATAATATTTTAATTTCATTTAATATCTAATATACTTAATTGTAACTATTAACTCAATATTTTAGCACAATAACTTGTTATCTGAACACTAAAAAAAATTAAATATTTTTGTAACAAACAAATAATCATAATTAAAAATATTTATATGCTGTAATCGAACATGAATAATCAATGCGAGTCAAGTAAGGGCAACAGAGAAAATATTAAGTAATAAATATTTGACTTAGCTGTATATAATATAACAAAGAAACAATAATAGAATTAAGGCTCTACGTGGACATTAGGCACATTACCAATACATTACCGATAACAGTTAATCCGAGATGTGTCAATGCTGTAAATTAAACTTTATATCAGTTTTAACGACCACCTCGAATGGTGTTTTCATTGCAGACGGCTGGAGGCGTCGACAACTCGACATGTCGATAAGACGACAGTTATCGCTGATCACAAAAAAACGCACGTTTTATAGCTAAATAGCTAAAAAGCAATTCTCACGCAGCACCTCAGCCTAGCTCTACATATCCGTCATCATGCTTATATTTTTATGTGGATTCCTCTACACAACACACTTCAATTTTACGAGCATCGATATAGGCTCGACTTGACATTATGGGATATCGTCAATAATTTTTAAGTATCTGCCTAATAGCTCTGTTTTGTTAGACCTTATAAAGTTTCATGCGGTTCCTGTCAGAATATAACTATGGCCCGACGACAATCGTAAAATATTATTTACGGTTAGATGGATTATTATATTTTTTTCAAAAAAAAACCGCCTAAACATTTGTTTTTATTTTAACAACAAGTGATTTAACGCTCATCGATATACTAATACGCTAAACTAACCGTGAAACGAGTCCACAAAACACGTAAAGAGCATCAAATGATAACAAAAAGGCGGCCATTAATCTCTCATTGTATGACGTCGTCGAAACGTTCCGTTTTGTTTGCGGACTCGTCCCGATTTATACAGACATGGCTCGTTTGCAGTTTACTATTGTCCTTAAACGATCGGGTGTGATCACACACAAAGGCTATAACAAATGGGCCGAAAATAACTGTCTATACATCATACTTATGTACACAAACCATAAATTTAAAACGACGAAACTAATTTCAACCAAAGTATATTAATTGTCATATAAAACTAAAGCAGCCTTCGTTTACTCACTCACTTCGTGCCAAGTGACATATCTCTATATTTTTTCAGCTTTTGAATGAAAAAGAGTTCTAAATAGGAATACAGAATCAAACCTAAAATTAAATATTCATATAAATGATCAAAATGCAATAAAAGTTTAAAAAGAAAATAGATAGCACGTGGGTAGTAAGTAGGTACATATAGTAATATAGTAGACATAATGTATATAGTAATGAAATAAAATGTTTGAATAAAAATGATTTTTTCACTTTTAACATCGTTTTGGCGGACTTACGTTACGGTAATAGTTAATACAAATCTGTATATTGTAGGTTCAAATACAGCTGAACAGGTATTAGCCTTAATTTTAACAGTTTATTTAGTTAGTTAATTGTAACTTAACATTTAGGTGTCATCGTAAGTACGGTTAGAAAAAGAAAAAGTAATATGTACACTGCCGACGCGACGGTCTGTCTGCTTAGAATGGTATAAGTGTGTCAGAATACAATTATATTACCACGGTTACTGGAAATTGTAAATATTCCCTACTTCCTATTCCTGTTGTATTCACTGAAACCAATTTAAAGCTATACTACAGCATATCTATATGTAGTACACAACACTAGCTAATGTTGGCATTCCTAAGAGTAACGTTCAGCAGTAACGGCAAATTTAAAAGCAATTAATTTTAATGTACCGCCGTGTATAACGCGCGCCTAGAGAGCGATCGCTCATAGAAACGTAAAGAATTTGTAAATTTAAAATGTTTAAATCTCTTTTGTCCGAACATCACTGATGGCGGAGCGCTCGCGGTCGTCCCGCGGGACCGGCTCCGCTTCTCATGCTCCCAATTGACAGCGAGTGACGTGTGACGGCCATTGTCACGTTGACATGTTGACATTGTCAAACTTGACTTCTGTCCGGATTCCGCATGTAAATACGGAAATATTACCCTCGGCACCGACACAATGCACGGACAAATTAAATAATAGAATAATAAACTAACACCATCCGCCAGCTGCAGCCTGGAAAAATTTGGTCATCAATCTTAATAAAAATAATATTTGGAATTATTACTAAAATAATACCTACGCAAGAAACTCTTATTACTAATCGAAATATATGTAAACATTTAAAGACATAACTACCCTACAACACATGTGGGATAATCTGTAATATTTTTATTTTGTATTCTTTGTTATTTCTGATACTCGAATTGTAACTTTTATACTTATTTGGCAAAGTAATATTATACCAAATAATAATATTACTATAACTAATATTGTTTTTCATATTTCGTATAATAAGAATATGTTAAAATATAACGTACGTACATATTTTCTTAACAAATAAATTACTATAAGAAACTAAAAGAAAAATTTTGTAAGATGAACAATTGGAATGACTTCACGGTTGAGTATAAGCAATGTCAACACTCATTTATAATGCACATGAAAAATTGTAATAGTTAAACAAAAAGAGGTACCTTGACCCCTGGTGAGCGCCCCCCGCGCGTCCACCCTGACTCCTGGAGCGACTTTTTCTTTCCAGAGCTGTGACAAAGTGACAATTTGAACATTCTTCTCTAATGTTATTTAGAAATATTCAACAAAGAAACAATTCGCTTTATTTATGGTCGTGTTGTCGCCCACAATGGCCTCAACTTGTTTTCTGTTTTAGCTATTTCATTTCCGGACATGTTATTTAAGAAAAGATACAAATATATTTTTTTTTATATATATTTATAAAACTATGTTACAATCGAGTGTTTCCTAAAGGGAATAGTTGGACTGCATATTCTATCCATCCATTGAAGTCCACTGCTGGACACAAGCCTACCCTAATGTTCGCCAGGTTGTCAGTCCAGCTGGTTAGAAAGCGACGGAATCCTTTTGCCAGCGGAGAGAACTGATTAGTAAATAAATATTACTTGTCAATGTAGAGTTATTTTTTATATAATACTTACTGCGTTCGTTAAATTTCTTACTTCTAACAATAAGAAGCTGTGTCAGGGATTACATGTGGTTTATCAATTGTATGCAATCAAAATTGACAAGAATCCCTAAACTCACATTATGGGCACATTAAAGAGCAGAATAATAGACATAAATGAGAGCATCAAAATCATGTTTTCATATACAACAACACTACAGAAAATGTAACTTGTTCTGACATATGCCGGTTGTAAAATCACGAGAGGGAAAACTTTCCCGCCTCTGTATTTAGGTAGGTATACTTATTTAGGTATATTTATAAGTACGTGAAATCGTTCTGTAGGATAAAAATAAATACAACTAAGCTATTCGTTCTTGTTATAAGAGCTTACGATATCGTTGTCATGTAAGTTACAAATAATTTGGACTTCTTAGATTATGTCATAGGATAAGTTATCAATATTATAAGTGCATATTTTTTATATAAGAAGCTTTTTATTAGGAATACATTAAAATATTAGAACATAGTTGGTCTAGTCATTATCTCTTCTTATTAATGTAACTTTATATATCCTTACCATTTATATTATCAAATAGTAATTAATAATAATAATTATATAGTCGAAACAAAATTCTGATAAATGCTACAATTAACTTTTAGTTTACCCGATACGATATACGTGAGCTATAAATAATGAAGCATGATCTTCTAAGTCACATAATTATAGATAGCTGACAGGGGATGGGTGTCCCCAGTCCCACCCCTGCTATTAGCTTCATTTTATCTTCCCATTCTGTCCACTGATCCGTTGGGGACGAGACTAAATATCTTGTACAAATAAACATTTTGATTGTTATATCGCCAGGGGAGTGAGTGGAGTGAGTAGCTGTTGCAAATCGGATTATGTGGCGTGTGGTGGATCACTGTGCCTAATTAAAAGAAAGATTTATGAGATAATCTGGAACAAAAGTGCTCATGCTATAATAAGCTTATTAATTTTAGGTATATTTTAGCTATCGTATGTTACACAAACAGATGATGTTTTCTTTTGTCTTATATTTTTCTTTTTTCTTTATTGATTAGTGATTTAGCACTTAGGTCTTAGTTCCAATACCAATTACTTCTAACTTTTCTATAAATCGACTAATTCTATTGATAATTATTATGTAAACTCACAGCAGTTGTGTTCAATTAGGCAAATTCTAACTACGGTATGATAATTGTAAGGTTGCCAATGTATAGATAATTAATGATATAGTATCTTTTTTGTATCATCTTCGCGTATCCCTCTTATCGAGCCTAGTGCTAAGATTGACCGTATTAAGTGCATTTTCACTATTGTATTTTGACAATCTTCCTTTAACATTTAGTGTTTGTTTCATGTATCTAAATTTCATAAAGTAATTATAATTCATTCATTCATTCATTATTCATTAATTATAATTCATTTTCAACGATAAAATGAATTATATGTTTTTACAACACGAACGGATTCGGGCGAAGCTGCTGGCGTGTCTCTTAGTATATTATATATAATTTTATTTCCAAACAGTAGATAACATGTCTCATGAATACAGCAATGTTCAAGCCATCGCATACCACTACCGAAAACAAACAGCAGTTAGTGAGGTCGTTTGGATCAATTTACATGAGCAAGCAATGCTAAGCCTCTATTGTCAGACATTACTCCGCCCAGTTCAGCTCACGGACTACGAGCTAATATGCAAATCATAAAACTATACTTAACTTTTCTCATTTCTCATCTATTGTTATATACCAAATGTAATAATAACATAAAAAATATTATAGGTACCTATTTCACAATAATATTTTTTTGTGTGTTTGAATGTAATTCAAGTTTTATAAATCTGCTCTGATAAGGGCTCTTAGGTTATATTTTTTTAGTAACTTTGCCTAAAATTGTAGACATTTTTACTTTAAATAACACAATAATATCACAATCTCTATATCAACATTCACATAGTCTTCGTCAAACTTCTAACCTATCTGTAGAGTCTATGCAAATGGCGAAACCAGTTACTCCAATGTTGTAGCCGAGCGCTGAATGACGGTGCACATAGCGCAAAAGGACGACCGTTCCATGTCTATTCATGAGGTGACGGCTGCGCCCTCGGCTCCCCAACGCATTTGAATAAATACAATTAACTTGTTTGTTTTGGTCGCCCCTACACATTCTTCCACTCTCCTTATAAGTATATAGGTACGTATGTAGTAACATATTTCGCGAGGATGGTATTCAAATTAAGTCTAATGTAGTATTCGGCAGCGGGCATGTCGGCGGCGAAGCTCAAAGCACTACACTGTTATTATCTCAACACCATCGCACTCTCACCTAACCCATTCCTTTTTTGCTAGACGCCTCCGTCTCCTTCTCACCTTGCTGGTCGGAGAGAGACCTTCAGTCATTTATACTAAACTCGACTCGAGGGCGTTCCCTCGACGATTTATCATTTAGCGTTGCCTACAGACATTATTTGAAACGCATTAAATTCGCGGTTGTGGAAAATTTGTCGGCATCGAAATTAGTATCTCTCTCCGAGTGCATAATTTATCGCTTACACAGGCGCAGCATCCGGCGTGCGATTTGATGATTCTAATTAAGAATTCATTGACGTTGATGATCGACTCCTGGCTGGTGGTGTTACGAAATAGTGGGTGAATTATATCTACTATCATACAAACGAATAATAATGACTTAATATTACAGCTCTGTCAAGTATATCCCAACAACGTCTATCCAAGCCTTAAAATAAAAATACTTCTAAATATCAAATTCGCTTGAATGACTATTGTGTGTAGATATCAAGTGGCTAGTAGATGAATCATGATGCAACTAGGTTTATAAAGGTTTATAAATACAACACAAGAACTGTATCAGCCACATTTGAGGCTAGTTGTGTCGCATAGGCACAAACGTATGACTGTAAATGTGACAGTCTGTGTCTCACTCGAAGAAATGAAATATTTAATATTTTCATTTCCTCACTCTGATGTGGAGCCTTAAGCTCCGCCACTGCACACGCAATTCCTCCAGAATTCAGCGGAAAATGAGAAGCTGAGTGTCTTAACACTGGGTTCCTCCGTCTACCCTGCTATTTACTAGATACAGCGAGAAGCTGAAAAAAATGACGTCGCTAAAATAATTATTTATGTAACAAATTAAGATGATTTATATCATCTAAGTACATACGAAATCGATAACTTTACAATATAACATAAAATGATAAACCTGCTGCTAGTTGCTATGTAGAAATTATAAAGACAAGTGCCAGTACCGTAAGTCCAACTGCCCTGAGGAAGCAGTCACGCGCGGCGCGAACATGTGATGAATATGTATCGGCACTCGGCAGGCCGCCGCGGCGCCTTGTAATTTGAGCCTCGCCGGTGATTATTTACGTGAGAGTGGACTGAGATCCCCCCTCCCCTCCCCCGGCCCCTCGTCCGGCGGAACGAATCGGTGATTGCGCGAGAGCTGATGCGGCCGGAGTGCTCCTCATTCACTACTGCTTGCTGCTTACGGAACTATGAAATATGAAACGCACGGAAATATGAAAATGTTATGCCTATTTATTTGTAACATATTTTTTTGTTTTATTTTCATTAACTATAAGAGGCCAATTATGGTGCAGGGGCAAACGCTTGAGATTTTTCGGTTCCCACTCGAGTTAATGAAATGTGTAATATTTCCATTCCTCTGCTCTAGTGTCGAGACAAAAGCGCGGCGTTGAGTTCCACCACTTCCCACATCCACGCGGAAGGCATTACAGAATCTGGTGGAAAGCGGGGAGCGAAGTATCTTAACACTATGCTCCCTTTGCCTACCCTGGTACATATTAGATACAGCGTGATGGTGAAAATAATAAAACACTATAAATTACTCAATTCGATTTTTTTATTAAATATGATAGAGTTTTTGGTACAAAAAACAAAACAGTAACTTTAAAGTAAGAAATAATTTTATGTAAATACAATCTTAGAATGAAATGTTCGATCTATTTGATTAAGTGTCTACCTTCGTAACTTGTGGGTAGAATCTACCTATCACGCCATAAAATCAAAACTGTGAGATTTATATGAAAAATGCACTTAATTTATCATTAATATCCATTTTCACAACTTACATACAAAAATACTACCTACCTGTAGTCCGAGACCATATTTTAGAGACTTTGGCATATAAATCATATCTCATTAACACGGCAATTTAACACGAAATGTAAAATAAGTGGAACATTGCAACGGGGTTTCATAAAATTTTTATTTTTTATCTTAACAAAGACGTGATAGAGCGATGACGGTTGTTGTGACTTGTACTGGCATTTGCGTGTAAAACAGTGTGCCGGATTCCGCAGGGATTGGGTCAGTGGTCTTTTTGTGCAAAAAATTAAGATCGACACTTTAACGAACGGACAGGTTGAGTATATTAAAAGGTCCGCGCGCTGACAACATAATTGTGGGTATAAATGTCTGATAACCTAAACGTGTAGATAAAAATACTTAGTAAATGTTAATAGAATGACATGAAAATGAAAATATGTTAAAATTTATGTTAAAAGAATTTTTCCTCCTTTTTTTAAGCCTGTTTTTTCCTCCTTAATTAGCCTCTTTTTGCTGTCTAGACGAAACGAGTATTATATGTATTATGTAGGTAGGTATAATACTTACGACATAAATTCACGTATATAAATATGTTATATTAAATAGTAGGTAGGTAAGTATAGGTATTTAGGTATATTATTTACACATGCGTTTTGATTGCTTTTGTTATTCATAATGAGATAAAATTATTGTTTTCTAAGAACTTATTTGACTTTTTCCGCATTCCTGCTATAAAGCATGTGGGATGAAACTTTTATGCTGTACCAGCACAATTTAAGCTTTAAAGTTATAAAAGTTATTGCGGTACACAAATAACAAATTGACATATGAATAATTTTCCCTTATAAGCAATACAAAATATAATCTGATAATTTAGAGACAAAATATAAAACATAATTTTCTCAATTATAAACTTTAGGATTTAATACAACTAGTGCCATCTATCGAAATACAACTAAACAAACATAAAGACTACGGTACAATGTGTTGTATCCCACTATACTTTACTTGTCTTCTGGTATAGAAAATATAATATTGATTTATAGCAATAAATTATTTTTATAATTTCAATATTCCCTAGGCAGCAACTGGGTGTTTTGTAAACAACAAAACGTTAAATTGACTAGTATCAATAGGTGGGCATGTCGCGTTGATCTTAGACTAGGTCTAAAATAATATCATAACTCTAAAAGAAGGCAAACAAAACTATTTCTTTATAAATTGTAAAATGGGCTATTATTCCACTAGCGCATTAAATATATATTATAGGAGAATGAGACACTGTATTCTGGTTGATAGCTATGAAGCACCCCGCTGCGTTGGGCCCCTAAAAACACACAGACCGCGGGGCGCCGCACTCTACCTTTTACTAATACCACCGTCTTTCCCTCCGTCATGCCTTATTTCATTCGAACGTCTCTCGTTTTTTCAACGTCTTCATTTTTTCGTCCTTACCTCAAACAATAATAACAAAACGAGTCTCTGATGATAGTAATCCTTCATCCTCATTGTCTTTTGGCAGTTTCGTGGAATAAAATATGTGGTTCTCTCGCGACTTCATATCTGAACGTCGTATTATAAATGGCGTCGTTTAAAATATTTTAATACCTTGTACATCACGGCGATATTAATTTAGTACGCTTGAGTTGAGCAAGCTGGGTGCCACTGCTGGAATGCTGAATGACGGATTATTGCCGACCACCGAGATCGGGAGATAACCAAATCCGATCTTGCCGATTCTATCGTTGCCTTCCGTTTCCCTTATACTTATAGCTCTTACTTGTGTTTATCTCTATTTACTTAGCACGCCACACATTAGTGGGTACATACATATTGTATACTACATTTTAATTTAGATATAGATAAATGTTTTGTTTATAACTCTCCAAATGCATACATAGAATTCGCTGTTTTAAATTGATTTTTTTTATCATAGTTTTAGATTTTAATTTCATACAAATAACTTTTAATTTATATTTTCATATCTTCGCTCTGATGTCTGATTGAGTTCCGTTTATCAATACACAACGCTTCCATTTCGAATTCGGCGGAAAGTAGGGAATTGAGTGTATTAGCACTAGCCCACCATGCTGTGTGCGAGATACTACGTTTAAATTTAACTATAGGTACCTACTAAAAATTTTATTTAAACTAATTGCTTAAAATGTACCTAAAATTCAATTTCTCTTATGCTTGTAAAATTTTTTAAAAGTTTCTTTAATTTCGATAAATTTAACGCGTAGAAATGTGAATTTGATAGTAAAAGTATCAGTTGGGAATTCAAAACCCATAAATCAACCTTAGTAGTGAATGCCTACATAAATATTTATTTAGTAGAGTACGGATGCATGCTAAACCGATAAAAGTTAATATTTCAGTTGACTATTTGAAATTACCGCTAAGCCTGTTAGCTACTGATACGTCAATACTTGCAATGCAATGTTTACTTTACCTAGCAACCGTTGCTAATAGGAACTTGTACTGTTATAACCTAGAGCTTGTACTGTGATTTTCTTAATTTATTAATTTGTTTAAAAATGGTTCAGATTACCGTTGATATGGTGCGCAAAAAAGCAGAACATCACGATGGATTATTAGCTCCTTTAGAAGAAATAGCGCTACACCAGGAGAATATTGAGAAAATAGAGTTTATCCAAGATTGGTGCCCAAAACTGAAAATTCTTTTAATGCAGAGTAATTTGATAGCCAAAATAGAAAATTTGAACAAGCTTAAGCACCTCGCTTATTTAAATTTGGCATTGAACAATATTGAAATTATTGAAAATCTAGAACGATGTGAATCTTTGCAAAAATTAGATTTGACGCTTAATTTTATTGGAGAAATTTCGAGTATAGACAATTTGGCTGGCAATTATAACCTTGAAAACTTATATTTAACTGGAAATCCTTGCACAGATTATGAAAACTATCGAGATTTCGTTATTGCTACTCTACCGCAGCTTGCCTCGCTCGATGGGCGAGATATTGAGAGGTCAGAACGCATTAAAGCTCTACAAAATCTACCTCTTATTAGATCAGATATTCTGTACGATCAAAAAAATTACACATACGAAAGAAAACAACAAAAATCACGATTAGAAAAAGAAATTGGAGAAAAATGGTCAAATGAATATAAAGATATGAATACTGATGAAATAACCAAAAAATTTTGGTCTGAAAAAACTGAACACGCTCCAGAAGTAAGGTATGAAATAGAACGTATGCGGGTTTTAAAGTCAAAATCTTATGAGGTAGAAAAGAAAGATGACCACCATGTACGCCAAGTCAAATTTTTCACTTCTGATGGCAGACCTTTCAACATAAATCAACCTAAGATAACCTTTAAATTTACTGATACACTACCTGATGTTTATAAATTAGATTTAGCTATTTATAAATATTTGGATACAAGTCTTCTTGATATTGACATACAGGCAAATTATGTAAGAGTAACAATCAAAAATAAGATTTTCCAAATTCACCTTCCAGAAGACATTGAAATTACTAATTCAACAGCACAAAGATCTCAAGTAACTGGACATTTGGTTATAACTTTACCAAAAGCAAAAGCATGCAAGAACAATTTCCACTTAAAAAGTCCTAAAGGGCTGCCTCAAGCAACCACAGACAAAAAGATACATTGCCAAGTAAATTCTATACAGTCTAAAAGAGAATTTTTGGAAATAGGTTCTTCTGATAATGTTCTTGATTTCACTAGCATTACTAAAACAAAACCTACGTCATATTATAGAGATTTAAAAATGAATTTTATTGAAAAACAATGCTCTCCAGATTTTATAGATGATCCAGAAGTTCCAGATCTTATATAAAAACAACAAATAAAGTAAACAATAAAAGAGATAAAATATTTTAGTACTTTATTTTTAGATATATTTCTTATTATAGTTAAAGCACGAATTACACTTTGCACTTATCAAAATGTCGGCTTAGAATTTTATTTTTTAATGATGTAGATTTTTATACCATTTCAAAGTGTCTGTTCTGATAATAAATGAAATGATGATGATGAAACGATGTTCTGAAAATAACATTCTCCTGAGAATTTGCTTAATAGGTTGTTAATAGGTTTACATTCTAAGTCGACGATATAACAATTTGTGACAGACTTCATAAGTATATAAATATAAATAATCAATTATGCTGCCACAAAAATTCTATAATAGCAATGGTATATTTTTTTTTCTTATTAAATGTACTTGCAATAAATTAATTGTTTATTTCATATTATATAATATCTACATAATAATATTATGACGACGTAAGGTTTTAAAGTACAGTTATATTTTAAGATAGGCACATATATAAATATACTTTAATTATGTATTTATATTATTTTTATATATATATGTATTTATTTATTTATATTATTATGAATTGTGGCATTTGGCTTTTTTAAAATATCATCCAATAAGTAAAATACTTTATCAACAATCATTCAATTCCTGTCCACGTATTTAAGGTACTTTAAATATGTTATGGCAGCTCAATTATCACGAAATACGTTTAAATATAAACAAAATAAATTATATAATATCTAACAAAAGGATACATTGGAATAATTCATAAATAAGCTGCAAAAAGCTGGATCCGTCATTCATATATCTGAGTATTAAGCGTATATCTATTTACTAGAAGAAAGTTATAAATATAAGTAGATATAATTAATCTTCCCAAACATTAAATTTTCCTTATAAGGTATAGATTCGACATTAGCTTATTTATGAGAATATATTTGAACACATAGCTTGTGATATTAAAATGTTCATACTTCGATAATTTGCTTGGTGATATAAACGTACACGCAAGCAGTTTCTGTAAACAAATGCGAAAACAAAACATCTAAAGCAATAGATTCTATGAAGTAAAATTATACTAGAAAACATTTCAAATATCATGCGTTTCATTCGCATCAATTAACGGTATTCCATTTTCAGGTGGAGAGACCATTATTGTTCTGAAACCATCCACGTCGTGCATTTCTTTGGATGAGAACTTGGCAGATATTTGATGTCGGCCTGCCCATGGTGGTGTCAACTTAAACTGCGCTGTCGCTTGAGCCCCTGGAGCCACGTTCTGGAGAAAAAAGAAACATAAAACTATATGATATGTAAGAATAATATACCTATAATTCACTTGGTGTACCGTACCGACGACCGTCGTATTACAGTCACACCCTTGTGCCTTTACGCTACGAGGCCACTTGTTTCTGACGGAATGTTGTATCTATATATTTCCACTTATTTTTAATTTAAATATATAATATACATGTCTATCGGTTCTCCTTAATTATATAATAAAACAAACTCTACCTTTGAACTCTACCTTATAGGCGTTGTGAGCGAACAAACTATCTAAGAACATTTGTACAAAAATACATAATTTATAAAACTAGTTTTTGACATATAATAATTATTTACCTCATTTAGTTCAATTTTAAGCTGTTTATCGAGACCTGGACCTTGTATATAAAATTTGCCGTTCTTCAACGCTATCGGTAAAGGATTTTCCAATGTCACAGTCACTAGGAACTCTTGTTTCGAAGTTGGTTTTCCATCAAAAGATATTTTAATATCTGGATTACGAACTCTAAAGTCATCTTGTGCAAAATAGTCAAAACTCCTGTCAACAATGGTTGCTAAGCAGGCTATGTTGAATGATGCCTGAAAATATTTTCGAAATTACAATATGCTCTATATACTGGAAAAATGCTCACATTCCATAAAAATAAAACATACTTGATCAATAAGTTTTTTGTAATAGTCATTAAAGGTAACGAGTAGAGTTATTTTCTCTTTTGCCTCAGGAGTCATAAGCATATCAAATTCATGTCTCTTAACTCCGTTACCCGTTACTCCTGTGTATGTCACCGTGTCTACTCTTAATATACCTTTTACTTGATGCTGGTTGACTGTTGAACGATTCTTTATGTGCAGTACCTGTAAAGTAAATATATCTCCATGTATTATCGGTACCATTTAGATATATGTAGGTCATATAAGTATAGTACCTACATACTACTTGATCTAAAACTATAATTTTTCGGACTTTAGATATATCTCGTTTTTTACAGTGACACAACAGTGACATGTAGTAATGAAATTATTATTATTTTTAAATTATTTACTTCATAGCACATCTACTGCCATATTGCAATAACCTAAAATGGTAAGATTGCTTTTAAAAGCTCAAAGGCGCTTATGAATTTTTTTGAACTGAATGAATTTTGAATTTTTTTGTTTCTACTTTTCACATATACTTAACAAAAATATATATTAAAAGTAAAAACAACAAAATTATAATAAACATTTAAACATGGACTTGTATTCTATAATATTAACATATAACAATAGCATAAAAAGGTTCCATTCATTACTCTCAACTTACCACACTGAAATCCTGTCCAATTTTTATATCGTCTCTTAGTTCGAAGTCAAAAGTAATGTCATTAAACGTTTCGTTAAGGTAATATCTGGCAAAAATACTTTCAGATTTTCGTAATGCCTTTTCCATAGTAGCGCGCTCTTCTCGAGTTCTCTCTGGATATTTATATAGATTTGTAATATCCTGTGAAATATAAAATATTAATATATTTATTTTTAATTTCAAGCATTGGTAGAAGGTAGTGAGAATCTAATTTTCAGATATTTTGTCTTAATTTTGCGTTGAGTGGCGTATCCTAAATCCTTGTATCATCTAAACAGAGTGAAAATATAAAAATAAATTACTTAAACCAAAATATTTAATCATCCACTCATGGTATCAGGCACTCTACCATTATTCCTGACATCCACAGTCCTATGGTACGAATTAATTCAGCTTCAAGGTCAGCTCAAGTGTTGTCTTTTAGAGAATGCTATTAGCAATAACACCACCTTTGTATGGTCTATATTAAACTTAAAATTTTCTATATTTTACTCTGTGTGCAATAAAGTTCTTCTATCTAGTTTCGTTACTACGCATATAATAGCACTAATGACGCTTAGCACTAATGATCCTGTCAGGCGTTTAAATAAAACTACAAATACCTCTCTCTCCATACGTCCAATTGCTTTAGTAGATATATTTTGTCCAATAGAAACAGTATCTCGGGCTAACAGTTTTAATGGTTGAATTTCACCGGAATATTTCCATAAAATCTAGAATAATAAAAAAAATATATATAATATATATAATGTTTATTGTTATTTAATTAGTTAAAAAGAAAGTCATTTATCTTATCACATACCTTATCAGCATTAACTTGTGCAAATACATAAGATGCGTCGTAAGGCCTTTGCAGTTCGCCATCTCTTACCGCTCGGAGAGAAGCTGGCCCACATCGATACATGTCCTCTGAAGTTTCTTGGGGTGTAGCGTCAATGGCTTGCCAACCACCATATTCTGACCCTAGGTCTGGTCGGTCAATCCACACCTAGAATATAATAAGAGTTGCTTTAAAATAATTGTTTCTTTTAGCTAAAACATTACAGTCAAAATTCACTCGCACTAACACAATATTAATTGTAAAGAATTTTTTTATGACGTTACAAGGAAGCAGGACCTGGCTGAATCTCTATTTCTTTTAAACAAATTGTCCCCGTACAATAATATAGCTACATGTTTGTTATTTATGCAATTTTTTTAGTTAGGTAGCTCCGTCGTTCACTATCTTTCCGAATTCGAGTAATTACGTGATGAATGTCAGAAATCAATAATACCTTTAGCTTATAAGAGAAAAAATAAAAATATTTCATTCTGGCAATTCGAGCCCACAACCATTGCGTTTACAGTCATGCGTTCTCCCACTCCGGCGAAATATATTTATTTAATTTAGTTCATTGATCTTTAATTTATAATTACTGTTAACATAAGTTTTTAAATGTACATATTTACATATTTTCATAATTTTTTTATGTCACTCATAGCCGAATAGACAGATTGAACCTAGGAACCTAGTGTTATCATACTCCGCTCCCATTAAGATATTTCCATTTCCCATGTTCCGCCTAATTCTGGAGGCATTGCGTGTTGAGTGGCTCAACGCCGCGTATTACCTCGTTCGCTCGTTACGAAAGCGAAGATATATTCAAAATTTCATTTTCCCGACTGGGAATCGAACCCACAGCCTATCGCGCTTACAGTCAGACGTTTGTGACTCCCTACGCTACGTTTAGACTATTTTATATTAGGCGATCAGTAAATTTATTAAAAAGAGAGAACGTACAGTCATCGCAATATAACTTTGTAAAAGGAATATTAAATCATACAAAGTATATTTAAATACTCATACCATTTCATGAGAAACAGATGGCACTACGAAATCAATAAAGTTCAAGTTCTTAATATAGATTGCTTAATATAGTTCTTAATATAGATTGCCAATAAATTTGAGATATTCTGTGATTATTTTCAGTGGATCTAAAAATCTAACCTCATTCCAAACATGATAATTCCATACTGAGTCTCTAGTAAATTCCTCTAACGTGTTGCCTTCCTCATCTTTAATAATGTCAATTGTTAAGCTTCCCTGACTGTCGTGTGCGGCGTCATATCCCGTTACTGGTCGGCATGGTATTCCTAGTGCCCTGCAAACTACACATACCAAAAAGTCATTTAGTAAAAAGAAGATATATATTAATAAGATAGATATCAGGTCAGAGGGAGAACCTAGTGAAAGAATTTTAATACAAGAATCTAATGCTCTGGAGTCATTTGCGAGTGCCCTCATGTGGTTTTTGTGTTACTACAACTTTTTCACTTACTTGTTGTTAAGACACCAGCGTATACCCAACACTGAGCATATTTGACGGGTTTCTTCTTCTCGTAGTACCTCTGTAATATGGCCAATGATCCAACCCACTTCAGTGGATGAGTACCACCGTTGTAGTCGCTTAGTTCACTGCCCCAGTTACCGAACAGAACTCCATTATCGTCTTGAACATTGACTGCAGCTGAGAGAGCTCGGACTGTTCTGATAGGATCGCCCCTTGCACGACCTTTGACCTGAAGCAGTAATTTAAATGTAAATATAGATCCGAAGTTGGTTATCAGGAATTTTATACCTACAAAATCAATATATGAAAATCAAGATATATGAAATTGCACAAAATTTACACAAATAGTTTAAATAACATTTATGTAGGTACTTAATAATATAATTGTGTAAACACATCAAGTTAACGTCTGTCAAGTTAAAATAAATTTCGCCGATTAAAATGACTAATGAATGAGTTGATAAGATTTGACCGAAGATGACTCCAGTCTACATGAATACACATATGTACATATTATATATAAACATAAATAGTATAATAAATATATTACCTTTCCAATGTCGCGGACTAAATATAACGCACAATCCAAAATATCTTTCTCATATTGTGCATAAAACCAAGGCATAGGCTTGATGATGTTGTAAACTCCTCTATACATGAGACCTCCATCTTCTTGAACGTACTCCTCGCGATGACTATGTCCTATTTTAAGTTTATCATTATAGTAATTACTTATAAATATTTATATGTTAAAAAACTAAATAAAATTAATAAAATTAAAAAATACCTGGCATGTAAACACTATCGTTGAGACACCAAGGATTAAATAGTACGTATATAGGCTGTGGGTGTGTGTAACTTAGTGATCCACCTCCATTCAATTTAGTGTCAATATCAAAGCGCCAAGCAGCCACAATACAATCAGCTGCTGCCGTAACAGCGACCATGAGATGAGAGTCCATTTGACCTTCATATACAGCATTCCATATTCCTAAAGTCTCCGAACCCTTCTCTAACATAGGAACTGCCGCAGACGATTCATCCGACGGCCCACGCTTCTCCACATCTTGAAAACAAAATCAACCTCGATTACAAATATTCTTAAAATAATTCTGACCTAATAGATGATTATATAATAACAATTTTACACAATACCTGATACGTAAAATATAAAGGAAACGGCATCTCTTTTAGCGTCATATGGCCGGTTTAACAGAATATCAAGTTTGAAGGCCTGACCTCGTCTTATTACGAGACACCTGTCAACATCTCTTGACATGAGGTTGAATTTATTTGTATGGTGATTTTCCCCATTACTTTCGATGCAAAAATCGACGCCTTGTACGGCGAGGACGCCTTGTCTCGTTCCATCGACGACGTCTGAATAAAAAGATTATTTTCTTAATTAATTAACAACTACTGTACTATTATAGGTATGACTAATATGTGGATCTATTATAAATTGACATTACCTGTCTGGCATAATATATTAAATTTATATTGCTTTGCAATTGTTTGGAAATAATAAATTATGAATATATGACGATATATCACAATTCACTTAATTATCCCTACAATAGTGATTTATGGCTAAAAGCCGTCATCTAGTCGCATTTATTAAAATAGTTAGATAGTAGAATATAATATGTATGTGTACTTTAATAAAAAAATAATAGGAAATTTAAATTTTCAATAAATTCATCGTGAGTTTATAGAGAGTAGGTACTCGTCATCACTAAAAATTTTCGCGCCTCCCGCTTGGTCGGGAGCCAAAACAATTATACCTTAAAATAATATTACTTTAACCAACATGTTAACTGAATACATGCATATATAGTAAAATAAAATTTAAAAAAAACTTGCGTTTTTGTTTTCATTTAATTCTTAAAATATAAATTAATTCTACCCTTATTTACCTGGCTGAAAAGGTACGATAATGTACTTTTGACGATGTCCGAAATAATGTCTCCAAAGGTTCTTGAGGTATTCCATAACGCAAACCAAATATTCACTTATTTATAATTACTACACATGTTCTGTATTTTGAAATGCTACTTAACTTATATTATTAAATAACATAGAATTAAATTGTAATACAGTGTGGTCAAATGCTGATATTAGCAGACCGAATGATTCAATAGTTGCTAATTGATTGGCCTTACGTCCAGTTCCTTATGAAAACCGTCTTGGACTGTTAGCTCTCGCTCAAGACTTCATCTATAATACTCCTACAACCGTCGGTGATGTCACGGAGTAAACATGGCTAAGGTATACTACAAAGCTATACTATGCAAGGCATTCATTGACGGAACTTACATTTTATTACTCATATCTTCACATTACTATTTTACCCAAAATCGTTAAAGGATTTGACTCACAAAACTAAACAAAGTTGTAACTAAACACAACAAATGAAGAATAGCAATTCTAAGAAAATCAACAAATGCTAAATCTAGAAAACCTATATTCAGAACGTTGATGGCAAAACATTATTTATTCTTCTTAAGAAGAAGTCATAAAAATATTACTATTTGTTTAGCTTCACGCTTTTATATACTGGCATGGAGAACCTAGTGTCAAGATTCTCCGGTCTCCACTCCGGGAAATTTCTTATAATTATAGGATTATTTCTTCTTTAGTGATGGAACTCAATACGACAGTGTTAATATGTATAGTTTTAAAATTAGAATGATTAACATTGACCCTTTATAGAAAAGGTCAATTATTTCCATTTGTTTCTAATGTCTCAATTTAGAGAATAAAAAATGATGGCACTTTATTTCGTCTCGCCATAGCTGATACAAGTAAATTCAATATTTCCCTTTTAGATATTAATGACCGGTGTGGGTGAAAAGATCTATATCTGGATAGATTCTCTACATTCAAGGTCTGAATTCGTTTTCCCACGCATGCGTAGGTTTTTGCATAGACAATAGATAAGATGGCTCTGACTTCGGAGAGTGAATGATGAAGAATCTGATACCTACTTTACATTATATATTACGTGACATTAAAGTCCTAAGCATTTAAAAACAGAAGGAACATATAAAATACTTTTCAATAACTAAAAACAGAATTATTCATCACATACAACCTGTTATTTCAATTGATTCGTTAAAATATCAAAGGAAACCATTTAATTTAAATAAAATTCAGGAAAATTGCAGTGTAGCAGTATGCAAATTATCTCTACAAAGAATGCAATGAAAAAATTACCTGTCATATCTCAGCTAATGACGAATTGTAAGACTAAACTTAGTTAACAGTATATCACCATATTAGACTTTAAGTATATAGTTTTAAGTAATAATATTTTTTTCTATGAAACAGTTGTACATAGGTCGCTCGCGTATACTGGCTCACCTTGAACGACATGCACTCGACCACGCACTATTTGTCAAGTTTTACCGAAGTCATGATTCCCTTAATAGTGCCTGTACTTGATTGGCATTCTTAATTATAGTAATTAATTCTACGTAGAGAAGTAATTACTTTGAGATTGATTTTGAGTATTTTTGCATCTTTTACGATTTTTTTCTTTTATTGGTGTGTTAGGCAATTATCATATTATATAATTAATAAATTTAATACTTTTTGGTATCTTAGTAATAATTACACCACGTTATTATCCCAAGCAAAATATAAATGAATTTATAAACCTAATTTAATTTAAAGTGATTTATGAAAAAATCAGCTTCAAGCTTTATATCTAGTCTCTCACACTTTCTGCCTAATTCTGGAGGCATTACGTGTTGAGTGGCAGAACCTGACGCCGCACTTTGCCTTGACACCAGAGCGAAGAAATGGAAATATAAATTTAAATAAATATTTCATCACCTCGAGTGGGGATCGAACCCACAACCAGTCGGTTTTAAAATCACACTTCGTGCCCATTCGTCACGACTGGCCTCTGTGAAGTGTTTATATTTATGCAAAATAATGTTTTGGCCATGTTAACCTTGATTAGCTATCTAGGATTTTTTTTACGTTTTAGGTACCAACTATGACTTAATTTTGAATTTCTTCGTTCTGGTGCCAAGGCAAAGGCCAGCATTGAGTTTCGCCACTCAACATACAATGCCTTCAGAATTAGGCAGAAAGTAGGCAACAGGGTGTTTTAACAGAAGGTTCTCTCTGGCTACTCTGCTGTGTGCGGGGTAGGTACATCGTGAAGCAAATAAAAAAAAACATAATATGTTATAAAAAGATTAGAGTCTAATATGACCACTTATTTTTAACATTTTTATCGTTCATTAATTGTTATACCACTTAATACTAATATTTAATTTAGTACGATGATGTAGAGATAAACAATATTAATATATTTGTTATTTTAATATTTTTTTCATAGGAGTAAACACGAACTGATTACAACATGACTCTCATATTTAGATTCGACGCTAAAAATTTAAGCAAACGTTACAAAACATTTAAACTTCTACAGAAACATCTTTACAGAGCGAGTTTTATTTTTGATGAACATCAAACAACAAAAGTTCGTAAATTTTATTGTGATAGTGCTCTATTACCGGCCCCATATTTTATATTTGCTTTGATAGAAACATAAAATTATAAGAAAAACTCAGAAAATAATTATAGAGGAAACAATGTGCTATTACAGAATGTCAATCATTATATCTGAGTATTATTGCCAGTAATCACATAAGTTTAATTTGCTGTCTCGTTTACAAGAAAATTTTATGA
This sequence comes from Heliconius nattereri, assembly GCA_013403645.1. NCBI lineage: Eukaryota > Metazoa > Arthropoda > Insecta > Lepidoptera > Nymphalidae > Heliconius > Heliconius nattereri. Next base: position 7,695,331 of record JAAIXI010000230.1, read on the forward strand.
TTTAAATACTCCCCTACATGACTACCGGTTCGAGATAAAGAATTTTGCTATATGCTTATCTTGTTTCTAGCAAGTTACAGAAGATAAATTAAGTAATTCATGATCCAGCTTCACGCTGTATCCCGCACACTGCAGGGTAGGCAGAGAGAGCCTGGTGTTAAGACACTCCGTTCCCCACTTTCCGCCAAATTCTGGAGGCATTGCCGGCAACGCCGCGCTCTTGCCTCGACACCAGAGCGAACTGATAGAGATATAAATTTATATCAATATTTTAACTCCTCGAGTAGGGATCGAACCCACGACCAGTCGATTTTACAGTCACACGTTGTGTCTACCTCACAGCTGGCCTAATATGATCCAATTGATTTATAATAAAATATTTCCTATTGTTTCAAAATATATTTTTTATAAATTGGTTAAGCTAAATTCATATTAGTAATTATCAAAATATAATTATAAAAGATATTACCTAATCGTGGCGGTCTCGGTAGATCCTTCAAATCGTATGAGTCTGACCTGTTCAGGCCACAGCATCCACACTGCGACGGACAGACGCTTCTCAGCTTACTTCTCACCGTACCCATATCGTTTATCGGAGAATACTAATCATAAATCTTCAGTAAATATAAACGGAGATTATTTTTCCAATCAATTTTTCATTTCGTTCATAACCCTACATACTAATACGGTTAGATCACTTCTCAAACCAATCGAAAAACTCACAATGTTTAAACAGTTTGCCACTACGTAAACAAAGCCTAAATTAGTGCTTCACCACTCTACAGTATAACGTAACCCACTTTAAGGAGTATTAATAATCCAATTAAAAATGTATTTTCGGAAAACAATCGACGCGTGCGCACCTAGCGCTGGATTCGATTCATCTGCGCGAAGTACCATCCTTGATACCTACAACAGTGTTTATACGTGACCTCTTATCAGCAGCATATGAAATTGGGATGTCCACAAAGTATATGCCTCAACAAAATGCTATTGAAATATTATTCATATACATCACTGTTAGTCATAATACCTCATGGGTATTTTGAAAGTGACCTTTTAAAGTAAAGGACACAAACATTCCAAAGACTCAGAAGCACTTGACACTTAGCTGAACTTAGATTATCTCAGATTAAATTACAAATAATAATAGGTGCTAGATATACCGTTTTCTATTTCAGCTTTTAAGCATGAACTACCTAAATATCGAAGTTACATGTTTTGTTACGAGACCTATGAATGCAGAGACATTTAATATAACACAATTTAAATAATCTTATATATTTTATAAGGTTATTTAAATTTAGATATTTCTTTATAGGTTTCCCTTTAATTTCAACTGTATCTTTCAAACACCTCTATATTTATTTGCAATTTTGAAAAACACGTAAAGATATATATTTACATATATTCTTAAATTCTATTGTACAAAACCATTAAAAAAAATCTAAACAACACACAAATATCATTTAGTTGGAACGTATTTTATTTATTAGGTAAGTATCTATCTTAAAAATAAAAAAAAACAGATTAAGATAACGGTGTCATACTGCCAGTATAAGATAAGATGAAAATAATTTTTGACTTTGTGATATAATAAACACACGATTATGTTAATTTACTACGTGTGACATCACGCAGCTGAAGTCAATGACAACTTGCTGACACACTCATCGAAGGTCTTAATGATTTAATATTAAATGAAACTGAATGGGATTTTGTAACTCGAACATTAATTACATATTAATTTTCCTCGAATTTGGTTACTCAGGTTAGAATCCTAAAATGTTGGCCTAGTTTCCTTTCAATAAAAATTAAAAACATATTAGGTATTTGTGGTCGTGTTTACGTAAACTAAAGAAAAATGTCGTTTAATGAAATACGTTGTAAGTCAAGTATATAACATAAAATTAATCGTATGAGTGTTATCTATGTATTTATAAATGTATTTTTATTTTCTATGCATATATTCGTATTATTTCTACTATCAATAATAAAATATAGGGGTTTATAAACTTAACTAGAAAATTTACACTGTGCCAAAAATGTTAATAAATTTTTTTTAGCAGCCCCCATATTGCAGAAGGCGCGTTCCCTACTTTCCGCAGAATTTTCAGAGGTTTTTACGTTTTGAGTGGCGGAACTCAATGCCGCGCCTTTACTTGGTATCAGAGCAAAGAAAAGAAAATATTCATAAACGATAATTCATTTCCCTGAGTGCGAATCGAACCCACAACCATCGTTTTATATATAATCATACGCTTGTGCCCCTACGCTAGAATCATCCTCAATTTGGCCACGTTAATTGAATAATTTTAAATTATATCGGTATTATTTACAAACAGAGGCTCTGATTTGGATTCCCATTCAATCGTGTCTATCTGACAATTCTAAAAAATTCTTTCTATATAAGAATATATTTTTTAAACCCTCAACGAACAAACAACATACAAGATACGATACGTAAATTGCCTTATATATTTATTCTAAGTAAATTAAAATCACATGTTCGCTAGGATCCCTAGACCGCAAAATATGTTACTCATAAATGTCATCAATCAATTTATAATATTTTTATAGTCATTCATAAGTCGTCAAAACATTCACGCAAAGCGTAATTTCAATTGTAGTTACCTACATAACAGTTTTCAGAATAACCTCAGTATAGGCATGATCCTAGATTATTTTAGATTTTACGTCAGGGAATTCATAAAAACATTTAATAATATATTTTTCAGTTTTTCGTGTCGTTTTTTTTTCACAAAATTGTACTTATATTTAAAAACGATCTAGTGGTAGTCGGACTCGCCCACCGAAGGTTCCGCATAATTTTTTTTTTCTATGTAATACCTATAAATTTGTTTGTTTTTCGTTTACTTATATTGTAAGTCCTCACTTCATGCTAAAATCCAATACTGTATTTTCGTTTAGATCTTCTGATATTTCCAGCATTCTTCTACTCGGGATTTAAAAAAGAATTAACTTGTTTTATAGCTTTATGTTTTTTATTTTATTTTTCATTTTTTGAGTTTTTATTCTTAACCTTCGTTATTAGGATTATAAAACGCTAAATTTCGTATTTTTTCTTTTTAATAAAAGATTTACCGTAATAGGGATTATCGATTAAGGAATCAGTAGTTGTGAATGAATACTTTGGATTTGAACCTACCGACCTATGCTTTCGCAGTCCGTAATCATGCACCTAGGAAGGTAAAAATCTATTTAGAAAATCTATAAAAAAATTGGGTATTGTTTTGACTTATGTGACTTTTGACTTGACTTATTTAGTCGATTTTTATATTGATTAAAAAAATTGGTTGCCTTAAAAATTTAATAGAGCTTCGACCTTTTTAAGGAAAACGAACAGTAAGCGCGTAATAGGAGCTCGAGTAAAAAGGTTATTTACCAACATATTAGAACTTAAAGGTCAATGACCTGCAATTGCAATATTGCAAAAAATATTATGACACATAAAATGACAATTAGTCATACATAATATTTACATACCTACTATAATAGGGTTCAAAGGGGACTTTTTAAGGACTACACTGATAACAGATGAACAAAGTAAAATAAAAATATCCCGATGAGTAAACAGTTTCTTTTATCTCTATGTACTTATTTCCTGCAATTTTCATGATATCCTAGTGACCACCGTTTTTACTTTTAACGTATTTTCAGTCCATTAATTTAGATTAAACAAATTAAAATATACATTAATTATAAAAAACTTTTTTAGGTAATATTCTTCTCTACCTAAAATAAATGAAGGAAATGTTTTACATAGGACTAATTTAGCCTTCTTGGCGCCGTGAGACTGTATGTATCTGAATGTAAAAAAGGTCGTGACTTGAATCTTTCTCGAAGAAATTATTATATTAATAATGAAATGGTTACCCGGCCCGTACGCCGCCAAAAGTAACCTACTTTGTTTCTAGGCCCCGTACTTTATAAACGACTCTCAAATCTAAGATCGATCTTGAGATGCTATTTTAATAATTTTAATTATTTTCTTGAAACACTCGACACTGATTATGAATTCCATATAAACCTTGGAACTGAGTAAGTCGACAATAGATCATCATATTTTAAAATTTAAATAGTAGAAGTAGGTAAGTAGCTAATATTATTTAATGTTTTTGAGGGTGGGTAATAACTTCAAAGACATTGTTTGCAGTGACTGCTTTATTATTTTTGAGATCTCAAAAACACACAAACACAGTGCACATTTTTTTTGTATTTTTCTTTGATTCATTTTTTTATATTAAAATATGTATAACAAAGTAAATTAAATGCGATGTTATCCTTATTCTTAAAGTATAATGTTATAAATATATAAAGCTTACTTAAAAAAACAATTATTAAAAACAATGGAAAATGGCACTCGAAGCAGCGGTTTCCGTTTTATCCTTAAAACTAATATTATTAGTTAGTTTTGAAAATTATATCGTGCATCGTCTCTGTGTTGTAATTTTTTTGTATTTTAATTATATGAATGGTGCTATTACGTGAAATATTTTAACAAAACCGTTTTCAACGCCGAGTCGCAGTCCATTTATAGTTTTGCACAAGTACACCGTGTGGAGGAAGTTTATATTGATTTTAAGATGAGCACTTCCTCTTCTTGAACAAAAAAGTGTTCAGGAGCTACGTAAACATAGGTGTGGTCAATATGTAGCGCACGCGGTGACGACAGGCCCGGCGCGCGGGGGGAGGGCGCGCGGGGCGGAGGGGGGTGCTAGCCGCGCACGCTCACCACACTGCAGCCGAAGATCTCGTCGATCTGTCTGGAGCAAAAGGTGACGACCACTCGGCACTCCCCACTGCGGCGCGGCATGCACTTGTCTTGGTAGTTTACCAGTTCGCTTGGCTTTACGTCACGGAACCGTATCTAAGATCCGAATTAAAAACGATTAATTATAAAATGTAACTTGTTAAATATTAAACAATAATATGGCAAGTTTTTTAATAAACCATCACATACCTGTCTAGGTCTTTGTACACCAGGACTTTCAACCGTGAAATAGCAATCAGTCAAATGCACGTTCAATGGATTCTGGAAACTATATGTAGCCGCACATTCCTGACCTACAGTTGGCTGACTTCTGACCTGTTTATTATAATACACAATTATTGTAAGCATTTTTACGTATGTACCTATTCCAATATTTGAGGCCAGTCGTGGCGCAGAGGTACAAGCGTGCGACTGTAAATGCGAAATATTGGTATCGAATTGGATAGGTAGATTCCACTTGGAACGGAGTGTCTTAGTACTAGGTTTCCTCTGCTTACCTTGCTTTGCGAGATGTGGGCGGCATGTAGTAACAAAAAACCTATTTCTAAAATTATTTTAAAATTGTCACCTGAATCTGCAATCGCGGCTTATTTAACGGAAAATCATCTTCGTCAGACCATCCTTGGCGTGTTTGTTTTACATACGCCATAGCGTGCACCTTAACCATGGCATGGTCGACTAGTTTGTCCATATATTCTTGAGGTGTAACGTGTAATTTTAGCACTTCACGTTGACCCGCTCGTACTATAAATTCTCCTTGAGATCTACGCAGCCTCGATGCAATTGCACCAGTATAATAACACGAAGATGCTGTTAAAACACACCAGATGGTACGATCTTCATGGGACTTGTTCTAAAAATATACAATCAGATTTTTATGACAGATTTCAGTAATATAATTTAGCCGATAACCAAAAAATTAAATATCGAGCTTATCATAATAATTACTTGAATATTCATGGTGCAATCAAACGGCTGGCCATATGGTACAGGTTCGATATCCATGAGGTCAAACACGACATCCTCCGAATTGCGATCCGGAAAGTCGTAATATTGTTGGAGACGTTGAAAACCACGGCATGTCGCGATAACGGCAAGACGGTCTGAATTTTCAGTGGCTTTGTATTCATTAGTAATTTCTAACAGATCACTGTCGCCTTCATCATCTTCGCGACTCGGGTTCTTTGTAAGAATCTTTCGGCCAACCCTGCAATGGATATTTTTCTTTATAGTTGACATCATTAAAGTTAATTAAATATATTTTTGTATTTACTCACTGATATTGATTCGATGCCATTCTAATAAAACCCCATTCAGAATTTTCTTCTTCTTGAAACAGACATAGCTCTGAATTGAGTTGAGAATAGACAAATGGCGTGTCATATTGAAACCCAACTTCACCACGACGTACTGCTTCAACACTTGCAGGGCCGCATTGATATACAGATTCTGCTTCTTCTTGAGGCGTGGAGTCGATAATCTGCCAACCACCATATCCTACAAATACATAAAATTAAACAAGGCATATATTTTTTTTATCTGGGGACCATAATTAACCATAATAATAAAACTATAAGTAAATAAATCTAGAAGGTAAATTATCACCTTGTGGCAAATCCGGCCTTTGCATCCAAACGTCATTCCATGCATGAAAGTTCCAACATGAGTCATAGCAATCTTCATCGGGTCCATTGGGTACTTCATTTCCATCTCGATCAAAGAATTTGTCAACAGTAAAAGTACGATTGGTATCATGTGCTGATACGTAATTTGTAACCGAACGACAAGGAATACCTGTACAGTTTTAATTTCATACTTAAGTATATAGCAATATGTGACGTTGTAAATGTAGTAACTAAAAAAAATAAATCTAATTACCTAGAGCTCTGCAAATAGTAACTACTAATCCTGAAAACACCCAACATTGCCCATATTCCACAGGTCGTCCACCGTCAGTAAGATAACGTTCTAGAATAGCCACAGAACCTGTCCATGCATGCGGTGATACCCCATCTTTATATTCACCATCGTATCGTCCAACCATTAAGCCGTCATCGTCATCATTTGCATTGATCTATATGAAATTTATAAATTATAATAAATACTTTGTACCTACATTAAGGGTAATTTAAAAATAAATCATTAAAAATTATGATTACCATTGCAGATATAGCTCTTACAACACGTACAGGATTGCCTCGTTCAGAATGTTCAAGACCACTTCGTTCTAACAAATACATGCAAGCAGGTAAAACTACATCATCAAACTGACCGAAGATCCATTTACGACCCTTTGGCTGACGCCATGTACCACACCATAGTTTTCCATGTTCATTTAGAATGTACTCCTTTCGTGACGAATCGTTATCCATAAAGACCGGATCTTCACGACACCATGGGTTAAACAATATATAAATGTCCTCATCACATTTGTAATCTTGTCTGTTATCGCGTTGGCCAACTCGATGAGTCTGTACCCAACAATTCCAAACACCCACGGCGGCAGAAGCTGGTACATGAACTTGAAACGTCACAGTGTTTCCATCTTGACGTTGGATGCTAAGGTCCCATTTATCCATTTCATTCGCTATTGAGGCCAAATTTTGCATCGATCCTGTACGTGACCCAAGATTACGTCCTAATGAAGAATGCTGCGTAGTAGCAGTGTATCGCTCAATTACGGGTCTCTCTAACGTTCCATGAGGACTTAGGGGACTATGTTGTAAGGGTGCTGGGTCATTGCTAAACGAACTTCGACGAACTCCATAAGTTGTCGTTTCTCTAATATTACTAATAGTACCTATATTTCCCATGGTACTAATCGCTGTAATCGGAGCAACACTTGTACTAGTATCTTGGATACGAGACATTCCCATGCCCATACCGATAACATCACGTGGGTGTTGGAGTGTTGCTTGCTGAGTGCTCCAATTCACAGGCAAAACTATCCTGGTACCTTTAGTAACGCTAGGTTTTGGGCCTAAAATATTGAAATTATTAATTTATATGTATATTTATTTAAAAAAATATGTACAAGCAAGACCAAAGTTTTGATAATAATATTTATTGGTTTTTTAGCTTCACGTTATATCCAGCAGAGGGAATCTAGCGTTAGGACACTCCGTTCCTCACTTTCCGCCGCTTTTTCGAAGTATTGCTAGTTAGGCTAGTGCCAGGAAATGAAAAGTCATTCCCTCGATTTGGAATCGAACCAACAAACCGTGTTCGCGCATCCCAATTACAGTCACACTCTTGTGACACTGGGATACGACGGCCTAAATTAATAGTACTTTGATATATTTTTGTAGCAAATAATGGAACTTACCAATACAAAACACAATACGAACTAGATCTTGTTGCTTATCACATATTCTATCGAAGCGAACGGCAAAGAAGAAATTCTGGCCTCTTCTTAAAACTGGATTAGGAAGTACAGTGTCATTGACGAGCTCATACTGTTCTGTATGATGATCTTTAGCATTGTCACGTGAGTAAAACTCTGTAAGTTCTACTTTCAGTGGTTGCTGAGAGTAAAAACTTTGCGGTATCAATTCCAAAGTATCTTGATGACGTCGTCGCTCATTTTGATCAGCCAATTTACATATGAGGTTATGAGCATATTGAGTGTTAGGACTATTCCTTGAAGAATATTTAAGACGATGTAAGGCACCAGTACTGTGTGAACGCCCCGGTCTATACTGAGCAGTTGGTCCAGCCCTTGCGGTAGGCCAGCGTCGACTTTGTCCTGGACGTTGACAGAAACTTGAAATATTATAGTTCGCCGACAGTCCCGGAACGTAATTAGTAGGCATTCCACCAATTGTAACTTGTTGCTCTCTCATACAAGTCAGTGTACTCATGCCAGTTGTTAAACCAGTTATCCCACCGAGCCCCATTCCTGTCATGCTCGATGTCATGCTCGTAGACATCCTCTCCATAATTTAATTTTGAGCTCCAATTTTACGTTTCACAAACATAAACCACACACACCCCGGAATGAACCCAGAGCGAATGTTAGGCTAGGTCCCATTTGAAGGGTTTATATACTCACAACGGTGTAAAGAATCACATTTCTCTGGTGTCAGTTTTCATCAAGCGCCTGGTTTTAAGCCCACCTATTGTTTATATGCACTGACTTGAAACTTAAACGAATAGATAATTTTCAACTAAAAGAGTAACACAATAAAATTAAATGAAAATAGTCTATGTGTCAATCTGTACTAAGTATTTCTTTATTCATCCGTGTATATTAAATAACAAGGTTTTCTTATAAAATATAGTTGATTGGATAAAATATATTTACCCTGTTTAAAAACTAAAATAATAAAAAATGGAGCTCAAACATTTCACCCGAACATACATACATTGCAAGATTTGCAAGTTAAATAAAAGCTTTTAATTATTGTAAGCCGTAAATGTTTGATTTATTGTCTTTGAAATATTCGATTTTACTACATTATTTTGTCTAATTGCGTTGTCTAAAAATCGCATTACAACCGAGGACTAGGTTCCCTCTGCCTACTCTGCTGTGTGCAGGATACAGTGTGAAGCTGATTTTTTTTTGAACTTTTTATGAAGACTCTCCATTCGTTTATAATTGCACGTTCTAAACAAGGTGATGTCAATATCACTCTAGAGTGATAGAGCACTACTGTACTATTAGAAAGAACAGTACAGTAGAGCACTAGTGCTCTCTTATGATTTAAGTGTGGAAATGATAACAATTTAAATGTAAACAATGTGGAAGTGTGGAATCGAACCTACAAACGCTATGTTACGTTGAACTCTATATTTTATGCATAAAGTTCCTTAAATATATAAAAGGCATGTTTTTAACCATATAATAAAAACAATTATAAAATATTCAACATAGCCACGTTAAATTTATTCCTTAATGCTGGCCTGTTATCAACAATAGATGCTTCTTTGTCCTATTATACACAACGAGACACCCGACACTACAACGGTCATCGTATCGTGTACCACAGCGGCTACTGTTTAATCTTTTAAACACTTATAATCGAGAGTGCCATACACTCATCAGGCGGATAGTAGTTTGTAAGTAATTCTTCATTTTTATTCATATAAAAAAAAGTATTGTTTTATCAATGTCTTCTTAACCTAAACTATCTCTACTTTAAAGACCGGCAGCGCACCTGTAGCTCCCCTGGTGTTACAAGGGGTCGCGGGCGACGGTGATCACTTACCGTTTACCGTTACTCGTTTGTCTTATGTTTTTCCATAAAAAAAGGGAAAAAATCAGGTTATAGAATTAAGCAACATTCGTTGCTATAGCAACGCATTCGTCAATATATTTTGGGCGCCTACTGTTACTGAGTTATTTTATTAATTGTGTTTGTGAATTGCTATGTTAAATTCTACAAATATCACGTTAGAATATAAAAATTATATATACCTATATATTAATAATTTAATATATTAACCATTTTTTGAAAATAAATGGCTCTGTACCAACTATTCAGTTATAATGTCGAAGTTCAGTATAAAAATTATTTACTTTCCAAGGCTGCTTTGTTCACTATATTAACAACGATTGCAAATATTGTTTTACCATTTATTGTTGTTTACAGAAGTAGAGGTATATATTTAGCTGATTCTAATAAAAACTAACTGATATAATATACTGTGTGTGTTATGACTACAGACTATCTTGACTTGAATAACTACATCTTGCATTATAATTCATATTTTAGGCTTCCGGTTAGAGTCCTACTACTTTTATGAACAACCATCGGTACAATTTAACTACGACTACTTACTATTAGCTGAAACAGATGACCCCAGTGTCAGTGTTACATGTGGACAAGCTGCTTCATTAAATAAAAATTTTATGGAAAATGAAGAATTTTGTGCAAAAATACAGGTGTTTGTTTAATACTATTTAGTATTGTCAAATCACTGTCTATTTGTTTTATTTGTATTATTTTTTTATGATAATTTGTTTTAGATTCAGGAAGAAGATTATAATAGAGATGGCAGAAATGATGAATTAAAATTCAAAGTGCAGATAATTATTCCAAGTGGAAGAACTTTAGCTTCAGTAATGATATTATTAGGTGTAGATTTCCTTATAATGGTAATATATAAACCAAGGAATTTAATAATTATCCAACATTCAATTTGTGCTGTCCAAACACCATGATTGTGGGTTCGATACCCAATCGGAAAAATTAATTAGCAACAATAAGTAACAATACGTTGTACGGCATTGAGTTCCGCCACTCAACATATTGCATGTTGAGTGACAGATGTCGCCTTGAATATTCAGCGATAAGTGGAGCAAATGAAGAATGGAGTGCCTGCTATATAAGGGAAGCTAACTTTAATTTAAACTTTGATTTTTTTTAAATAATGTGTTACCGTTGTACTTTTTTAAAGAAAATAACTTTAATTTCAGGATACTTGCCCATTACAAATGCAAAGTCTTGCAGCTATAAACAAGGATTTTTGTTTTCCTCCTAATAGCTTTCAATATTTTGGCGATCTCCATATATACCAAACATTGCATTTACCTTGTTTAAAAAACACTCTAGATACAAGATATAATGTCTCTCTTTTTGAACAATTTAACAATGGTAATAAGGACTTAACTAATTTTATTCTACAAGAATATCTAGGAAGAGAAGGTTAATAATTTTACACACTCAACTACTTACTATGTTAGAAAAAATGTAATTTGTATTATAATGTTGTTTAAATTTCAGTTATTTCAATGGTTAGTCTGGGACATATACAATCACAAAATGGCCATATTGGAACTGTGGATATTGATATCATTTTAAGAATTCCAGAAATACAAATAAGATATATACCGAGCTTGCTTCAAGAGTTTAAATATGCATGGCCTCAATATCTATCATTAGCCTTCATTTTTTATTATTTAATAGACAAAATAAAAGTATTTGTATTCAGACAAAGGTTACTTATGGCTTGGGAAATTGTGCCTTGGAAGAAAAAATACTCTTCATAACTCGATACTAGTCTTTGTAAGTATTATAAGAAATGAAAACTATTGTGACTTTACATCAAGACTGTAGGACAATAGTTTGTGGGTTTGATGCATTTACCTGCTCTCTAACAAAAGTGAGGCATTGAATCCTTTCACCTAACATGCAATTTCTCAAATATTAACAGAAATTATTAAAGAATTACAAATTGTGAAAACTAAGAGTTAAAAGTCTAACACTACATTATCACTGCCTGCCATCCTTTATATATGGAAAACTGTAAAGCAAAATAAAGTGGTTAAACAACCAGTATTCAAAAATAAATAAAAACTGTGAAATGAAATTAAAAATAAATAGTGTTTTTTACTGATAACTATTTTTATTTACATTCTGACTTATGCTTCTAAATGTGTGTTTTATTGGATATATTGGTAGGACTATTGTGTTAAACTTAACATAGGTAAACTACCAAACTCTGATTTTGCATGATCTAATGCTGCCCGATTATCTTCAATAATAAATGTTTTTCCACTGTAGTCATCAAGTTGGACTAGTAAGTATCTACATTCATAATTTCCATATTCATTCTGAAACAGAAATATTATATGAAATATTATAGTTACATAGGTTTATTATTTTTATAGTAATAACAATTAATATACCTGCTTCATATCCAACTCAACAATGCCCTTGTTTCTTACACCCTTAACATAAAACCTCATTCTCATGTGTTTTGCACCATCTTTCTCATAGACAGCATGGCTTACATGTGTCCTTCTTCTTCTCGATGTCTCTTCACCATAACCTTTTATAGGCGCACCAAGTGCATCTTCTACACGGGGATCCTGAAATTTCCAAACACAATACATTTTTTTATTTAATAATTACATAAGTATTCTACTTAACCAAGTTGATGATAAGATATACATACATTTTTACATTTCTCAAGTGCTACGGAATATATACTATTAGAACTGTTACTTGAAAATAATTCTCGAAATATGTAGTAAAATAAGATGCCTGTTACTCCTACACCAGCTAAAATAACGCCAGTATATGACACTGTTTTAGTTGTCTCTTTTATTTTCTCTCCAATAGGTTTAACATCGGTTGAAACGTCAGCTCTGTTTTCGCTCTTGGATAACCCCTTTTCGGTAGCATAACATCGAACTGGTCTATATATAGAAACCCCTACCGCTCTAGGTAAAAAGTGAGTAACACTTTTAGCTTGTACGATCGGAGACAATTTTGAAAGAAATGTCATATTTTTAATATAAAATAAAATAATATTTAAGAAAATTTTCCAGCCGATCAGTTTATATTTCAATAGTTCATTATAAATGTCACTGTCACTTACTGTGTCAATAAGAATGACACTAGCAATCAGCTGATAAACAAATCTACAGATCTTGGTAAAAACAGAAGTGAAATATAATAATTATATGTAATTAAAAAACGTATATTAATTTCTATTGAAATCATAAAGAAAAAAAACAGCTTCATGCATTCCTGCACAGAGGAGGATAGGCAGAGAGAGCCATAGTAACTTCACTTTAACATTTGTTAAGAGACTCGCTTGTTGAGTGGCAGAATTTAATGCTACGCTTTGCCTCAACACCAGAGGGAGGAAATTTAAATAAATATTTTATTACCTCAAATGGGGATCGAACCCACAACCTTCGCGCGCTTCGTCGCGCTTATACTCACACACTTACACTTCTGCCCCACGACTGGCCTCTTATCATAAAGATTAATATGAAAGTTGAATAAAATAATTAAAGTGTCGTTGTTCGCGCTCTAGATAAATTGTTTGTTTTTTATGTGATATATGATAATTTGAATTAACTAATTGGACAAAACCTATTCCTAATATGTTCGTAGGCCTTTATAGTTACGGTTACGATTTTGAAGTGTTTGGCGGGGGGTTAAAATCATGATGTGTCCGGCAATGGATAAGGTCATTACTATATAAGTATTATTATAATAATCATCATTATTTTAATAATTTAATAAAGTTAGATATTGTTTTATGCACCTGATTTACAAAATACACCAACCAAATTTCATATTCCCTAATAGTACTTACTGGTGTTAGATGTAAGCGCAAAGAAATACTCAGGTTTTATAACATAACGTATTTATAGTCTGTGAAATTGTTTATCAAAATTTCCTGTGTCTGTTAACGTCAAGTCAAGTTACTACATTCGTCTTGTCACTTGTGTTGTCTAGTTCTCTTTTGAATAGTTGAATTTAATCATGAAAATGAGCTAATTGTAAATATAAATTACTTTTGAATATGATTAAAAACGTTGTCTACTATTAGTGTAAAATAATCCTTAAAATATCAGTATTATAGAGTAGTACAGTCAGTAAAATATACTATTATTTATAATGGATTGGATAATATCTGATGAGTTAGGGCTAACTGTGGGACATTTGGTTGGATGGGGCGCAGCATCTGCTATGATTGTAGGCGGTGTAGCACCATATATTCCACAATATAGACAAATAAAAAAAACTCAAGATGCTGAAGGATTTTCTCTATATGTTTGTTTGACGTTATTAGTAGCAAATACTTTACGTATATTGTTTTGGTAAGACCTTATTATTACTTTAATAAAAATTTTAAAGTATAGCATTTATTACATATGTGCCAAAATATTACATATGTACCAGATGACTATATGTCTTAATTATAGCTATATTGGCAACTCATAATTCATAAAATTAAAAAATCAAGCTCTTTGTTTCATCGTTTTATCATTTAGTCTTTGTTTTTTATATTTTTGTATGCAATAAAAGAAATTATATTTTAATATACTAGTTTCATACACAGTATAAGAATATTTTTGATACTTGTTTTATTATATTTGCATATAATCACACTGTGTACTCTTACATTTTAATTTGTAATGTCACATGTAATATTACTTATACATATTTAATTACATTTTATAAAATGGAAACACGTCATTTAAAAAATATATTTTTATCTAAAAGAACTATCAAACACAGTTACTTGAATTGTAGGTTTGGGAAACGTTATGAGCTACCATTGTTAATACAAAGCATTGTGATGAATGTAACTATGTTTGCTATGATCCACTTGTGTGTAAATGTCAGGAAAAAGAATCAAATAATAAGAGCAAGGGATAGGATATTTACAGGTGAGTTTAAACTTACATTTTCAAATAAAAGCTGTTTTACTCTGGGTTCATTTAAAGATAGAAGTATTTAGTGGTTATTTGTGTTTTACAAATTATCTTATTGTTTATTTGCACTCCAATTACATTGAACTGCTAATATTGCTGTTATTAATCAGTTATTTATTATAGTATTATTATTTCTTATTTCTGGTAATGGCTTAAATTATACACTTACCATAGATTTCTCAATCATAGTATAATATTATGTATTGATAAATTTTAACAATAACAATTTCATTATATATAGCCTAATTATCTTAATCTTCCTTTCCTTTACTATACTCCCTGGTATTGCCCTCCTTATTTTCTTTAGTTATTTGTTAACATTATTTTATGTTTTATTTGGTGGATGGTGTGAATGGTGACATTAGGTGCAATATTCATGTTATATATAGTATTATGTTGTGTGAATGGCTCAGCTCAGCCTGATGAAACTGCGCATTGGCTGGGACAGCGTAGCGGCATTGTAGGGGGAGAGAAACCTCACCGTTTCTATGGTGAGTGCCATTTATAATATTTGTATTTTTTTATAATATATATTCAACATCATCCTTGTGTTTGTTCATTTATCATTTTTTTGTTGCAGTTATGAAAGAGTCATGTTATCTCCTTTGGATTTGTTTTCATAGCATTTTGGTTATTATGGTGCATTCATCTCATAAATGGAAAGCTTTCTTTACGTTGTTGTTAACTTTGTTACTTATTTTTGTTTGTGTAATTATATTTCTAAATATGGTATGCATTTTAATAAAAAATAAATTTTACTTTATAATTCATTTCTAAATCTACTTCAAGTATACTAACCAAGCATGATTGACTGTTTTACATTATACTAATTATCTTATTGTCTCAAGGAGCAATGACCAGGTCACTTCTATTTATGTTTCTGTTATCTTATCCATATATGTCAAATTGCATGATATACTTCACTTCCCCTTTGACCAAAATTTAAAGTGTATATACAACGTAAATAAAAATAATCCAAAACAAGCATACAGCTAATTAATTACTAAAAAGTTTTGACATTTTTTACAGATATGGATAGGAAGTATTTCTGGGCGTGGACTGACTTCCAGAGCTATGTAGACTGTATGCTAGTGTTCTCAGTGCTAGGGGCAGCTATAACATATTTATTAATAGAATTTTCACCATTTGTGGAACTAATAGGGTTCCTTGCAGTGTTCACAGAGGCCATGCTCGGTGCACCACAGATAGCCAAAAACCATCAGAACAAAAGTACTGAAGGCATGAGGTATAGATTTTATTCCTTTCATTCGTTGTTTTAACATCACACTGTATCTCTTATATAGCAGGGTAAGCAGAAAAAATACAACTTTAAGACATTCTGTTCTTAATTTTTGGACACATTAAATGGAATGGAATGACGAACTCAACGTCTCGCTTTTGTCTTATTATCACAACAACGAAATCAAAATCATTCCCCCTAGTAGGAATCGAACCCACAACCACCATACTTACAATAAGACTCTGCGCCGCTGCACCACGGCAGTCTCTGGTTCATTACTTTTATAAGATTATAGGTAAAATAAAAAAATATTCAACCATAATTCTAATAATTAGGTAACTTAGCACTTGTGTAAATAAGATCTTCTTCATTTGATTGAAAATTTATAATATATTGTATAATTTTATGTACAAATTTCTCACATATTGTTTATTATATTATGTTGGTTTTTCACTATCACTTGCCGTTAATCACAACATGATTGATCATATATTTTAAAGCAAACGCCATAATTTTTTTTTATCATGTTCTAACGCAAAAAGAAGAAAAATATCTGGGTTGGATTTCCAGAGGAATTTAAACTATTTAAATTTTCTCGCGGCTTCGAGTTCCGCCACTCAATACGCTAGGTCTCGAGAGTTGGTCAGAAAGTGGGGACCGGAGTGTCTCAACACTGAGTTCCTTCTACCTAAACTGCTATATGCGGGATATAGCTTAAAATTGTAAATTAATAAAAAAAAAATACCTGATTTCAGCTTAAGCATGGTCATAATGTGGACTTGCGGTGATGTGTTCAAGACAGCTTATTTCGTTATAAGAGAAGCCCCTACACAATTTTGGGTGTGCGGGACATTGCAAGTTTTGTTAGACATTGTTATTCTCTTCCAAGTAAGTATATTACACTTGTTTATTTGAGGCGTTGGTGGCGCAGAGAAATAATGGGCGACGGTCGTGTTTTCAATTCAGTGTAGATTGGGAATTCATGAGAATTAATTATTTTCATTTCCACGCTGTGGAAATCTACATTTTATGTTCATAAAAATATTTTAGACTGGTTGTGGCTTCGAAGAGAAGAAATATTTATTTAAATTTATATCTTCATTTCTTCGCTCTGGTGTTCGACGCAAAGCATCCAGTATTCGGCGGAAAGTGGGGAACGGAGAGTCTAGAACTAGGTTTCCTCTGCCTAACCTGCTGCAAGCGGGATACAGCGCGAAGCTGATTGATATTTTTTTTCGTGAAATATATTATAAACTTAAGGGTATAGTATACATTTTTTATTGTTTAAAATTTCATATTATGTTTTCTTTGAGTGTGTGCCTTATGTATGATATAACATTATGATGTAATGGAGATAAGTAAACTATGTTAGTTATCATTATTAGTAAAATATTACCGATTGTTAATTTGATCACATCATTTAAAATTCTAAATATGATATAATATTACAACAGCGACCTTTATAAAGTTCAAGCGTGTGACGTTGTTAGGAATGTGAACCTCTAAAACTGTAGTTACATACACACAAATTATGTAATTACAATGACACAAAACTATTATCAACAAAAAAATTATAAACCTACATTTTATAAATTTCATAAAGCAAAGAAACCTATCGGTCTAGATATATAGATAAGTGTTTCTATTAAGTTGTTCTATTGGATTTTTCATTAAAGACCGTCCAGTTTAAAAATGAACGAAAATCTAATAAATTTATCTGTTTAAATGTGTAAATGAAAGTAAATATTGCAACCTTAGACTTGTGTGCGTGTTGCTATTTTACTGCACACTTGTGACTCGTCCACATATCTTCTAAGAAATCACTTGATCAAGCGATCAGTGTACCAATTGTGTTTTTCATATCATTGTAATTACTTTATTTGTGAAGGAGACGGTCTGTAGCTGGTTTGCGAATTAAGGTATCGATTTGCAGTGAAATTATCTCTTAAGATATCTTATTATCTCTTAAGATTTCCATATGGAAAGAAGATAAAATCACGCCTACGAAATTTATAAATTATTATCAGATGAACGCATAACGCGCCGCGTAAATAAATATCTTACTACGCGCAAACCTTAGGTTAGTAAAATATTTTGCAATAGTAAACAAATCGCACTTATCTTAAGTCAACAGTACTGTTTAACAATGTTTTAATCTTCGTTATAATATACATACTTTTCATTTCATTTCTACCTAATACAAAAAAAATTGCTATCAACCTAATTTATTTTTGTAATAAAATGTAAAAGGTGTGCGAAGAATATCGTTATGTTATTAGCGTATCTTATAATATCTATAATACTTAAGTAACTAATTAACACTTATAATATTAATATTAACTAATTAAATATCGCAGGTATGGTTCTTCCGCCACAACACGGCCGCGGCGCGTCGCCTCCGGCGCGGCGACTAGCAGTGGACGGAGACGGACTTATAGCGCTCGCTACTCCCCCGCACTCGCCCGCCATTATGACAACTCGCCCGCTCCGCGCTATCGACTACTATATCGATATTATATCCGATCAGTGTATCACTGTGACGGCGTTCAGTGTGAGCTAGTTATGAGAATAACAGATGAATTCGCCGCAACTAATGTTTATCGATTATAATCGATTGTTCGTTCAATGCACTATCCGATTTTGTACCTCTATTATTTGTTTCAAATTAGTGTATCAATGTGACAACGTTCGGTGTGATTTAGTTACAACAAACGAAGTCGAAGCAATCGATGGTTATCGATTATAATCGATGAATTTCAATCAAACAAACAAATCAGTGTATTACTGTGACGTCAAATGGTGTCAATTATAGCAAAATCGACACTAGATGGTTATCGCTTATTATTCGTTTGGAAATTTAAATAGTATTCGACCCAATAAATCGCACACATTCAAATGTGCTGTACTAAATTACTAAAGTGATGGATAATAGTAATAAAATAAGTAGGATACATAACTTACTTACGATTCGTGAGCAACAATTTTATTATAAAATATTCACAAAGTAGTCTATTGTGACAAAATGACTTAAATATCATTGTGTAATGTGTTCAATTTATCTTATATGCTTAGATCTAAAAGACGTTTTCTAACAATGATCCAATTATTGTAAAATATGTTGTAATTTAAACGAAAATATTTAATTAAATCATAATAAAACTCATTGGATCTATTGTTGCTCACTTGCTCGTCCTATGAGAGTATTTTATTTATTTCTTACATTCAAAATATACACACAAAATATCTAAAAAAATATATTACTTTCAATATTTTTGTGATATTTATATAGTGCTGGATTATGAAGTCATAACGCACTACTATCGTTTACTACAATTTATTTGTACCTATTATTTATTATATTTGACTAAATGTTTGTCATGTATCGTGAATGTTCTAATTTTTTTTAAATATTGGCTTTTGATAACCGTTTTTTAATATATTGACGAAAGTCAAAGGTGCTGATCGATAGGCTTCATATTAACAGCTCCTAGTCTGTCTTTACGTATACATTAGATTAGTAAATAGAGTTGGTTATCTTATTATTAGCCTACCCGAATTTAAAATAGTAATACATCTCAGTGGTTGAGTTGCTTATGGTTATTATTAAAGTAACTATCCTTTTGGAGCTTTTTCATTTATCTTCTTTTACATTTACATTAAAATTATAGCTTATTTGTTTTTTTGAAAACTTTTCTAAATTCTTCTTTGTTCAAGAACAGTGTTTATTTAGATATGAAAAAGATGATTATTTTGTTAATAACTATAACAACCGACCAACCGAGGGCAAACATCTGGTTAACAGACCTGATAACAGTGCTACTAATAGATAGTAGGTTTTTTATTATCAACTATACTCTTGACTCTTAGAACTCATATATCTTACATTAATTAGTCACGTTGACTAATTAAATTTTTAAAACTAAGCACTACTACTAGATGGGCCGCACTTTACCGAAATCGATCGAAATCTAATCTAATCTTAAGTCGCTGTTGTATTAGATTATAATATTTGAAATAGTTTTGAAATACATTATAACAAATGTGATAAAACTTTTTGAGTACAATGAATAGTTCATTACACTGAAACAAGACGTGTGACACATTTTTAGAAGTATTTTTGTAAGAGAAAATTTCATATTGAAATTTTTAATGTTACAAAAATGTGCCTAAATGTTAGATACATCTGTGTTTGTGATTGCTCGTATATTGTCAGTACGACTTACGAAGTATCATTGTCAAAATATTAAGATGTATAAAAGCCATATTGAAAGTAATATCGTTACTGATACTAATATTGCTTGCAGTTTAATATACTACATCATAGAAACTACCTACTGTCTTACTTTTGTAAGTTTTAACAAAATAATTAAAAATATTGGTGTTTAAATAACCTATTTTGATCGCGACCATCAATCTAAAATAAATATATAATAGAATAAAAAAATGTAGAATATAATCTAAAATAAATTATTAAACACCTTTTTGACATTTCCAATCGGTTTCCTTGTGATTCTTTTCTGCAGGCAATATATGCTAATGAGTAACAAATTTTCTGGAGGCTATAGGTATATATTAAATGGTACATATAATGTATTAGTTTTGTAAGTATTACTTGTGATAATTATTATTTAAGTTATTACATACCTACGTTCGCCGGCGTGTACAAATATATAGATAGATTCATATTGCCATAATGCCCATACTTGATATTAGAATCAAGATTTTAACATTTTCACACATCCTTTGTGTGGTATTAACAAAGTGAACTATGACTTTGTTTACTGACTTAATTTAATGATAAGCTAGTATAGCTTATCATTAAATTTTTTTTTTATAACAAATAAGCGAAAACATTTTATTTTTATATATAAATCTTCCTTTAAGTACATTTCTTATTCATTTCTACCCAGTATAGTGGATTGGTGGCTCAGACATTCAAATATTATTACTATTTAAAGTACACCCATTATACATCAAGGTTCACTTTCAAAAATATGCAATTAAAACATTTGTTTTTTATTAGCTTTTGATTAATGATCAATACAAAGAGGCACCTTTGAATATGAAATATTAAGTTTCTTTTAAATTATATTAATTATTTTCTATATTGATTACGTGTCTTTTAAATGGTGCTTAGGCAAAGAAAAAAAATTATAATCTTATATTTGACGGGTTGTAATTCTTAAAACATCATTAACGAAATTATATGTTTTGTACAATTTAGATACTCTTTATTTAGATAAGTAAATATTATATGAAAAGTGTATCAGATTTTATAATATTCATATTTAGTAATTTTAATTTTGTTATGATGCAGCGGCGGAACGTGTGACTATAATCGCGACGGTTGTGGGTTCGACTCCCATTCGGGGGAATTTCCTTGATCTGAGAATAAGTAGAAAGCGTGGCGTTGTACACGCAGAATATAGCGTGATTTTTTTATAATTTTAAAATTTTTAATATGTTGACGATAGGAGCACATTTTATATTCTTATGTTACTTGCAAAACTGTGTAGTACTTTTTATGACAAAAGAAAAAAACGTTTTACTGGCTAGAGAAAAAAAAACAATAAAAGTATTGTAAAAAATGTGATAACAAATATAAAGCCATTCTCTGCCTTAAAATACTTTTTACTATCAAAAATAATAAAAGAACTATACGTAATAAATAATGGCGTGATGAGAAAAAATAGTCATAACATGACATTTATCCTTAGGAATTGTTCTAATCTAATGATAATATTTTAAAGCGTATTTAATAATAATTAAGTACAATTTTTTATATGTATATAATTGTAATCACTCTTGTAAATGATTCCATGTTGATATTTTATTTTGTTTATTGAATTGTGAATTTTAAATGTGTAAAATATGTTTATATTTATTAATAAATTTAAAAGTGCTTATTGTACATTTTAAGTTAGGTATATTATTCATGTAGAAATTATTTATGAACTTATGTTACGGCACAAGAGCTCAGGATTCATACACCTCTACCTATATTCTGGGTAAAAAATATAAAGGTTATTTTCTATAAAAAAAAAACAATGTCAAGTCTTCCCATATCATGACTTTTTATATATTCTTAAAAAAATCAGCTTAAAAATCAATTATTGCAAATGAAAACTCCTGAGAGATAAAACATATCATATTTATATATTGTAACAAATATATTATATATGAATAATTGTAATTTGTAACACGTTAATGGGACCGAGCATAGAACCTCGACAACTTCATTAATATCAATAATACATTTTAATATTGGCGTATATAAAAATACCTTTATCTGTGAATTAAAAAATACACAATAAGTAGGATTATACACGCTCCAAAATTTTTCTCTTAATATAATAAAAAATTGCAATGACATTTTTATATTATAACATAAACCGTACCTTATATGTACAAGCAAGTTGCGCGAATTGACACGTAAGTCAATTAACTTATATATTAATATTTAAATTATTGTATTGCGAATAATGAACGAATGTAGTGATGTTGTGATTTATCAATTATTTTACGAAATAAAATTACGTTGTTTGTTTATGTGTTTTTTGTCATCCTTGAAAACCTTTCAAGCGAAATGGATTTAACTTGAGACATAATAAGACTTAATGCAGTTCGTAATGACAAAGCTCGACGATCAGCGTCACCGAGTTTGCGTTACGTCAGTGGAGGACCTCTGGAGAATTAAGATGGAAGCTGCGGAAATAGATCTTATTCAGTTGAGATAAGAGCACAGTGGCTTGGGGATGGGGTGACGAAAGGGTGGATCGATGGACGGTAAGGCGACCTCTGGCGGCGAGGAGCGCCTCAGTGTGCGGGGACCGCCGCTGTGGCTCGGCCGCGTGCGTTACGTCTCTCTGCCGTCGCCGTCGCCGTGTGAACGTCAGGTTAGTAAATATTATCGTATGTTAGATTTATAAACAAGTCTCATATTGACTCTACCGCAATCAATTTTCTGTGTGTCAAATTGGTAATTGGCTATTTGTTTGTGTTTATAATTGTGATAAATGTCAATGTAAAAAGAAATTCCGTATTGTTGCAATGTTTTATAAACATTAATCTGAAATATGTGTATTTCCTGTTGGTTTTACAGTAATTATTAAATCAGATAGTAATAATTTGTTACTGAAGGGCTTAAGACATGCAATTAAACACTAATTAGTAAACTGATTGTATATAAGTCCAAAATTTTCCTTGAAATATCTAGGAAAGTAGTTATTCATTTTTGTGTTTACACAGTTTACACATTAAATAAGTACATAATGTACAAATGTTTGTTAGAATAATCAAATATTTGTAAGACTAATCGTTAAGTTTAGTATTCTTTATTGAAGAATGCATTTAGGAAACTACCTTAAGTATAATATAGGCCCATAAAACGTAGACATAGGCACGCCGTATCCCGCCCACAGTTAGGATACCTAATGTTAAGAGTCTCCATTCACCATTTTTCACCGAATTCTGGAAGCCTTGCGTATTGAACGCCGCGCCTTGCCTCGACACATGAGCTGAGAAATAAAAATGTAAATTTAAATAAATATTTCATGTCCCTGAGTGGGTATTCACGCCTGGCCTCTAACATATAATAAGGCATCGATTTTTCAAAAAATAGCATATTTACCTACTCCACTTGAGAAAGCAAACGATTTTAACATAGGTACCATTGAATTCTTGATAACGTAATTATATATTGAACGTCTTATAAATTGTCTACGATTGTCGCTTTTATTGATCAATTATTTATACTTAAATTAAAACAATTTTATGTTTTAATTTAAATGTGTGTGACATTTAAATTAAAAGATAAAAATACAATAAATTCTGTTTTGTTAAGTATCAAAATGGATAGGTACCTAAACTCTTTGTTAATAATACTTAACATTCGAATGGCTTATCAATTGTTTGCAGAACTGTGTACATCTACGTAGGTATATATCCATATACGCATTTATCTAACATCCATATTGTCGTACAGAGGAAGAGATGCTTGTTGAATGCAATTTCATGTGGCGACTTCAAGGCAACCGTGTTACAGCTTGTTCTGAATAGCGATACTTTGCAACGATTACTGGTCTCGATACCTATTTTAGTAAAAATATTGTTAAATATTGCCAAAGATTGATTAAGTCTGACGTAGTATTGCACAGATAATTAATTAGTTATATTTTTTTTGTTATTATCTTTAAATATTCGTTTATTATCTGTATCTTTGTAGGGCATTTATTTTTTTAGTAACAAATATATCTGGACGTAAATAACTTTATCGTCTCGCATCGCCCGTATATTGCGGGGGAGGCAAAAACAGAAAACCTATATTGACCTACTATAGTAATAGTAGTAGAGTCGCATTGTTTTTATTTTATAATTTCTGCCATTATGGAACCCAACGTTGCACACACTCGTTTACTCCTATTAGAAATTTGAACACACGACCCCTGAATTTGCCACGTAATACATATGTATTAGTAGACACAGGATAAGTTAATAAACGGACAAGTCTCTTAATTTAGTATTTGTATTAATTCTGAATTTTCTAAAACTACATGTTTTATGAAACTTACACTTAACGCTTCATATTATATTATTTAATTTTTACTATTTCTTAATATATTTTCTTAAAGCCTAAAACGATAGATATTTTCCTAAAATATGTCAGATTTAATATATTAGGTACCTACCTATTTGTTATTACATTTTTGCGTGACCTGTTTTCTTATTATTGTACATTTGCCTCAAGAAAGCAATAAAGTTTACCCGAGTATATCTACTACGATTATAATTTATAAGTAAAAAAAAATATTGGAAGTATTGTATAATTTGTTTCTAGTAAATTATATAATTTTCACATGAAACAACAGTACTTTAAATATTTTAATTATATGATATATTGTGAAGTGGGATGCACCCCAACTCACCACAGCAAGTATTATATGTATCTAGATTGCAAAACCACCTGTTTTCAACTGTTAAAGGGTTTTCATATTGCATTTCAGTGCAATCACACGGGAGAGAAATCGAATTATTTTAACTATGTTAATTAATTAGTAATACTCAAATGCTCTACAAAAGAAAAACGTTGAGAAGAATGACGCTTTATCGTCTTCTAAGCTATCAACTCGGCAAGGACAAGACGTGCACGAAATAGAAAATGGTGCTTTATCGAAAGACGGTTGTCTTATAATTCACATAGACGATGACCAAATTATGTAAATAAGTATAAAACTAGTACATTTTGCGCAGTACTTAGATTAAAGGCATGTTCGATGAAATATAATAAATACTTTTAATCATTACCCAGTGAGTTGTGAACATTGCAGGGACGAATCCGAAGGTAGGTATGTCCAAAATAGAAAATCTTTTTATAGTTATTTGCGACCTGATCCTTTGTACTATTTGCCATTCTTTATATCTATTTTTTTGTCTATATATAAAGTTAATTCGAAGGTACTACCAATGCTACTCTGCTTTATTTTTATTTTCTCGTATATATTTTGTATTATAAATGGGTGGAAATTGGAGAATGAGACATGAATGCAAAATTAATGTCATGAAATATTATTGTATGGACTACAATACTTTTTATTTTTATTACAAAAATAACTACTAAAAACATATAAATCTATATATAATTGAATACATTTATTAGTAACTAAGTAGTTATTCATCTTCAAATATTTACTGATAAAACCGGTACAGACTTGTACAGAGTTATTTAGTCTATTTTTTATTTGATTGCATAGCTAAGACTAAATTCCGGAAAGACTGCAAAAACTATATGCCAACTTGGATTTAACTATAGGTATTTTATACAGATTTTATATTATAAAATAATACATATAATAAGTAGTCCTTCTTGCGAGACATGATATTATTAATATTGGAGTACCTACTGACTCCCAACTATATTAATAATTATTATAATAATTTAATTGTTGCTTAATGTAAACCTCTTCAGAGGAAACGGTCATCGGCATTGTGTCTACTTTTATAGGGGTCTAACGACATCAGAACGATAATCATCAACGGCGCCGCGCGGTAGCCATCATAAATGCCATTGTGCTTAACGACGCTACGTCATGTTTGAATCTCTCAATTTAACGGCCGTCTCGAATAAAACAAACAATATTTACATTTAATATTTGTAAAGGAATTAGGAATGATAAAAGTGTTCACTAATACTTATTCTTAATGACGTAAAACAAATTAGCATTTACAATTGTACATACCTATTGATTTTAATTAACTACTTAGGTTTATATTTTTCACTACAACAATTGTTTTTTTTTCTACTAAACGTTTGTTAGTTAAAGCCACTTGATTTGGCTTTAATGTTGTGATCATATAAGTCCTAGATATATACAACTTTAAATTCACATTCTTAACATTTTATATATAACTTTGAAAAAGTTAAATTCCAAAACAGCCAGTGACAAGTCACTCATATTTCGCTGATGCAGTATGAACTGTACCCGAAATTGAACTTATGTCCTCTTACTTTCAGAAATGTTCTTTGTAATAGCAATAATAAAACTATTTTAGTAACTGGAATTGAATGGGTTTTAGTGACCGTAAGTACATAATATAAAATCACTCAATACCTTAGGTTGGTATACGGTATACCTAATCCCAGCTAATCTCTATATATGTAGGTATATATACGTAAATAAAAGTGCTCTCGTATTTAACGACCTTTGTTCTATCCACGCTATAAAACTGACAATACTGGTTTACGAGGATGAAGAGTTAAAATCCGAGTGCATCTATGACAATAGACTATTAAACAGACAGAGATAGGGTACCTACTCTGTAAAAAGCTCTATTTCTTGGCTATCGTAATCATTTCTGCAAAAACATTGCATACAAGTTATATTATAAATGCTGAGCACGCAATCGATACATGCATTCTCAATATGTACGTGGGTATGTTATTGAAGAATCGATATCGCGTTATTTATTTACAATCCATTGCACCGCCGACTGCAAGTGGTTTGTCAATTATTAACTAAAGTAATTTTTTTTAAGCGCAGTAGATAATAAAAATTTTAGAAGACAAGCTACACAGCTTATATATAGCATAAGTACCTACGGCGGATTTATCCCCTTTAAGTTACACATTTTATTAACGTATGTAGCTTGAAACTTTAAAAGATTGTGTAATCTATTAAGAAACTTAAAATAAAAATAAATTATTTCAGATTTATTTTCTAGTTACTGTAAAGTTTATCCATTTATCCTCTCTTTCACATTTATAATATAAGTAGGATGTATCTAATAGAACCCAAAACAATAATTTTGATTTTTTTTTAATTTTTGCTTGTGCACACTAATCTTAGAAACGTCTTAGTTGAATTTAATGTAGTTTTCAGTATTGTATATTGGTAAATTTGTTTTCTTTCAATCGGTTTAAAATACAAGAGTTAAGTATCTATACAAAAAAAATGTTTCACTAAATTGCTGTAAAGTTACTGTTAAATTGGCTGAAACTTTAGTTTTCAATGTTAAAATATTATACGAACACAACACAATCGATTCAGATTAAAAATTAAATAATTGCCGCAAGTTTGAAAGAAATTCAATCGTGGTCGCTGCAAAAATTGTCCCACTTATAAGTTAAGCGTAGTTTTAGAGGGCGCGAATATAGATGGCGTTGAAGGAAGTTAGATCGCGCTTTCGTTACGTTCATATCGAATGAATATTATTCGGAAATTTCTGTTTTTGTTTCTCTCTGTCTACCTTAAAAATAGAGTGGGGAATGAAGTGTTTTAATTTTTGAATTTGCAGCATATCTGATTGATATGCTGTAACTAATTATTAAAGTAAATAGGTAACTGATTGTCAGTGTCACTTTGTTTTCTGAGGTGAGGCGTCTCCTTGTGTGTATGCCGTATGGTCAACTTATGGATGATAATTTTATGTGATTGTCATAAGAAAACATTAACCTGAATGCATAAATGATAAAACTAAAAAGCAAAAATAAACTCAATAGTGCATTACGATTAACAGTCGGAACCAGCGTTGCCAGATTTTTTCTTGGTTAAGCGGGATTTTTGAACATTTTACTTAAATTAGCGGGATTCCTTCATTAAAAGCAGGACATAAAAATTAAATAATCGCGATTTAATTTATGATTAATCCATTTTTACGTTCCGTACCTTTTAAGGAAAAAACACCTTTATAAGATCACTTTGTTGTCTGTATGTCTGTCGAGAGCCTTTATTTCAGTAACGCCTAAAGATATCGAGTTGAAATTCAAACTATACATTCAAATATAAACATTAAAAGGAATCAAAATTAATATGGTACCTCCAGATAACCTAGAATTATGAAATTTGGCAGCTAGCATCTACAGTTAGTATTAGTTCAGGAAAAAGATCTGAAAACTATACATTTGTGGTTAAATCCTAAAAAAGTCAGCCTTGAAAGGCGAGCAAAATTTGGTATTAAAGCCGCTAGCTCACGTGAGGAACCCTCGGAGTACAAACCCGCCTCGTGCTTTGTTTTTTAAATGTAATGAATTTTTTTCTATATGCGTAACGTTTAAATTTTTAGGAAAGTGATTCAGTCTTCCAACATTAAGGAAAATAGTAGAGAGTGATGCAGTGCGTAAAGTGGAGTGGAGCCACTGCACATTTTCAAAGGCACGAGGGTTGTCGTAATTTACAGTCTAAACTAAGGGTTGCTTTATACTAACGATTTAATACTGTATGATTTATAAATTTTTTGGATGAATTTGGATATTTATAAAATTATTTTATTATTTTTGCAATCGCCCACTACTGAATATTATATTATAGGGAGGTCCTTTCCCTAACCTGAACAAACTCGAAAAGTTTATGAATTCCAATTGAATCAAACTACTTGAGACAACCCTGACTCTGCTGATTTTTCAGAGAAGAGATCAGCCTTACTGTCACCTGCTTAGGATCAAGNATCCAAAATTTGCGTCATGGCTGAAGTACCTACGTGACACGAGGCTTTTATACGTAGCTACCCACGTATATATTTTGGTGCAGTACTGTTATTAAATCTGGTGCAATAAGCCTGCATTCTATAGACAACGTTTTGCAATTAGGAAATTGTGTATTATTTTGTATCGTAAGTTTATCGTGTATATTTAATAGCAAATTACCTAAGCCTTTTTGTTAATTTCGTTTTAGATTCTTCTAAAATACAAACCAAGGCGTATTTAAAAGTAAAATAGAAGAGTCTAGGTGTATATAAGACCGAAGATTCAAATTTAATACGTTTTAAAGAATGTAAAAAAAAACTGCTTCTTTTCACGAATCATCCCAATTATTGACGGCTATAAAACTCTTTAAATGACCTTCTTCTATGTTTATTGTTTAATAAAATACATAATATAATAGAAAAGAATTACGTAAAGGTAAAAAAAAAGCTTTTAAAAACATACAGCAAGATCCCAACGGTCTCCACTTTCTAAGGGAAAATAATTTCATTTTCTCTACTCTGGTAACACACAAAGTGTCTCAAATTTAATGGAAAGCAGAGAACGGAGTGCACACTAAGGAGGAGGAGTGACCTCTTCGTACCCTGGTATTTCGGGATAAAGCGTGAAGTTAAAAAAATATTATATAATGATTATAAACATTTACGTAACTCCTTATACAACGGTATAGGATAACGATCCATAACAACAATGTGCTCAAGACGTAAATAAATTCTCTTCATATACGCCGTAAGCGTACGGCAATCATAAGAGAGGGACTCGAGAAGACATCCGTCCGTAATTCATTGAGCGTCCTCGAATCGCTTATATAACGCCCACGCCTTTGTATTTTAATGTAGGTACTTACTTCATTTCTGAAAAGCTTTTGACTTTTTTATTTCAATGACAACTTTTTCATGCCCCTGCAGTAAATTAATTACAATTAAAAGTAATATTAAGATATATATATATATTTTATTAAATTTTATTATTATAATAAGTTTGCATCGGAAGATTCACGGTGCGTGCTAAAACGATCTCTAACAGTTAGACAAAGCGTTAAGTTTCGCTATTCAACACACAGTCACTACAATTAAACAGAAAATAGAGAAAACGCTTTTTTTGTTTGTATCCGTCTCGTAAAAAAGATCTAAAAATCCAGCTACTTTCTACACGCACGTCTGTGATATTCATCGAATACTTCCTCTAACCAGCATCAGATGCTCCGAATACGTGACTCATTCAAAACAATTTGCTCGCTCACATGTCCCAGAATTTCGGGACTTTTGCAATATATGTGTAATAAACCTTACCTATATATAACATACCTAGTAAGTCGTAAGTCTTTGGGGGATAAGTTTGAGAAACAACAATGAACTACGTATAAATAAAAAAGAAACACCTACTCTCAGTAAAGTATGAACTGGTTCTCGCGTCGTAATCCAAACCTAATGCTTAATACACAGTCAATAATTTTAGCACAAGTTTTAATTTTCACTTTTGCATCGGTAAAGTTTTTACATAGTTTAGTTTATGAAGAGATGTTTAAGTTTAAATTGTTGCACAAAAGATCCTTACGTCCGTGTCTGCATTATGTGTCCACCGACGGTTTGTATTATATAGTTGCATGTTAATAAAATAAACAGGGTGGAAGCGTCTGTGCTCCTTTTATGGGAGCAGCATACATATAGGGTAAAATATTTCAAACGCATGCCTAAAAAAATATCAAGATAAGTTTTAGACGTAGGATTTTGTTTTTCATTTCACGATGTTTTTCCAGACTGTATGTGACGCAGTTACGAATAGATACCAAAAACATAAACACCTACTACTACAAAAATACAACTAAGCGTTGCCTATACCACTTTTCGTTCACAAAAACATGCCAGGACAAGAAAGGAATATCTCTCGTTCTATTTTACGCAATTAACTATTTTCTATAATAAATCTAAGCATCGTTTAACTTCACCGCCAATACCTGCATCTCAATTCCATGAATGAGGCTGCATACGCCTCATTGTCGTTGCACGTTGTCGCTTTGATAGGTTTATGTCTGTGTACGTCATTCTTTATAAATGGTGTTTTATTTTACAACGGTAATTTTATTAATTATGTTGTTTGAAAACATAACTTTTTCATTTTTGGCATAATCTCTTTTGTTTTAATTGTATTAGGCTTTTATAGAGTAATTGAAACTATTGTATCATTTAAAGTGGTGATGACAAAAACATATGATTTTAATATTTTTTAAGATTAAATTTTCAACATTGTGTACTTTTAAAGCGCTCGTGGAAGACAATGCTAATATTTATGTTTTTAACATAGTCTAAAGTATTTGAGTCAGTCTGTTTGTTTGGTTTTTTCATCGATTTTTTTATAGATGAATATGTCTGTAAAAAGATGGGGTTAACGTTCCCCTCTCAAATTTTATTTTCCACCCTAAAACGATATTGGAAAACGCATTTCAAATTAGAACGCGTCATCGCATAAACGAGATGGATTTATTGCTTAAGCCAGTACGCAAACAATAATAATAATCAACATAAGTCGTTGATTACGTTTGGATATCTAAAATTAATTTATATTTGAATATGTTTCTATGTTTTATTTATTTTAAAATAAACCTATTTGCCTAAATCAAAAAACAAACACTACAATGGAGGAAAATAAAATATAGAATTAATTCGAAATAGAATATTTTTAAGTATGCTACACCACGAGGCAGGCGTACGCCTCTGTTTGCGTCTCAGAAGAACTTCGCAACAATAGATAAGGCTCATGCTTATACACAAATGTAAAGACACAATGGATGATGTTCAGTGACAATCGTCAGTCTTGGTTTTCAGAACTTGCAATGGCTACGTGTAGAGTTGCAGTACGCCTACCCCCTCACACCCCACTATGCCTAACCTAGTATATGCAAAATATTTTTCGCATATAGTACCATATTATGACCAGAAACAATTAAAAGCTACTACAGCATGAAATCATGCATGTATGTAATTTTTTTTTGTACAATTATATACAAAGTAAAGAATATACGAGTAGCAAAGAAATTGAAAATGATTATTATCAATATTGATTTTATGGCAGCACCCGTACTCGTTCTCCGTCTTAATAGCCACATGATATTTTTGTTTATTTACTGTTTTCATAAAACAACAATAACAGAGAAAACGAAGGCTCCATAATCCCTAAGGGTTGTAACAGTACCGGGCAATTTGCCAACGTGCGTGGGCTTCAATGTCCTCCGTTTTGATTAAGGACGCACGAAGGTCAAACTGGGATGTAAAAATAAGGTGACAAACAATGGATATTTATTTTCACATAAATCCTTTTTGTTACGAGACCTGTTGACGTTTAACTTCATTTCATTATTATATGAGACATCGACCACAGTAACATTCTTTGGGTAGAAACGTTTACACATTATTTGATAAACGTTTTAATAATAAATGTTGCCAATACTAAAATTAATATTAAATTATACTTTTTAAGTTATAGGCATGTTGTGAAGTTATATGTAGGTATTATAACACAGACCCACTACAAGCCCAATACGTTCGTATTGAGCAAGATACTCTTACATTAAGTTAATAATTTGTTACACAACTATACAAATTGACCTTCTTTTTTGTGTCTTGTATCAGGATTCTTACTAAAGTATTTACATACAAAACCATTTAATTCACAACAATATTAGCCGGAACTCAAAAATCACGGCCAAAATTAATTAGCTGTTATATTGACCTACTAATGAAATAAAAATTCATAATTGTTTTCTTTGTTTCAGGGCTAGGCCACGAATTGAGTTCACGCAAGATATAGAATCGCAATATAATCTTAGTATTGGTTCATTCACTCGAGAAGCGCAACGGCGTGTGGTAGTTCTAATTCGACATGCGTCAACGCTTTGTGTCATGACTGTGACACAACAACGTTCGCCCTCCACATTGCGCATCAGTCCATCGATAACTGACCCACTCGATTCCAACTGCCAAGTTTCGATTTCATCAGCGAGCTCACTACTCGAGTAACCAGACGTCTGGACGTCGCATCGCGTATCCATTGCACTAGACAGCGTCTGATAGTGATGCGCTTTATGTACATTTAAAATAATAGTAATGTACTGGCCTGCCAAATAAATTATTCTAAATTCAAATTTCTATCAGTTTTGACGGATTGCCGCGAAGTGTCGTGTAAATAAATAATAACCAAAGTGTTTTTATAGTGTTTTAAAGATTTAGTTGTGATAAATATATAGTGCACGATGACTTCGCGATCTAAGGAGAAAGTAGCGGCGGCTTTTCGGAAGCTGTTTCGCTCTCCAGAGAAAATTGACAACGAGGGAGCCGGCCCGAGCGGGTCGCCAGCTAGACGCGGGCTATTTCGCCGTCACAGGTAAATTAATAACATTATTATTTGTTGTACATTCGTCTACACAATAGGAAATAGATGGAAAATTTTATAGTTAAATTAATAATATGAAAAGTAATCATATAAGTATGTATACTCATATTGCTCAAAAATGGTGATATTGGACGTATATTATATCTTTTTATGTAAAAAAATATATGATTATATTTTTTGCTGTGTTCACTCTAAGATGTAGAATGTCTTCGGACATTTGTGGACCATCTTGATAGGGTAAACATGTGGGCAAGTAATCGAAAATTAAATTAATCATAACATGTGCTAACAAGATGCCTTAAATGAAGTTCTTAATAAATCAATATTTTTGCATTTAATTTTTACAACATGATAATTATCATTACATGGATTTTATACAAATATTTTCAAAAAATCCTTTAATCATAAGTACTGTACTTCTTAAAATAACAGTTATTATAATAAGAGACCCTTTTTTGTATCAACATTTATTTTGCTTTTTTAGACATCCAGAAGTAAATATTTTTTATTTTACCAGGATTATTTTCTGGGGCCATAAAGTAGGGCTGTAAACGCTACTGGTTGTGGGTTCGATCCCAACTCAAAGATATGAAATATTTATTTAAATTTATATTTCCTTTCTTCGCGCTGGTCGAGGCAAAACGCGGCGTTGAGTTCCGCCACTCAACTCGCAATGCCACCAGAATTCGGCGGGAAGTGGGAAACGGAATGTCTTATCACTAAGTTCTGCCTACCTGCTGTGTGCAGTAGTTTTTGAGTAAAAGTCAAACAAACATCAATTCTCCCATACTTTCACATTTATAATATTAGTAGGACTTCTAAATATTAATATAAAGAGTGTAATGTGCCATATACTTTAGAAATACTACACTTAACAACAGTGGAATGTATGATAATAATCTGTAATGCAATTAGAAATATTGATTTTTAAAATTGTGCAAACACTTTGAAAGAGAAGAAACGTTATATGATGTATGTAATATATACAATATACATGCATAAATTAAATATTTATCTTATACTAAAACGCAAATTGAAACTTATATTAGTAGGGTATAATTATTGTTAACATCCATTAGCTTAAGGTATAATAGACCTCTAGAATCGACTTCAACTTATGTTAGTAGGCAAACCTAGAAATATCTTATAAACATTTTTTTGAATTTTTCAATATTTTTTTATGTCTTTGCTACATATATGGAGCTATGTTTCTAAACAAAGATAACAAGTAATACGCAGTCTTCCTGTTTATAATGCGTACACAAAGCAGTTGCAATTGATTGCAAACGTCAAAACGGACCTACCTATGCAATTGATGTACCTATTCGTGTTTCATTAAAAATTGTATGGGAATTGCAACAATGACTAGTTAAGATCACTCTTGCTATAATGCCTACCCTTGAGTGGACAGTATTTTTCTTAAATTATTTATTTATTGACCATATAATTGCTTGACGGTTGTATAGAATTAAATACAAAACTTGTAATATACATATGATATACATTATACATCCATCCATCAGCCTTTCAACGTCCACTGCTGGACATAGGCCTCCCCTAATTCTCGCCATTCTGTCCGGTCCTGCGCCCTTTGAATCCAGCGGATTCCCGCTGTCTTCTTAAGGTCGTCGGTCCACCTGGTTGGAGGGCGGTTATATTATACATACATAAGTATATTAGAATAGAAATCTCAACCTTATCCTATAGCTGATAACCCGAAGATTATCTACAGATAGTTATCTGAATGCTTGCCACAAATAATGTATTTAGATTAGAAATGTACTAATTACGATAGATAAAAGTGATGTCAAGGAAGTACAAATCCGTGCCGAAGTGTCCATTTCAAAACGGCACGAGACAAAGACTTTGTGTATATATGTATGTATATGACGACAGATATACTGCGTCACACCAATGCGGAACAGAAAAACCGGGTTTACCTACACAACGAGTTATAATATGTCACACGAATTAGACCTTTCCTCTACATACGTCATGTTTACACACTCGAGTAGGTGAAATTATTCGACATTATAAAGATTAAATTATACTATTGAAAACCATATAAGAATACGAACTTGTAAAATTCACTGAAGATAATAAATATTTATAGAATTTAAACTTTATATATTAAAAAAATGATTGAATATCCAACGTATACATACATCGATAATATCAGAGAAAGCTGTCTGTCTCGTAATTTAAAGCGATACACTATCAGTGTAGCTATTAACAGAGCGACAAGCCGGCTGCCATGTAATTCTAAAAATTAAACTGGACCATTATATATACCTACAAATAGATAATTTTAAACACTAGCGCCATAGCCCGTATTTATGTGTATATATAATAGTACTAACATTTATATACAAACTAATATTAATAACTGACAGTGAAATATAATAATAACAGAAGCCTGTAGCTGTTGCAAACAAAAAAATGTTAGGTAATATTGTATCATTGAAAATTGAAACTATTATTACTATATTTTTAATATCCATGTACAATATATAAGATTTAATAGAATTCGTTAATGTTTTTTTGTTTACGCCGTTCATATTGTACATAAAGCAGTAATCGAGGCCGTTGACCGGTGATGCGCATTCTGCAACCAGACCTTCAATAAAACGACGTTAGACCTAAGTACCTATTATAACAATGTCTTAATAAAAATTTTACCAGACATCTGATTTTTATTACTAAGATATGAAATGGATTTTAGTTTATACAACAAAACAATCGTACCTACTATTCTACAAAAACATAAAATGTCCTATTTTTCTGTATATATTTGTCTGTATTTTTCTTCGAAACTAAACTCATCGTTATCTTCTCGTAATAAATACCACATCCTGTGGTTGGATACATTCATATTTTAATATACATTGTGCCTATTTAAATATGCTACAATGTGTATTATACTCATTAATTATTTAAATAAAGTTAATTTGTTTATACGAAACCTACAAGCTAAAGAGATGTACCTATTAGACTTTGAAAATTGTTTTATTCAGAAAAAGCCATTAAGCGATAGCTAGTTATATTAACTAAGAAACATATTTTTTTCAATGTACCTCCAATATAGATACTAATTATAAAAAAATACGTGAATAATAAATATAATTGAAACTTAAACACGAGAATGTTATTTATATGCTCTCCGGATGAATTACACTTGCTGTAATTGAAACATTTTGTCACTGAAACAATTTTAGATAACCTAAATTAACCGGCTTGTGGAAGTGAGTCAAATTCGGGAATTAATGACTTGTTGACGTTTTTTTCTTATGAACAGAACACCTGAACTCGTAATTCGCCAGTATATCATCTTCTATATCATATTTTGCTTAGGTATATACTACCTACTAGATGTGGCTGCGATTTTCTCTTCGTATACTTTAAAATTATAACGTATAACGTGTTCAACCGAATTGCTAAATATACTTAAAACAGACATATGTACAGCATTTCACAATTAATCAAAACAAAACATTTTGTAATAGTAATTTGAATGTTTCACATAACCATTTGTTAATTTTTCAGAGATGGTGTGAGCCCGGCGGAAGCGCCTGCGAGCTTACCAGCAAGCCCCGCGGCTTCGTCAATTGCTAAGAAAAAATCTGGAGGATCACACGACGCGAGGGAGAGAGCAGCGGCGGTGCGGTCTCGGAGACTCATGAAGGAGCTCAAAGAAATACAACGATTGCAAGATCATAGATCTGATCCCATTTTTACAGTAAGTTTAGCACATATATACTATTATACTAAATGATAATTGCTATACATATTTGTGCAAATTAATTTTTTTAGGCGGAATCACACATATGGAAGGGTGGACAAATGCCAAAGAGAACCTAGTGGTTAAGATACTTCAGTCTCCACGCACCGTCTCATTTTTTAAACGGAATTTTGTCTTCGTAATTCAAGAAATATGTCTATTTTAATATTGTTTCGATTGCTATTCTAAACCACCCTCCTAAACCAACTTATGTTCTTTATACTTACGCATCACTTATTTGTGTATAAATTATAAATTAGGTATACTCGTATATATAAAGATTTGATTTTATTTAAAGGTAGAGCTAGTGAACGACAACTTATACGAGTGGCACGTGAGGCTGCATCAGATAGATCCAGAGAGCGACTTGGCGTCAGATCTCCGAGAGCTGAAAATACCTAACATCCTGCTACACCTGATATTCCCGGAAAATTTCCCCTTCGCGCCGCCGTTCATGCGTGTCATTGAGCCGCGAATAGAGAAGGGATTCGTAATGGAAGGTATATACACATATACACGTACAAATTTCTATAATATTTTTCTGTATTTTTCTGACAACCTATACCTACGGTGTGGTAAGGCGAATTTATTTTTGGTTATTTATTTGAGACTTGGCAACGGTTGGAAGATCCCTTATCTATTTGTATTTACTTTATTTAAAAGAGGGTTAAAGAAATGTATTGTGTATTTAATTCGTATTTAAATTACGAATACACATGAGATACGTGCGACTGCGACCAAACGCGATGGTTGTGAGTTCGATTCCCACTCGAGGTAATGAAATATTTAATATTTTTATTTCCTCGCTCTAGTGAGAAAGCAGAGCGCGGTGTTGAGTTCCGCCACTCAACACGCAATGCCTCATGCGAAAAACGAGGAACGGAAGTGTCTTAATGGGAACGTAGTTAAATGAAAATATATACATAATTAATAAAGCCAAAATACGTGATAGATAAAAGAAAACCTAAATATGTATTTATTAACTAAAAGGAGGAGCAATATGCATGGAGCTACTAACGCCGCGCGGCTGGGCGTCCGCGTACACGGTCGAGGCGGTCGTGATGCAGTTCGCGGCGTCAGTAGTGAAGGGGCAGGGCCGCGTGGCGAGGGTCCCACCGCGCTCCTCGCGCGAGTTCTCGCGGCGACGAGCTGAGGAAGCTTTCCGTTCTCTTGTAAAAACACACGATAAATACGGATGGGTCACACCGGCGCTGTCTGACGGTTGAATTTTGAAAAGGTAAGGTATAGTACGATCGGCGAGGATTGACCGTAAAGTTAGCTAAAATATTTTTCTTACTAAAACTTCAGCGGGGCCACGACTCGTCGGCTGCTCTATATTGTTTAATGGTTTTACTGTGTATTTCAATATTACTTATTTTAAATTCATTTTTTTCGTCAAGGCCAAGAGTTTCTTCATGCTTTTTAAGCGCGTTCTCATGGCGACAGAAGAACGAACGAGCAAAATGAGACTATAATATCATCATTAAAAATAGCTGTTTTAAATGTATTTATGTTTCAGGTGTCGCTGTTTAGCAAGCGAAGAGGAAGAAGGAAAAGAAGAATGGATCTCTTGTAGTTTTAACTGTATTAATTGTAATTATTTTAGTTACGAAATAGTAAACAAATCTGTGTAATTTTCTATTTTATTAATCTTGTCTTTGAGTACAGTAAAAATTTAATGTCATTTCAATTACATTTGGATGTACTTAGTTTGCAAGATATTGCGTATGGACAGCATATGCGCTAATTTTTTTTAAAAATCTGTGTAGTATTCATGTTGTAAATAGTGTGTGCCAAAAACTCATTGTGCTACAAGTGTCAATGTTGCTTATTTTAAGATTTTTATCGCCACTATAAGCTTCAATTTTCATACTTTCTTAATAGGCACTACAGTTTGAATATACTATTTCTTTGTATCTATTTTCTAGCAAAAATCATGTGTCAAAATTTTTATTATAATATGTCCGTCCCAAAGTCATTTAAACGTTTGTATTATAAATAATAAAATTATTATATTAATCAATTGAAAAATGACAAGTAAATTAGTTATTTTCATTATTATTATTTCACTAAAACTCACCTCAATGTAGGCAGTATTAGACTAAATTTTATAGTATATTTTTGAATAATTCAATAATTAAAAATGCTCAAATCAAAAATATAAGAAAAAAATGTGTGGAAAGCTGCAATTACATTATTTCAATGTTTATAATTACTCTAGAAATGTATAAAGACAAATCTGAATTGATGTTGTTGATTTGTTTAGTGAACCAAAGATGTTTATTTTCTATGTAAAATGTGAAATTCGGCACAATTTGTGTATAGCTGAATTAAATATATATACAATGTTATGAGTGTAATAAATTACTTGCTCAATAAAAATTGGATTTTATTTCAGTGTCTCATCTCTCATAATGAACTAACCATAAAAAATACTAACCATGTAAATAATCATCACTGAACCTCAACAAGACTAAGTGGTCCTCAAGTCTGAGTTTGATCTTGAGATGCCATTTTCATAAATTACATATCCATGAAGAGGGTTAACAAGAAGCATGTGTCCAAAAATGTTAGCAATAAAAATTCAAAACAATAGAAAGTTGGGTGTTCATAAAATTGGTTGGTTGGGTATTGATTCAATCATACATCCAAAACAGAAAAAAACATACAGAAGTTTAATATAAAAGATATGCAGTCTTGTAATAAGACATACTACATAAAAATTATGCTCTAGAGAGCATTAATACCAGTCTATCAGCCTCTTAAAGGTTCCGCACCACAAAAGGAGCCCTTATAAGATCACTTTATTGTGTATCATGTTAAGATCATTTATCTCTTGATTGTGTGGAAGTAGTATGAAGCTGAAATAAATATCAAACGTTTGCATCTATGGTCCCTTAACATACTACCAATTTTGCTGCATTTTGTATGAAAATCACAGCATAATTAAATCTATAGGGTATGATGATCAATTTAATTTTACGTATCTTAGAAATCAAGATTCTCTAATGTTTATGTATCCTCTATATCAGTTGTACTTAAAAATCATCTATAAAAAAATATAATTGTTAATTAAATCAATGAAAGAAATGAACGCAGAGTGTAAGATCAGTGTAAATGGTAAGATATTAGAACAAGTGAATGAAATTGTAATTTCGGAAATATATTCAGTAGAGATGGAAGATGCTGTTGGTAACGGAGTTAACCTTGCCTTAGATGTATTGAATTGAATTCTTCGCGTTTCGAGCGTGCCAATCCTTAGATGTATTGAGGAGACGGCGAAACGTCAGCACAGCTGCTTGTGTACACAATGCAATGTTATACTGACGTTGTTATATGGCACACGATAATGAGAGAAAGATGAATGCCATGGAGTTGTGATCTCTTCACAGGGTATGCTGAGTGAGCTTTGCTGATCGAATTCGCAATGAAGAGATACACAGAATGCCAGGTACTAGCGAGGATGAAGAAGAACATGCTCAGCTGGTTAGAGTACGTTGGACTTATGAGTGACCAAAGAATGACAAAAAAGCTTTATGATGCAAAAGTGAGCGGTAAGAGTATCAAAGATATTAGTTGCATTACAAGCATGAGGACTCCCTGGAGAGCATGTATGAAGAGGTTGATGACAGTGGACAAAGTGAAGGAAGTATGTAGAGACCATAGTGTTTGGGCTCCATTATCACCATCTATCCTACTAGGAATACAGAGTGAAGCTATGTATGCATTAGTGTATGTATCAATGAAACTAGTAAAGCTGTGAATTCTGTAAATGTAAATTGATCTAATAAATAAAACAAATTGTTTCAAGTTTTTTTATGATTAAATATAAGTGTTGTACATTACTTTAATCAGTTATATTTTATAAGAACCATACAATTAATCAAGTGTTATTACATTAAGATTATTGTTGCAACAGATCACTTGCCACCTCTCAATGCTAGTACTAAATGCAGAACAGATCCTCCTTGAACTTTGTAGTCTTGGGCAGTTTTTTCATCATTCCTAAAAGAAAACCAGAAAAATCTTTTTCAGCTTCACACTCTATCCCAAGCATAGCAGACTAGAAAGAGGGAACCCTACTCACTCCCATATTCTACTGCACGAGGTATTGCATTGATTGGATGAACTCAATGACACACTTTTCATGTTGCCATTTCCAAAAATGTATAATACTAAAATTTACGCAACTAATCAAGGTTGAAAGAGTTTCATTTAAAATGTATCTTATTCGAATCTTATTACATGTATATTAATTTTCATTTCTTTGTTCTGGTAGCAAGAAACAATTTATATATTAGTTTTAATAAATATATCATTCCTCAGAGTGGGAATCGAACCCACAACCGTCGTGTTTACAGTCACAAGACTGTGACACTACCATAATTGTCATTTTACAAAATAGACCACTATTCAGTTTTTAAAAAACCAAGAGAATAGTCGATAATATTAATACTTTGTTCATCTTAATTACGTACATTTGTTTTCCAGAAAATATGAGTCTTTGTTGTTGTGGAGGAATACCTTCTTTCTCTTCAACTCTTTCTTTAATACGCTCCACTTTATCAGTGGGTTCTATGTCTATTTCGATTTCTTTGCCGGTGAGTGTCTGAAAAAAATCGAGGTTATGAGTAATCATCTTTATAATTCCTAAAAAATGTATTATACTCGTTGTACTTTTCTCTTCTTACCTTAACTTTAATCAGCATCTTGACTTTCTTGTATTTATAATGTTATCGAGACAGAATACTTTGTCTTTAGAAAACGATGTTAATCGCAAATACTTATTATTTTTTCTTAAAAATCGACAGAGATGCAGTTAAATTCACAACAAATGACATTAAAAATTGAAATCAGGATTTTGACTTTTTCGTTCAATTATTTTGACATTACATGACAATTACTAGTTGCGTTCAAAATACATTCCATGATAATATAAGTTTCACTATATAGAATATTCCAACATTTATTTTTTATGGATCGTTGCCATCGATATAAGATGGATATACGATCGAAGGCCTTCACCATGTCGAGAGTAACTGCCAGGCGCTCTCTCATGCTTTCAATAGCTGCAGCTCAGATCATCTATGGGTTAGGTAAATCAGAAAATCACGGGTGGAACCCGTCGAATTAGACAAAATTCCAAAATTTATTGTCAAATAATTAAAAATATATATATTTACACAAATTTTCTCATTTATTTCTTCTAAAACATTCGGAATTAAGATTAATTTAATCATTAATTTATTGCGTTGTAGTCTGTTCACATTGGTTTGGTACAGGTTCAGATTTATGTTTATTAAGTCGGTGGAGGTAGACCAGTGAACAATTGGACGGTGGACGCTAATCTCACGCAAATATAGAATGAAATGGATAGATTTAAGTAAATTACGCTACTCGGCTAAATGTTTGGTATTCAGATACGTTACTATTAAAAGACTCGCTACTCGTTACTCGATTAAAGTACTTGACAGTTGACAATTGACATTTCAACTTTGGTCTTTGACATAACACCTAACGACAAGTTATATGAAAAGAAAATTATATCTCTAATTTATAATAATTAAACGATTTGAAAACTGAATTACTATTTAATTATTTATCACATTTACAGTAGACATATATATTATACAATGTCTACTGTGGATGAAATTTTTAAAAGAATTGAGAAATTATTTAAAAATGGTGAGCAAATTGAAATTACCTTGTAAATTATCTACTTGTGGTTTATAGCTTTGCACTGATTGCGTTAATATATCTAAAGTAATATTTGATTTTATTTCTAGGGGATGAAAATCAGCTAATTCTCAGTATTTTAAAAAATGATTCTAAATCTGACATACTAAGTAATGAAGAACTACCTTGCCAATATAATAGTATAAAATTGTATTTAGACAACATTATTAATGAAATTGATATGCTGGCTAATGAAATTAAAAATACTGATATTCTTATCAGTGTAAAAAATCAAAAGTTATTACGGACCTGCTACCAAATTTTAAGTTCATTTGGCATCTCACTATGTTTAATTCCTGGTTTAGGTATTGATTTATCAAAACGATGTGCTAGTGCATGTATATTACAGCAAATTGTGTTAACTGATGAACAGAAATATGAGTTTTTAACAATATGTACCGACTTTCTGAGCAGAAGTTACAATATTCCTGTTCTTAAAAACATAATCATTACTTTTCATTTGTCCGATTACTTGGCAGCTCTTATTCAATTAAGTTTTGCCCCAATTAAGAAACCTGGGGTTTATCCTAAATTTACTATGACAGAAGAGATGTATAAGAGAATTACTTATGAGAGAAAAAAATATGTTAGTATTTATGAGTATTTAGTTGACAATTGTTTCCAACCAATACTGATGAAAGAGTTATTGGTTTTACAAAGTGTGTTGGAACCTTCACCCCCATTATTTGTAAAGAGAACTATAGCAAAAGAGATGAGCCGAAGATTAACTGCACCAGGTGGATTGCTCAGCCTAATTAGGTGTTTCATTGACACTAATCAATTGGATGCAGGGGTAGAATGGAAAAAGATTGATATAATTTGTAAGATAGTATCTACAAAACATGGAAATTTGACTGAAGATGAGTATTTAAGGAATATTGTTTCTCAGTTAAAGCAAATTATGTTATTAAATAATTCTCACTATTTAGCGACTGCTATTTCTTGTTTATTTCACTTGTTTCAATTTTTTTCGGAAAATGAACAGATAGCTAATTTATTAACTGAAATATTCAAGTTGCTAGATTATGAAAGTATTTTGTCAAAAGCAGATCTTCCTGGTACAATAATATTGAGTCCACAAGAAGTTGATCATAACATACAAATTTTCCACGCCTGTACTAGCATTATTAATATTGACATTCCACTACCTCACTCCTTGTCTCCTAATTTGTACATACTTTTTTTACTCAACATAAAATCCACAAAAATGGAAATTAAATCGAAAATTAGAGATATTATTTTAAAAAGTCTAGAGTTGTTAGATCAAATGGAATTTAAAAAAGTGATAGAAAAGTTTTTATTTGGCTGGAAACATTCAAAACCAGTGGATATTTCAAT
This sequence comes from Heliconius nattereri, assembly GCA_013403645.1. Lineage (NCBI taxonomy): Eukaryota > Metazoa > Arthropoda > Insecta > Lepidoptera > Nymphalidae > Heliconius > Heliconius nattereri. The sequence goes on from JAAIXI010000230.1 coordinate 7,739,763, forward strand.
TGAGGAATATGAATCAGGATTAGCAATAAAATGTAGTTCTACACACATAGATTATCAGTTAGATGCTGCAGCTATGTTATTTTTAGATATGTTTGAATTCACAACAAATAACACAATCATAAGAAATTTATTTGACTCATGTTTACAAATATTTATTGAGTTATGTCATATGAGACGGAAAATATCTGATAAAAATATACTAAAACATGAAATCAACTTAATAAGTGCAAACGATGAGAAGTATGCACAAATGTTACAAATTCTGGCTGAAATATCTTCTTCCCAGAAAGTTATAAATATAATGAAAACAAATCCTCTAATAGTAATAACTTTTGTGGAGAATCTATTCTTAATTAATGATTCAAGTGATGAATGTAAGACTATAGGTTTGGTCTTGCTGAACACAGTTCTATCAAATACTCCTAAAACTAGTGAGTTGAATCAAAAATTACATGGATTTCTCCCATTATTACAAAAAATCACAGAATGTAGCACTGAATATATCAATATATTGTGTAAAGAAACAATGTCTTTAATTTTATCTGAATTTCCTAAGAAAGAGGAGAGTGCTTATGAAAAAGCTCTTTCAGATGCTTACAATGATTTACTTCCAGTAAGAGCCCATGGTATTATGGAATTGACTAAATTAATTGATAAAAATGATCCAGAGACGCTTTCTAAAAGACATTTCGTGTTTTGTTTATTTCAGGTAACAACAATTTTTTTTTGAAATATTTTTATATATTGATGCTGTCGTGGGCACAAGGATGTGTAATGCGACGATTGTGGGTTTGATCAATCGAGGGAATGAATTATTATTTATTAATATTTTTATATCATCACTCTGGCGACAAGGCAGTCTCGCGGTGGAGAGTGGGGAACGGAATATTTTGGCACTTGGTTCCCTCTGCCTACCCTGCTGTATGCAGGATACAGTGTACAGCTGATTTTATTTTCATATTTATTAAAATTATTTCTTAAGAAATTTTTTATATTTTATTTTAGGAACAAGTAAAAGATTCAGATTCCTACGTCTACTTGTCTGCAATTAATGGACTGGCATCTTTAGCTACACAATGTACACATGAGGTATTAAGTGTACTCTGCAAAGAATATTTAGAAATTTCATCAGAAATTAACCAAATAGAGACACAAGAAAATCAAAACAAACAAGTGGAATTGAGAATGAAAATTGGTGATATTATAGTTAAAGTTACTAAAAGACTAGGTAAGCAAATATTCTACTACTATTTAATATAAACAACAAGTGTTGGACTCGCTCATCTAGAACACTTACAAAGCAGTAGAAAGTGAGAAATAGAATATCTATAAGATGGCTTTGGGTATCCAAGTGCCTACTAAGGACAACATTTGTAGTGACTGCTTATTATATTTTCGCTCTAAGTAATGCTAATTATCTTAAGTACGAATATTTTAGTACACGATATTATTTAAAAATAAAATCAGCTTTACGCTGTATCCCGCACACAGCAGGGTAGGCAGAGGGAACCTAATGCTAAGACACTCCGTTCTCCACTTTCTGCCGAATTCTGGAGGCATTGCCTCTTAAGTGGCAGAACTCAACGCTGCGCTTTCCCTCGACTCTAGAACGAAGAAATGGAAATATAAGCTTAAATAAATATTTCATCTCCTCGAGTGGGGATCGAACCCACAACTAGTCGGTTTTATAGTCACACTTTGTGCCCCTGGGCCGCGACTGACGTCACAATATTATTTCGTTACTTAAAGAAATCGGCGGAAAATAAAAAAATATGTAATATAATTTTGACTCTACAAAAATCGTCGATATAACTGTTCACATTTGTTTTATATAAATATATTTCAATAAAGATTGTAGAGAAAGTATTTATAAACTGCTCTCAACTCTGAGATCGATTTCGAGAACGATTTATAAAACGGGCCTATATTTTTATACATTTTTCCAATTAATGACAAACTTTCAGGAGAAATGGCGGTCGTACACAAGACGATACTTTTAAATACTATGTTATGTGCTACAAGGGACGACGATCCCTTGATAAAATCGTCAGCATTGTCTAACTTGGCAGAAATTGCTTTGGTTTTACATTATAAATTGGGTACTATTATATATGAGGTGATTATGGACTTACGTTACACTTTTCCTAAAATGTATTTTTCTGATAACACTCTTTTTCAGCTTTACGCTCTATCCCGCATAAAACGGGGTAGATAGAGAGATCCTGGGAACCTAGAGTTAGACACTCCGTTTGCGTTAATACACTTCCACTCCCCACTTTCTGCAGTTTTCTGAAGGCATTGGGTGTTGAGTGGCGTAAGTCAACCCACAACATGTTGCGTTTACAGTCACACGCTTGTGCCCCTGTGCTATGTCTGGCCTCTAAAGTGTTTTCAATCTATTTAAAGTGAAAAAACGCATAATTGATCACTAAGCTCTTTCTGCCTACCTTGTTATATATCGGTCAATCTTTAAGATGTAAAAATAATTTAAATAATAAAGCAATATATAGTGTCATTTTTTCTATTATAATAACAATGTAATTTTAACACTCTAATTTGCTTTTTTATAGATATTACTATGTATCTGGAGCATTATAGAGACAGATAAAACAATAGAGTGTCGTAGAGCCGCTGTCATGGTGATCGCCAGTCTGATAAAGGGTTTAGGTCAAGACACATTAGTGGAATTAAAAGAAAACATATTGCCCATCTACAAAACGCTAAATAAACTCTACAAAGATCCTCATGAAGATTCAATTCTAAAATTACACGCACAAATAGCCTTGGAAGAACTAGATGATATTGTAAAACAATTTCTTTCTTTACAACAGCCAATGGAAAAGAAAATTATCATGTTTAATGATACAAAAGATATAATTTTCAAATAAAACCACCATTTTTATTTATAAGATGTTTTATTTAACTCACTGTGTGTCTTAAATCTAATAGTAGCTAAGAGATTTGCGTTTAATATTTAATTTATGGCAAAACAGTGTTCTAGCGATTGTCTAAATACTGGCCAGATGTGAACATCCGCAATATCGCTCTTTTAAAAGGGCCATTCATAAATTACGTTACAGGAAGGAGGAGTTTGACATTCTTAATTTCGTGACGTCACATTCTTAAATATTAAAAGTAATTATTAAATAAAAATATTAAACTTAAGTATTATTTGTGTTAACGAACATAATTTCTGTGATGTACTAATTTAAGAGCTATTAGGTGTAAAATTACAAAACATGTGACGACACCTACCGTACCTAAGGAGGCAAATGTGACCACATGCAGTCGTGACAGACGAGGAAGGGCTAAAAAAATAATTAAAATCGTTTGACGTAATTTATAAATGGTAGAACAATTATGTAAGTTTGTAAAGTAATATTTTTGACCTACAGAGACGGTAAAAAGCGAGGTTTTTTGCAAACCTAATTTAACTTTATCTATTTAAATGAAATTGTTAAATTAAAATCTATATTGAAATATTAAAAGTAGCAAAATTTGAAATGGAGCCTCATATCTGTAGTTGCTTTAGTTCTAATAATACTTACTCTTTAATAATATCAAAATTTATATTATATTTCATATCAAAATTTATAATTTATTAGTATATTTCAATATTTTTAAAGTGTCATTCAAACCCAAAAAAAAGTAAATAAATGAAAGAAAATCAACTGTTTATCGTAAGGTCATGTTGGGTTCAAATCTTGCTACCTTTAGAATTCTATTACTTTGAATGTAAAAATATCATTATAAAATATTGCAACATACACATTTTTGCGATTACTTTATTTCTATTACTCCATAGTACTCACTAGTGATGTTACGAAAGACTATTTAAATAATTAAATTAAATATTTACAAAACATTACAATAATCACAATCGGTGCATTACTAAATACAGTCTTAATGTGTATTAACCTAAATATAACTAATAAAATTACGCTTCAGATGTATCATCGCGTTCATTAGGTTTTTTGGCTTCATCCTTTTCAGATAGGGTAATGGAGTACACAGAACTTTTGTCGGAGAATCTATCGATATTCCGCCTACTGAAGATTCCACTGCGAGATAGAGATGAGATAGTTGATATAGATGTATTGTCATTGCTCTTGTCCGATTGCGGAACCATCTTCCAAATTAAAAGGGCAACACCTCCAAATGCAGATACCACCAAGAACATCACTAGTGTCACTTCTCCAAACATACCTGCAATGAAATAAATAAATAAAAAATGCTTATACTTTTCTTATCTGTGTACCTAACGCATGTGATATTATTTTTTTAATTTAAAATATTTTAATATACGTAGGTATATGAAACACATTTTACTTGTGTTAAAATGGTATAATTTATGAATACAAAATCTAAAAAATGAAGAATTACTTTGCTGAGTTTCTTCTTTCCTCGCTTCCAATCTCGCTGGTTGCAGTCGATTATCATTCAGCTCATCATCATATGGCTCTACCACGCCGTTGGGCTTGGTCTCTACTAAAACATCCCCTGGGTTGGTTTTAGGTAAATTGATACCAGCGCGTACTGTCAATGTCTCCGGCTTGTATGTACATAGAACTAGAAAACTAAGATATATACAAAATATATGAATTTCGGATGTTTTTTTAGCTTTAGTAAATAGCGGGGTAGGGAAAGAGAACCGAGTGTTAAGACGAAGTGTGAAGTGAATGGCGTAACTCAACACCGCGCTTTGTCTGGTTAGCAGAACGTAGAAACGAGAATATTAAATAATTCTTTCCCCCTGGGAATCGAACCGATAACTTTCGTGTAAGCTACGGCGTCATATTAATGAATTTTAAAAGAAATTTCAAAGCCTGTGTCTAAAGTAAGGTGGAGTATAATTACACACGGCTTGTAATGTTAAAGAACATACTTTTTCTATTGTGAAAAAAATATCAATCACTTTTAATTACATAAAGAAACGTAAGTACTACGTGGTAGAGACCAATATCGCACTTACTCTTAATTGAAGGAGAAAACGGCTATTTAAGTATAAATTTATTCTTCAGACTTGAGCAAACAATAAAATTATCATATTCAGTAAAATATGTCACAATGATGGCAATTAGGGATCAGATATAATTTCTTATAGATTAACTAAAATCTTTCGGGTTCTTTTCAAATGTTTTTTCTAAACCTTTGTAGATAAGTATTAGACAGACTCGAAACACCAGGCAATACAAAATACATTATATATCCGTATTATGTATAACGATGTCAACTTTCACTTAGCATTGACAAGAAAGTTAAAGTGCTCCACCAAAATCTCGACTCTATCATGTCGTTACATTAACTGTTCTGTATCAATAGGCACTAAGCGGTTTAAAAAGACCTTGACATACAAATCGTCAATTATCGAAAGCGAAAATATAATGTTAGTTTTTGTCCGTATTTAAAATTTTAGACTCACCGGCGAGTGCTGTGAGTGAGGATCGGAAGATTCTCTTGAACGATCACATAAGTGGCGACAGTTGTGTCGTTGACTTCGGAACCGCATTCGTCATGATGTATACGTAGTATGTAGGCGTCTTGGGCACTGTTCGGGTTCCCTTGTAGGGAACACCTCTCTGGTCCTCCGTCAGCAGCCTCCACGGCAATACGACCTCCGAAATAAGGTCCCGTGGATACCTCCACTTCGCTTGCGTGAGGTAAACACTGTGTTGCACGCGCGGAGACTGAAATCATGTTAAACATATTGTACCTATAGGTCTTTAAATAATAATGTAACCCTTAAAATATATATTATTTTTAATATATTATTCACATATGACTGTACCACATTTATTCTCAAGAATTGTGTACCTATAGAGTTACCACTACATACAATTTAATAATGTATTTTCTCGCTTTTGCTAATTTATAAATAGAATTTAAAATATTTAATTGTTATTTCCAGCTTCACGCTACGCTATATCTCGCAAATAGGACGATAGAGGACGATAGGCAGAGGAAGCCTAATGATAAGCCACTCCACTCCCCACTTTCCACACACATATTTCATTTCATCGACTGGGAATGGAACCTACAACCTGTCGCGTTTTAAATCACAGGCTTGTGCCTCTGCTGCGCCACGACTTGTTATAAAAGTTAATTTTATCAATGAAATTTTATAGCATTGAAATTAAGAAATAGCGTAACGGAGTTTGTCATAAATTTAAATTGATAAATTGTCACCAAGATGTTGCGTGGTTGAAGGTACTCTTAAGTCCCTAGTTTCAAAATAATTTCGACCCCAACTTTTTCTGTCTTCTCTAGATTGATATTAAAAAGTACAGCTTATTATATGCATATTGTAAAAGTAGTATTTCTTTAGATTTCAATTTAGATATCAAATCAAAATTCCGTATAGGTATCTATAAATAGAATTTTCCTAACGCACCTGCCGCTGCGTATCCGAGAGAAACTACTTTGCCCCACTTTTTAACCTAATACCGGAATAATCTAGATTTAACTATATTGACATCAGATTTCATAAAATAACTATTTATAAATATTATTATGTTAAGCTTTGATTTATAATAGAACATTAAGCAATGACTTACACCCTTTGGTGGGTACAATGATGATTTTGGATCCGATAGAGTGTGGGTCAGCTAAGTCTCTAGCATCCCTTTTAACGGGTCGTACTTCGAAAGAGTATGTGGTAGCCATACGAAGGCCGCTTATGTACGTGGTGTAGGTGCGGCCACGTTTTGCCAATGGCACTTTATCTGTTGTAGTTTCAATCATCATTCTTCCAGACCTTGGATCCTCTTCGAAATTCTCGACTACCTGTAGATATAAAAGTTATTGATAAACAAATTATTATTTTATTGGACTGTTATTTTATTATTAGGTTTCTAATAATTAAATATTTACTTAAATCTTTTCGTAAAAAAACTAAAGTAGGCTAGTAGTAGGCTAAAAAAATATATCGTCCCCCACGAATATGTACCTATAAAACGATTTTTTTTTGACCGAAGTTAACGTGGATTAGAGAGCGAAGCAAACATGAAGAGAATGCCCCTAGCCTGATATATGAACCATTTTAATTGAGTAACATACTATAAATATATATTGTCCAGTCCCAGGCGCAATATTAACATACATTTAGTAAATATTTAAAACTTTGCTATATTATGTAATTTCTAGGTTATAATATTCAAATTATTATATGTATAAAAGTTAGTAAATAAACAGTTTAATTTTTATAGAGGTGAGCTAAAGTTTGCGGTCACGGCGTGGTAAGCATAGAGAGCTATTATCCCCCGTTTCGTAGCGCTGCCAGTTACCAGAGCACGCCGGGGAGGCTGAGGCTTTCCGCTTTTATATACATTTACCATGCAATATTTAAACAGGTAGCATGAATAATGATACAATATATACCATTCTTGTTAAAAGTTAAGAAATGATTATTCTTTTAGCTTTATAATATTCTCCTTCTTAAGAATTTAAGAGACATTGTATGCCGTGGTACGCTTATGGGTATTAACGTAGCACTTTGTCCAGTCACGTGAAATTGAAATAAACAAAAAATGCTTTCAAAGTCGTGCGTCCAAAGTATCTACGTCAATGTTTCATATAAATTTGGGGCAGTTAAAATAAAAATAATACTTACTTTCGTCCTACATCTATATTGTCCCCATGCTTGTAGCTCACAATAGTGTATTTGGAACGCTAGCAGCATTTTAGGATTTTCCTCGTCGCTCTTTCCGTACTCCCATCGCAGTCGAACATCACGAAAGTCGGGTTCACCAATTAAGTGTAGCACTTCTGGTAAAAAGAATGTTACATTAGCGATTGGTTTCTTACCATAACTGTTTTTATACTTTATTAAAAAAACTTTATTAAAATATGAATATTTAGAGTCCAGTCGAGGTGCAGGGGCACAAAGTGTGACTGTAAATGCGACTGCTTGTGGGTTCGGTTTCCACTCGAGGAAATTAACACGCAATGCCTCCAGAATTCGAAGGGGAATAGAGTGTCTTGACACTAGGTTCCCTCTGCCTACTCTGCTGTCTGTGGCATACGATTTTAATATTTGGACTGTTTTAAATATATATAATTGCACTATTTTAAATCTGAGAAAGACTTTTCTGGTGTAAAATCTGAATAGAACCTAACAAGTTTATAAAATAACAATTTTAAGAAACAATAACCTTAACCTTATGCTTAGAAGCACATTTCCCATGTTCCTTAAATGACATATATAAAATTATTGATTGTCTATAGGTACCTTCATAACGTAGGTACATGTATTAAATGATATCTATGTCTACCTATATTTAAAAATGTATGCATTTAATAGTCGTAAAGTAATATATCATTATACATCTTACGGCTATATGTCTATGTAAGTGACAAATCTTGTTGTTCAAGAACACCGTTAGGCTTTTAGTGTTTAATTTTCTTAGAGAAGTCAATTTCCGTAATGTCCGCGTCAATTTCCGTATTTTCCGGTTTGCTCAGCCCCCGAGACGCTTGGATGCATCGGTAATGCGGTGATCCGCGTGTACCATTAACCCATTGACTTGCTCACTGAGGTGTTCCCCATCCACCAAGTAATATGACCAATGTATGTGTAATGAGATAGCTGACGATCTCATTTGCTAAAATTCAACTCCTATTTACTATAATACTAGAACGTGTGCGAATAAATACGTACTCGTACCTACTTAAATTTATTGGCTTGAAATGAATATATTAATGTAGATACAATTTTTAAATATAATTCTATATTATAAACCAATTAAAAGCGTTTGCTTTTAATTTGTATTGATTAAAATACCGCGAAAAAGAAAAAGTTTTCGTCAAATTGAAAGAGTTTTCGCGTTTATCTTTAAATCTTTAATGTGTACATTATTCTCTCTCTTTAAATATCATTAATCTATAGAAGTAGTATCTATAAATATAATATTAAAAATAGTAGGTACTAGGTACATTAAATTTTATAGCCTAGCACACCTGACTATGCTGTAGGCACGTTCATGCAGACCTCCAGTATACAACCTATATGTACATAGATAATAATATCGTTCGTAATGAGAAGTTTATCCATGTAGAACGCTGACGTGTTGCCAAACAACAGTTCTTTTATACTACTACTTTCGTTTGCAATAAAAACAATGTTTTATATTTTTTTCACACAATAATGTTTTTTAATTCGAATATTTACTTTTGGAATTTTATTAAACTTCTAACTAACTGTATTTAATAAAAAAACTATCGATATTAATATATGAATATAAATAATAATTATGTATGTGTAACTAAGAATTTATTTTTTATTTAAATTTTACAATTTTCTTTTCATTACAAAAATACTGTTCCTTAAAATTACGGGTTTTTTTTGTTTATCGGTTAACATAGTATAGGATATATTATAACTATTTAACATTTAAATGCCATGATTAAATGTTAAATACCTAGTTATAACATATCCTACTAAATATTTGTGAATTGAAAAACTGTTAATGACAAAAAAATATTTTTAGGCTATTATATAGAAGAATTATTTTAAAAAATAAACTGTGAAGAAAAACAAGTAAACACTATGTGATACACTCGGTACTATATATACTATGTTAAGTTACTCTGGTACACAAAAAAACAGGTAATTTTAACTTAAATAATATTAAATATATTTGAATCTAAATTATAAAATCATTAACATTTTACCATGAGCTGGCGTTATTTTAGCCGGAACCGGAAGTGGCCTCGCCACACTCTGCGAGAGGATGTGCGGGAAAACAATAGAAATGATATATATCGTTCAAAATGCGTTGAACTAATATTTTTTAAATTTTAAACTATTGTAAAGAGTGTAACAAATTACAATATAAATCACAGTTTTATATTGTGTAATTCGTTTAGACCACTAAAATGATTGAATTTATCTTGTTAACATGAGATATACTGAGTACTGAGAATGATAATACTGAGAAAATAGTATATTATGTCAATCCGACACGAGACATCGTTATATAAACAGTAGTAAGTAATTTCACCTTTGTAATATGTATATTTATCGGTACTACAAAGACAACGTAATAATGGTACTGTATGTTAATCAAAATTCAAAATACATGTTGCATAATAAGTAGTTATTCAATTTTCCATTTTATTTTATATTTTACTTAATAAGGAAAAAGTAAGTGACCTATTTTTGTTATCACTAAAATGTGGAATTATAACAATCTTTTATTTTCTGCGTTATTGCTCTTACAATCTTATTAACTAGTTTAATTTCTATAATATATTTTTTGATTGATATTTGTATGTATGTAGGTATCGTCGAATATTTGTACCGACATTTCCATTTTTATTTGCCAAATTAACATGTCTTGAAATTGTACTATTCACATATAAATATTTCGGGGACATGATAACAGTACAGTAATATGTGCAACCGACCTTCACTCCTTTGAGTACACATACAAATTGGTCTCGGTCAGTCGCGCATGGCGAAATTTACCGAATTATTTCAATCATACCTAAAATCTAATTTACGTGTTTAAAAGAGACGATATTAATATGCATTTATTTAGATTTTAATATAATCATCATTATATATAGTCATGTAGTTTTATGAATGCCTTCAATATAATACTAAAATAAGAAGATAGATACTAATTAAATTACTAGTAATTATACTAATTATATTATAAGCACACAGCATACATTGCAATGTAGCAATTGATTTAAATAAAAAATATGTATAAAATATAAAATTTACAATAATACATATTCCTTTTTAAACTCTATTTTTATAATATTACTTACAAGTATAATGAAAATGAGGCCAGTCGTGGTGCCGAGGAATACGGCTGAAAATGGGGAAAGGGAGTGTCTTAACACCACGGTCCCTCTGCCTACCATGCTGTGAGCGGACAGCGTGAATCTGATTGTTTAATTTTGATTTATAATAAAAGTGCATTCTTAATATTTTAGTGCTTTTAAAATGCAAAAATATCATTATTTTACTATTAACATGTTCATTGAATAAAAATGTTTTATGCCAACCGATTCACGCGAAACGATTGTTTTCAAACAATAAAAGCTTCACGCATTTGGACTTCCTCTGCCTATGTAATGTATTGTGGCACCTAAACACATGCTGCACATATATAATGCTTTTCCGTTGCTGAGTGGCACTGTCCAGATTACTAGACTTGGGAAATTAAAATTTGCCATGAGAGTTTAAGGCGTATAGAATAGTAGGCGACTCTGAACAGGCCTTCGAGGGTGAGGGTAACCCACCCACCACCTTTGACTCCGCGATGTGCCTAGCCGGTTTTCGCCGCCTGGGTCATAGTACAATCCCTTGTTTTCCATAGCACCGGCATACGGCGGTCGAGAAGGAGCACCATGTAGTTTTAGTGCGGCCTACATCTGCCGGTTCATGAGCTCCACACAACCCACTCGAATTCCAACTCGAGTGGCGTCCCCATAAAAGGGCTTCTTCAAAAAAAGACATATGGAGTAGTAGAGTAGGGTGGCTAGGTTCCTAAGAGAGAATTTCCCAAAAACTTTCTGGATCGGGAAAAAAAACAAGATTTTTCATTTACACCGTAAAGTCCTCACAAATAAAGTTACCTGCGACGACTATTATTATATGAAATATTATTCGTAATAAGAAGACATCGATACAATAAACTAAATGTACGATTACTTATAACGACAGCCAAATTAAAACATCTCGTGCACAGCATAATAAATTTAAAGTAGTGCATAAAATTTGACTCTACATGTGTTACAACGTTAGATACGAGTACATCATCACTTCAATTTTTCCACTTAAAAGGCAGAGAAACGATGTAAATCCAAATCTCATTGTTAAGTTGGCCGTGCGTGTATAATCACCGTTTTTGCCGTATTCAATTAAAAATTGACCCACTGTCGGAGTCGCGGACAGAACAAAGCCGCCTTATTGTATTCTGTACGTCTCGATCACAACATGACAAATCCGAAAACTTCTTTGGCGGCATTTAACTTGCTGGTAAAGAAATTTGGGACATTCCAAATAGAATCACGATTGGTTAAATTAATTTCTAGATAGCAATTACTTAATTTAATTGGATTAAAGGGGTTCAATAGCGCTATCTATGCCAAACAATTGATTTACCTCGTTTTATGTGGAGCAAATTATTGTTACGCGCGTCTTTTGTCCCATTTTGTTTCCAACTAATGGATATTTTAAAGATTACTTATTTAATGTCCACTTTCCAATTTAAGGTGAAAAGAAACGGATTTTTGACAGCTGAAAACAAAATTTTATACCTCGTTAAGGATATGTGTATTTTTATTAAATTATAAAGTCTTTTTTTTTTTATTATAGCCCGCCATTTATTCTTCCAATTTATTGGAAACGTGGGTAACGGATGTTTATAGCGTATAAAAATATAACAGTTTAAAATTGCGCAACTGGACGCAATCATCTTGGTACCGTCATTCCTACACGAGTCTTTTCAAACTAAATAAACAATATAAAACTATAACTTATACTTATAAACTATTTCACACAAATAAGCTTAGTTTGTTACTGAAATTTTGTAAAAAAAATACAGGAAAATCAGTTTGTAATGCTAGTAATTTGTGTTATTCGGTTTCTTTATACAATAGGTACCTCAGCAATGCATAGAATAAATAAAACGCAGTCGCGTAAGCGCAGTCTGTATTGGATTATAAGACAAGAGCAATAAAGACAGGGACGTGCGGGCAGGCAGGCAATAAGCGAGTTGCTACTTGTTTACTTACTTGCATTTTATGCCGATTTTTATTGGTACTTATATATTATGTTCTAACGCTACCGCGGCCACAGATTTAGTGGTTTTTAAATGTAGCTTAGGCTGGGTCAGCTATTTTTAAATTTAAATGTTTTTAACCTAACTTGCACTTAAAAGCCGTTAAATCTGTAGCTCGAATAAAGCAATGTAAATCAAGACTATTTTACACAAGCCGGTAGAAAAGCATATGTATGTACTCTATATAATCTCAAGGATATTTTTCATTACCTAGTTAAAGTACATAAATTAACATATTCTTAATACTTCATACATTGCCATAAGGTCCCCAAATTATATCTGAATTATATAGATTGCCAGTAACATAATGTTTTTAGAAATTTTGAGCATTAGAAGAATAAGAATTACTCATCAACAATGACCATAACAAAAATCATGACTAAATATTCTCCAACATCTTTTAAATGCAATTTTACGTGGGTACTATAATGGAAAATAGCGAATTCAAATAAGGTTATCGAGCCGTTACGAATCGTGTTTCAATATGCCAAACGACGCTTTTATCACAGATTTGTTTACGCCAAACCAAGAATTTGGAGAAGACAAAAGAGAAGTTAAGATTTTAAGTGGTTTTGACCTTATAAAGAAGGTCCGGTCAGTGACCCGCATATGATCAGGACTTTTGTCCTACTTGACGATATATCGACGAGATACCTTGTTGTAACGGTCCGGACTTAACAAACTAACGAAAGAATGTCTTTTCCAACCTTATATACATTTACGGTAATCTGTGTTGTTATTTTTGTTGTATCAATTATTCCCGGACTGCGAAGACAACAGGCGTTTCGTCACTCAACGCCCAGTGTCTCGAGTTTGGTGAAAAACGTAAAAGATGTTTTCTGCTTCCGTCCTTGAATATTTAATTGAATATTTATATGTATTAAATTTCATATCTATCCTTTCATATAATCAAATGTTTAACATCGGAGAATTAAATTGTCGGTTAATAAAAATTCATATTTCATGCGCACCATTAACTTTCTAAGTAAGAGCAAAAAATATCCGGTTTATCGTCATTTAACAATTTTTAGTAATAACAACTTCACGCTGTATTCCGCACATTGTAGGGCAAGCATAGGGCACCTAGTGTCCAGACACTCCGTTCTCCATTTTTAGCCGAATTTTTTAAAGTATTGCGTGTTGAATGGTGGAACTCAACACCGGGCTAGAGTGAAAAAATTAAAATATTAATAAATAATAATTCATTTCCCGAATGGGGATCGAATTCACAACCGCAAGCGTCGCGTTACAGTCACACGTTTGTGCCCCTCCGCCATGACGGCCTAAAAAAACGACCTATGCTTAAAATATCTATGACAAGTATTAACATTTGATAAGTCGTCGCCGACTGGACGCAAAATAATAATCAACTAATTAAAACACCCAGTCAAACATGTTTAGTGAAAGCAAATCTTCGCGCATGCTCTATTTTTTGCAGTGAATGCCGCCTGTTTAGAATTATGGCGTGACATTAAGTTAACGTAGGAGGTGATAGGTCAACTTTAATTAATATAAGGTAATATATGCAATTAAAACGAATAAGATTATTTCTTCGGGTAAATTACAAAATTAAAAGTTAGGCTCTACGCTTTGCCATAGATACGTAACTTAAGAAAGCTTAGAAAATTTAATTGTAAGTAAAAAGTAAATACACATCGTAAAGTAAATAAACATCTTTACGTAGCGATGTTTTATAAAAATATTGCTATAGACGTTTAAAAATAAAAGTTGTTTAAATTCAACTAGTTAATCGCTCAGAATTTGGACGGAACATAAGAAGTGCAAGTAAAATTATGCTATGGAGTTTGAAAAATATATATAAAATAGTTTTAGTTATCAGGATAAAACTAGAGGTACCTTACACAAAAATGTACCTAATCGATGACATGTAGATATTTCAAAACTGAGGGTCGATATATAAATAAAAAATATGATTTTAGAGGCAGTCCTAGGCAGACATATATATTGATCGTTGTTTGTATATAAAAATCCTAAGATTCTGCATATTGCTTAGAAATTTAAAATGTCATCAGGAAGTAACCAGTAAATCTGTGGTTACAAGATTTAGAACACCTGCCAGAGCAGCTGGCCCTCGTCAGACGACCGTTATCACATGCATAATGCCGACCGCGAAGTGCTCCACTGACGTAATGGCATGCCCACTATGGCCAGCTACGTGCTATAACTGAAACTTTACAAACAAACTAACCAGGTCGAGCACACTATAAACACAGAATATCAAAAATATTTTAAGCACAAGTGCTGCTTGAAGCACTTCTCGAATTGTTTGCATTTTTTGTGACTACTATTAAAATTAAATATCCATACCTATATTATAAATTCGAAAGTAACTCTGTCTGTCTGTCTGTCTTTTACGCAGTCAGGGCCCAACCGCTAATTTAATTGTGATACAATACTCATATAGAGTTACTTGAGGGTCTCGGGAGGAACATAGGATACTTTTTTTTTCTCATATTTGTAATATTTTCGATATATACCAATATATTAAAATAACTATTAAATTGACATGCAATTTGTTCCGCCATGTTAATAACAACCGTCGTTGCTAAGCAACGATTTGCAAAATTTGTTGATAGAAAACGTCACCCAAAATGAGCTTGCTTAACGCATCTCTCTATTGAAAGCAGAAAATAATTTCATAAAAATATTTAATAAATATTCTTATAGTTCAAGCGGGCGTAGCCGCGTTCGGGTCCACTAGTAAAGATATATTTTTAAATTAGTTTCATCAGTTATTTTAACGTAGTTATATTATTTATCCGAATCGAATCGAAATATGTTTTGTAAGTACAAGGCAATTGATAGTCTTATAATTGGTCGGTTAATGGAGCCAGGAAATTATTTATTACTGCTTATTTATTTTCTTTACAACATAAAATTACTGCGAAATATGAATATAAGTACCATGATGGGTCTACAATTTTACATTATCCAATACCCGCACGCTTGTTTTGACGCAATTGCATAGCGATCGAGACGTTATCAATCATCTCAGCCGACCTACTATAGGTCTAGGTTAATCTTATTCAAACGATCGACAAGTTTTTGCGGACGTGCGCGAATGAACCATCAGAAACGGGCGACGGGAAACTGTATCTGATAGTCTGGTCGTGAGCTGGGCTGCCTAACAGGTGATCGTTATGTTTGTACTTACAATTTCATTATATATTTTATATAATTAATAGTTTTTATTTCAATATTAATAATTTAATAATCGATGTTAATAATATGAGAATTGAAATGATAATAAATTAGCAAATGTTTCTGTTAATTTTAAATTTTTGTTAATTTCTGGATTCGATTCCAATAGAGGTATTATATTACAAAAAGAATATATTTTTTAGAATAAGATAGAGTAAGTAATTAGAGACAAGTATACATACGAAAAATTGTTAAATAAAGTTATTTAATAATGTATAAAACTATACAAATACCGACCTACACTAAAATACAAGTCAAAAATCGATGCATTCATAAAAGTTAAAAAGAACCAGGCCATGTCATATCGACAACAAAAAGATAGAGCGATAGTGCACAACGCGGGCGGCAAAATTGTGTGCTTTGTTTCATACAGTACGGTATACGACTAATTCGGTCATAGCACTATTGTAATAGCTAGATCCCAGATAAGGCAGTGTTCTCGATGTAACCATCAAAGACAGAGATAGAGAAGATTTACACTTCCTGACTTTCCGTAGGAAAACATTTTAATTATGTATTTACCAGAGAAATTATTATATCAAGAGGGAACCTAATTGTCACAGATAAAAACCGGAACGGGAGAGCTGATAAGCCTGGGAGGAAAAACCGTTAGCTGGATGAATAAGAGTAGAGTGTGAATATCTTAATTTGCAGTAAATGACTATTGTTAGGAGACGATTACATAACGATTATCGTGAGACATAATTGTCGCTCCGTTACTTATGTAGGTATACCATAATGGTCTTGTAAAAACATTATACTCAGCTCAGGAACTATAACAATACTTAGAGATATATTATTATACATTGACATTTGCAGGCAATTGACAGTTTTTAGTATTTATTTAAACAATAACTATGCGTTATTTGGAGCTTATATCGATCTACTTTTAATTTCATACTCGTCGTTCTTGATCGATATTATCTTGATTTATCTTATCTAAGGCCGTCGTACCGTCGCCCTGGCTGTAAAAGCAATGGTTATTGGTTGGGTTCGTTTCCCAGTCGGGGCAATGAAAATTTTTTTTTTTTCATTTGCTCGCTCTAGTAAAGAGACACAGCGCGGCGTTAAGTTCCACCATTCAACACACAATTAAAATGGGAAACGGAATGTCTTAAAATATATTTAAACCTGTAGCTTGGTATCGGTTGCATTTAATTCGTTTTATTTTATAAATAAATATTTTATTTAATTATAATATGTAAGTACTTCAATAAATTACAGATAAAATATTATTTTGAAAATAATATTTTTTTATATATTTTAAATTTTAAAATATAATAAAGCTTTATTCACATCCTCATCATTGTAAGTTATTATAATAAATATTCTTTATGTTTTAGAAACGAAACTAATACTGAAACTGCTTATGTACTACTACTTACCAACATTAGAAATCTATTTAAAAATATAAGCAACATGTAATTTAATCTTACCATCTTCTGGCTCAATTTCAGCAATTGGGAACACGGACGTAATTTGCAATACGAATCCAACTACAAAAATATTCACGGAAGACACCATTATGAATAAATTGATGCGTTTAAATTTCTCTATAAATTACTTCGCTCTTCGCAAGTCAATTGATTAAGCATTAATCACTTAATGGCTATAAAATATCGTAATTTTGCGTAGCGAACCTTCTCTAGCGGCGAGCAAGCGTGCGCCAGCGCAGCTTTGTGACTTCTGAACGACTAACAAAACGATCAAACTGAAAGGTCTAACATACCGAGTGTGATACACCTTTTACAATGGGTTTAATAACATTTCATGAGTATTGAAACAATTCTATTTATCATTTGCAAGCAAAAAAAAAATGTTAAGTAAAACGTCATTATAGTATAACATATATTAGAGTAATAAAATCTTTGAGAATGTACCTCTTGTTGGAGAGTGGACAGTTACTTTTGGCATATATATATATATATATATATATATATATATATATATATATATATATATATATTATTGAATAATAATTCATAAACAAACAATTAATTATTAAAAATTATTAAAAATTAAGAATAATTTTAAAAAGTCAGTATAAGTATAAAGAGTAATTAAAAAAAACATGTATAATTGTATTTTTTTAGCTTCACACTGTACCTATAGATTTCCTTATTATGACATTTACGTTCCCGATTTCCCGCCAAATTCATTAGGCATTGTGTGTTGAGTGGCGGAGCTCAGCCTCGCTTTACCTCGTTACTAAAACGTTAATTGAAATTATTAAATTTTTATTCCCCCGAGTGCGACAGTCACAGATTTGGCCTGCGGTCTAGTTACGGTATGCAAAAAATATATTATGAAGAAAATTAAAAGTCATAACAAAAAAATGACCACTTCTTGGAAGCACACAAATGTATTTACAAACAAAGGGTAAACGCGAATTGATCGACGCATGCGTTTTGCACCAGCGCGCGCATTCTGTTATCATCTGATAAGCTCATTCAGTCCCAACTCCTCTAAAACTAAACATATGGTACGCGAAGGGCACATACGATACGAGATGTAAATTAAAGTCATCTGTCATGGGCAACCAATTCAAGAACGTGGCGGTCATTGCCTGCCTCAAAACTCTACTCTTCATATTTAACATCGTATTTTGGGTGAGACCTTAATTGTTTCAAAGTATTACCTTGACAACAGATGTGAATTTCAAATAAGAAAAAAAAATTAAAATCAATGCATACTGTAAACACTATATATAAGTAATAGATATACGTGTTAAAAACTTATTTTGAAAAAAAAATACGTTATTGTTTTTTTAGATACTATAAATTTCTCAATCTTTGATGGTTTTTACGCGGGATTCTAATTAGACGTAAATTGATGTATGTGATTTCTCTTTACTGGAATTTAATGTCGAAAAATATATTTAGTTTATTGAGACAATACCTTCACAGTTGACAGGACTCTTCATCCTAATAGTTGGACTATGGGCGGAATTTGATCTTTACAAATATATGGAGTTGTCTTCGGACTTTTCTGGAACAGCTCCTCACGTGATCATAGGAATTGCAAGTCTGATCGTACTTATTAGTTCAGTGGCATTCTCCTGCATCATCAAAGGGCAACCTGTACTACTCTACATTGTAAGTGATATACTAAATAAATTTATATTTTTAAAAGTCAAAGTTAAATAATTTTATTCAAAATAAGAAGTTATATGCCTAATTTTTTGAACGCTTCATATTTGAGAAGAACGGCGTAAGAAATTCAGTTTATTTTCGCTACTTTATTTTCAAATGAATGATTTACCAATTTCAATTGACCGGAGAAAATATTTCATTTCTAATGCGTCATTACAAAATCAATTTATTACTTTCTTTACCAGAAAAAAAATCCATTTATAGTGTAATGGTCTAAGTGCGATGAAAATGTGCATTTTAAGTAGGTACATTTAAGTTTTACCATATTCGGCATTGTGAATTTTGACTAAGAGTTCTGGAACCGTCACTTCGGTCTGAACCCTATCGAAAATGTCTGAAATGATTTGGAGCTTATAAAAATAATCTACTGTATAAAACTGAAAAGGAAAAAACAAGTTGTGTTAGTTATATAGTTCAATAAGATAGAAGAATTAGGTCCCGCGACTGTTAATCTTAATGAAGCTGGGTTTGTTTTTTTTGTCTGGTTCAGTCCAAAGCAATACTTTTGATAATTATATTTTTATTAATATTATTGTAATGATATTTATAATATATCTTTATGAAATCCTTGCTTGGGCTCACCTTTAATCTGATAGCCATACAAAATGAGTATTCGAAATATATATATATATATATATATATATATATATTAATAAGTACAATGGCACAGGTCCAAACTATAAATCGCATAGTGTCCGAATATTAAAGTAATCAACTAATTTACAACAAAGCGAAACGTATTTAAGTAGAATCGCCCACAATCTTACCCGCTATACCACAGTTGTAGAAATATTAAAAGTTTATGTTGAAATATTGGTGATATTGCAAATCTTTTATTATTTAAAAAAACACAAATTCATATATTTTAATTTAAACACGCATTCCGCCGTATAAATATTATCTCGGCCAATTTTTACTACATTTATTTTAAAAAAAGAATGCACTCGTACGCACACACTCGCTGACCTATAACATGAACGGCGTTACGTGTAATATCAAAGGTTAAACTCAAAAAGCTAAGGTATAAAAATAAAGTAAATGTCACAGACAATTCAAGCAGAAAAATCTACTTTACATTTTTTCTGTTTCTATAAGTCGACATTTATAGTTTTTTTTATAATCAAGTCTGTCATACAGATGACAGACTTGATTATAAAAAAATCTACAGAGATACATGTAGCTGAGACTTATTAATTATACATTATTGGTAGATAGATATTAGGTATTTACCTATATGATTTTATTTTTATTTTAGATCTACAATAATGGTAACGATTTTCATAGTTACAAAATACATTCTTTAACTTGTGTGTGATAATATTTTATTTTTTTCAAAAACAACAACATCAAAAAATAAAACGATAATGTTTTCGTTTATTTAAGTTATATTAAGGAATAAGTATTTCACTTTCTTTTGAAATATTTGTAGTGTATAATTATAGTTGTAGTAAGTACCTATATAAAAATGACAATGACTCTTAAGTACCCACGTGGTAATTTTTATATGTAGGTATATAAGTACCTATTTGTTGAGGCGCAATAGATAATATATATTAAAGTAGTCTTTCTAAAAACAATAAGCAATTATTTTAAATAAAAAAAAAATGATAAAAAATATTTTTGAAATCGGTGGTCAAAAAAAAATACATTACATTAAGATATAACTTCTGAATATACCAAAGAAAAGTACTAACTCCAGTAATAAAGGATTTTAAATAGTAAATTCGTATAAAAGTATCAATAATTTCACTTATTATTTATCAATTTCTACAATAGTTTGAAGTAAGTACATAATTAAAATATTATTTTCTGCAATTTAGGTAAAAGAACAAACCTAAAAAAATTATCTTGTTATTTGTTTTTTTAACTAGTTTTTAAGTCGGTCTTTTTTTACTTCCAAATATATTCGCTATGTTACATTTATATTATTACTCATTACCACGTTTCATCTTACGTTCCACGTTATCTCTTAACAAAAGCCAATAGGTATATACCAAATTATAAATTTTATGTTATAGTACGGAGGATTTCTGGTGTGCATTTTTATGATGGATGCCGGTGTCGGCGCGTCGGTGGTATGCTACCGGGACACGTTCGCTAAGGGCTTGCACGATGGACTCACTCAAACAATTGCTACATATGATCCTCAAAAGGCTAACTTCGACTTTGCTCAATCTAAAGTATGATTTTTACTTAAATTAATTATTTATTAATTACAATTAAAAATTATGTTAATCATAATTACGGATAGATTAATCATAATTACTGAGTAGTGGGTCTTCACTCTTGACACTAGGTCATGTTAAAAATTTTATAACTAAAATAGCGTTTATTATTAAAATATAATCTTATTTATATGCAGATATAAAAGAAAGTTTATGAATTTTATAATAATGAAGTACTTTTATTAATAAAGCTAATATATCTCATTCTTAAGTGATATTAATAACAGTTACATTGCTGCGGGGTTTCCAATTACACGGACTGGATGAGGCTCTCGCCTCAACGAGTCATTCCTATCTCTTGTTGCCACGATACAAACCACTGCGTTACGGCCAACTATAGCAATGTTTATCAACAAGTAAGTTAAAAAATATTTGCACAATATTTTCTATATACTTTTTAATATCTCAAAATTAAATTACACACGTATATATAATGTTGTTCTTTTGATCGTTATCTGGCGGAACTCATGCAACTTCTGCTCAGATCTTTTATTTCTTTTCCAATCGTGTATTCAGTATTGTACCTAGATATAAAAAATATTATAATATTTATACCATTTTTATATTACGAAAAATAAATCCAAACCTTTTATATGTAATAAACAAAATGTTCATTTAATTTAAAAACAAACATATTGATTTATTATTTGGTACTTAATACTTAAGTGAAATTAATTAGGAAATTGCAATACGATTTTATGGATGGGACTAATAAACAACCGATGAAAATATCAATTTGTATTTTATATATGTAATATTTAATTATATATATTTTCAGGGCTGTTATGAAGTCATAACTGAATATCTGACGAACAATATGAACATATTAATTGGGGTTGCCGTTGGCACGGCCGTACTGCCGCTTCTTGGAGCTTTGCTGTCTTGCTCTCTAGCTCGGTTCATTGAAAAATCTAAATATGATGTTATCAATTGAATAACCAAAACTTTAAAACGAATGACGACTTTTTCGGCAATCAATATTATTGACTGAGTAGAATTATTTAGCAAATGTATTCTAAATGTTGTTGTTAAGTAAAAACTATTGAAAAATGTCTATTATTTATTAGTATCTAATTGTTACAAAAATTTTAAATTTTAATCTCTTCTTGATAAATATTGATATTATACTCAATTTTCTCTTGCGATATTATATCTTATTAATAAAACGAATGAAGCATCAACATATAACTTGTTTTATTGTCGAATTATTATCCCATTGATCAATATCTGTGCAACAGGTGTTTCCTGTTTATATTGTTCTTATGCACACGGTAATTGGTAGATCGATAGACAAACTAATAAAGGTGATAAAGCCTCTATTACCTATGTGGGAACCTCACATCATAGATTCTTACTATATTATATTTTATTAATAAAATAGAACAACAAAATGAAATAACATAATTTATTTTATTATAAACATTAGTCATAAATATGATTATTTGATTAATCACTGTCAGAGCTGTTTTTATCTTCTTTAGGTGCGACAGGAGCTTCCTGTTTATAATGTCTATACTCTGGCTTAAGTTCCCACATATTTTTATGAGGATTCTTTAGATTATAATTACATACTTCTTTCAATATTTCCTTTAAGTAAATAATTGGTTGCCTAGTAATCTGTAAATAAAAATTTGTGTAATTTTTTTTCAATGCATTATTATTAAACTTTGTTACTTATGGAACAATAAAATACCTTTTGTAGATCCTTGATATTGTAATATTGATGCTTTTCAAATGCTGCAAAGAGAACATTAAGTACTGCTTCTTTGTCATCACGAGCTTTCTTACCCTCTGCTTTCTTTTTCTCTTGGTACTCAATCTACAAAAAGTAATTCGCATTATGAATAATACATATAAAAATGCCATATTTCTAAATATATTTTTTGTATAAGCATTTTAATATAAAGTACAGGGATTTAGTTTGTTTAATGTTTTTGGAGTATAGACTTAAAATACTTACATTATGCTTGTGGTCTGAAACTGGTTTGAAGTTTTGAACAATTCTTTCTAACTGTTGCACTTGCCTTTGAGGCATTAAAGCCTTTCTTATAGATTCAGATTTCAACTTATAGTATGTAGGATCAGCATTGTAAGGTTTGCACTCCAGCCTTTGTACAATTCTTCCTTCCATGTAAAGCTTCTCTGACTCTGGCACAACAGCATCTATATTTGAAGCTAAAAACAGACATATAAATTTATTACCTGTTATATACGAAATATTCGTTTAAAAATTTAACGAGCTATAATATTAAAGTAAATGATATTGATTACTCACGCACAACATGTGAAAATACTCCTAAAGATTGCCTCGTCACATTAGACACGTCAAGAAGATGTTCTTTTGGTATTGTTTGCTCCCCAGGTTCGAGGCATAAAACTGCCTCTGACAACGATAACTGTACTTGAGCACGTCCAGGTGCCCGAGAGATTTTTAGTTTGCCAACTTCAATATCCCCCGGAGCTTTATCCCATTTATTTGCAATATATTTTGGTACCTTAACAAGCCAAACACCACGACCTGTGTTCGATAAATCCAATTCGCGGTCAACATGAGGAACAGCTGGATTACTCATAATAAGTAAGTATATAGAGATATCATAAATCTATATGTATAAATTAATTAACGTAATTTGAGTTTCTATTATGTTTGTCATTAAACTTTACTTTTGCAAGCTCCCGTTACCACAGAACATATTTACTCATGTTAAATGCCAACTTGACAACACAGAACACATTTGCTTGACAATGACAATTGACAATTAAAATAAGATTTAAGACTATGATTGACTAAAACGGGCAATTAAAAATAAGGTTGACTTTACACACGCAAAAGTCAGCAAAAAAAAGAGTTATTAAACTGGGTGAATAAAAATTTCAGGGTAAATAGACAGAAAACGAAGAAAGTTTTTTATATCCTAATATCCCATTATTTCCCCTAGTAAATACTATACTATTTTATTTCTTTTTATTTGAATACCCAGGTATTGACATTGGTATTAGTCAGGAAATGTAAAATAAAATACATTTAAATATCGTTGGTTGAACTGCGTTAATTTCTGCTCTGTAAAAACTGTTTATTTTAATATTATTAATGTTGTGCTTAGTAATAAAATACAGATCTTATCATACTATAATTACGCAGGAACAGTATTATCACTAGCATTATTTCTATTCATTCCACATAATTTATTATTACATACCTTATATCTTTTTACGACGTATATTTACCACAAATGTATGTGGATATGGGGTAAATATCATATAGAAATTACCTATATTTTTTATTTTCTTTATATACTTATAATGATGATATGTATAATTAAAAATAGTTAAATTGTTACTATATGGTACTGTATATATTTTTTATTTTCTTATTCGTGTGTTGTGTTTTATATAATAAATTACTTCTAAAATTAAGCTTAATCTCTTTTATATTATATACATATTATTATATGCAACAAATTATATTTAATTTTATTATAAATATAGAAATTTTAATCGATCATAACTATATTAAAAATGATTTGCTTAGTAATATAATGTATTCCCCATGTTTAATGAATACAATTTAGAACAAAATTTAGCTTAGTGTGGTAAGCTTAAACGATACCGTTTTTATTTAATAGCATGTAAGCTCATGTAAGTAAGTTACTTTTTGTTATTGTCATTGTCATAAATACTGTCATATCAACGAAATATATTGTCAAACGTCAAAATTCGTTATCCTTTGGTGAAATTTGTTGACGATGATGAGAATGAGAGTTTGTGAAGTGACAAATATATAAATATTAAATATAATTTTTGTAATATGATTTTTTAATTTTCTAAGCCTCAGTTGAGGATAATTTATTTTGTTGTTAAAAGAAATGAACAGATATGTTCGGCTATAGCAAAGAAGCGGTCAGAGTGAAAGTCAAGGTTTGTATTGTGCATATTGTGAAAATGTAAATGAGATTTCATTAAGGTTTTCCTAAACAATATATCATCTCATTGAAGAAATTGTTATTTTAAAGAATAGTATAACTAAGACGTTAAAAACCAATACATGGGGAATCCCAAACCCTATTAATAAAAAAATCTTAACTCTTTTACAGAAATGCGAAGGAAAATTGCAACCAGAATTAAGAAAGTTTTCCGTGGACCCTCAAATAACTTCCTTAGAAGTTTTGCAAAGCATTTTAATTAAAGCATTTGATATCAAATCTGATTTCACATTATCTTATAGAACTGTAGATGACTATGGGCAAGAAATATATTTACCTCTTCTATCAGACTGGGATTTGGATGCTGCTTTTCTTAAGTGAGATTTTCCTTTATTATTTACGTTTTTATTTACCAGATTATAAGTTATATATACCTTATATCCTAAAGTATTAGAATATAATTTGTTTGAAATTTTTTGTCCAGGGCTCATAATATAGCATTAACTCAAAGATCAGAGCCATGTGTTCAGTTAAAAGTGGACATGAAGCCATTTGCGGAGGCATCGGAAGATTGGGAGCCACCAACAATACCTGCTCCAGTTACACAAAATTGCAAAGAACAGCCTACAGTACCACCAGTAACACAGGTAGAAAAACAAGAAACACAAACTGGCTTCCAGGGGCTAATCATGAATCAAGTAAGTTGTTGTTGGTAGATGGTGCCTATTGCTAAGAGTCTCTGTTGCCTACTTTCTGCAATTTTGGTGGTGTTGCATGATGTAAGGTAGAACTGAGTGTCTTTTATTATATAGTATAATAAAAGTTTCAGTTTCAGCTGAAAAAAAGAACAAAGCCAAAGGTTTGGTTTCAGTTGAAAATTTTGTTTCAGTTGGACCCTAGTTATAAGCCTCAATCAGGTAAATTAATATATTATTCCTTAACTCAATTCCTTTGTTCAACATAAATAAAATAACTTTAATACATATGAACATTCTATTAAAAACCACAATGTGATAAAAAATAAATTAAAAAATGTGACAGAGGGAACCTAGTGTTAAAACACTACTTCCCCACTTTTTGCCAAATTCTGGAGGCATTGCATATTGAGTGGCGGAACGCAACGCCACATTTTCCTCGACACCAGAGTGAAGAAATGAATATATAAATTTAAATAAAAATGTATAATATTAATAATTTTAAGAAATGTTATTATTGTACTTATTTAGATAACATATTTTTCTTTCCTAAGTGTGGAATAACACTTGAAAATGGTACTAAAAGAGTTTTTTATTGTAATTTTTTCACCTTCACATTATCAGTGCTCGATACTGTCTCGGCTCACATCCAGGACCAGCCTCCATGGCTGATGATGTATGCCGACGACATAGCACTCATTGCCGAGAACCGACTGACGCTGGAGCGTAAAGTGAACCTCTGGAAGGGTACGCTTGAGAACGGCGGCCTTAAACTAAATGTGTCGAAGACAGAGTACATGGCCTGCGGGAACCGGGACTCGAGCACCATCCTTATAGGTCCTGAACCAGCCGTTAAGTCGGAGAAGTTCAGGTACCTTGGATCCGTTATGCACGAGTCTGGAGGCATCGACCACGATGTCCATGGCCGGATAAGCGCTGCCTGGGCCAAATGGCGGGAGGTCACTGGTGTGGTCTGCGACCGCAGAATACCGCCCAAGCTCAAGGGGCTGATATACAAGAGCATCGTCCGACCGGTTCTTTTATACGGCAGCGAATGTTGGCCAGCACTATCTCGGCACACTCAGGAGCTTCACGTCACGGAAATGAAGATGCTGAGGTGGATGTGCGGCGTAACGCGGTCTGACCGCATACGCAACACATTCATTCGAGGTAGTCTTGGGGTCCGTGACGTAGCGGATAAGCTCCAAGAGCGTCGCTTGAGATGGTTTGGCCACGTTACGCGCCGGCCTAAGAACTATGTCGGACGCAAGTGCCTTGCTATACCAGTTCCTGGGGCGCGACCTCCCGGACGCCCAAGGGAGCGCTGATTGGATGTCGTGATGCAGGACATGAGAGCCAATGGTCTAACCACGAAGGACGCAAAAGATCGTGCAAAGTGGAGTAGGTTGAGTAGGAAGGCAGACCCTGGTAATAGCCGGGATTAATGCCAGGAAGAAGACAGAAGGCACCTAATGTTAACCTCAATGTACTGTCATGGTTAGGTTAGATAAATTGTAGTGATGACAATTTTCCGACCGGAGCCATCGGTAGCAAAAATGTACTTAGAATTTTCGCGATTGGACTTGAAGACGGAATTAAAGAATAAAAGTCCTATGAAGTAATATAGGCAATATGTTTTCATCTTCTTCAAGCTCGGACTGCTTAGATTCGGTTTCATGTTCACTTTCCAAGTCAAAATCCGGATCAAATTGCTTGTCATCAATATCGCTAAAATCACCTTCTAGTCCCTGCTCTAACCACATTTGTATTGTTTGATCAAAGCATGAAGATCTGTTAGACACTACTTTTCTTATTTTTTAAGTGTTATTCCACATATAGAAAAAAAAAACTATTTTTTAGAAAGCTACATGCTTGAAACAAGTAAGCCATACTTTCTTCATGCGAGAACGTATGGCTTAGTCGGTCAGAGCGCTTGGACGGGTTCCAAGAACTTCTATATAATCACACAAACATGGACGTCACATAGCTACTTAAAGGTTAAGACACTGCTCCACAGATTCCATGCAATTTTGATATTCGGTATTAAGTGGTGCACCTCAACACCATACTTTGTTTTGTAAGCAGAGCAAGAAAATGAAAGTAATTGATTCTTCCGACTGAGGAAACGAACCCAGAAATGTCAGACATTGTATACAATTCTTTTCGCAGGTGGAAAAAACTTTCAATATGGTTTCAAGAGCTCTAAATCTATATGATGACCCCAACAATCCACCAAGACCACCACTAAGTGATATTGAATTTAGGGCCTTCTTAGATGCAGTTGGTCAAATAAACAATACAACAAAACTAAGGGAAGTTATATACTGTGGAGGGATTGAACCTAGTTTAAGGTAATATGTTATAATAAACATATTAAACTTTTTCATTCTTGGTTGTCCGCAAATATTGCGTTTCGAGTAACAACTCTTAATGTCTTATTTCCAAGGTCCTAAGATTAAACTGAAAAACAGTGATGCTTGAGAGTCGAATCTCAAGTATAATTAGCTAAGTTACACCTTTTGCCATAATATCAAATGTGTAATAACTATGATGGTAATTAAAAAAATATATGCAAAAGATTTGCATGTATTTTTTTAATTTTCATATCAATAAACATTTTTTTTGTCATAAACAATAAGTGTTTATTTTGTTTTTTAACAGCAGGCTATTAAAAATATCTCATTCCCTCAAAAGCACACCAAACCCATGACTATTACGTTAACATAACGTCAAATTGATAAAAAAATATATTATTAAGTACATTAAATTATTAATTAAATATGTTGTTTTGCAGAAAAGTAGTTTGGAAACACATTTTGAATGTATACCCTGATGGCATGTCAGGTAAAGAAAGAATGGATTACATAAAAAAGAAAGCTAATGAATATTATGGACTAAGAGCAGAATGGAAAGATTGCATCCAAAAGGGAAAGGTAATGAAAAATCAAGGATAAAATATGGTACGGTAGAAATATAATAGTAGAAAAAAAGCGCGTCGTTGAGTCCGCCAGTCAATACTTTAAGTATGAAATGTGTGAAAATGAATGAAAATAAACAAATGACATTGCAATAATACAGTTGTAATCACGATATAATTTATAAAATAAAATTAAATCATTTATAAAATAAAATTATATATATATTTTTTTAGGTAAACTCCGATCTGGCGTATGTGACAAGCATGGTTCGGAAAGATGTTCTACGTACTGACAGACATCATAACTTCTATGCAGGAAGTGACGATAATCAAAATATAGCATCCCTCTTCAATATCCTTACTACGTAAGTTTTATATAATAGGAATAAACATATTAAAATGTCGATTTTTCTAATGGTCACCTGTTTTTATGCAAATTTTACGGTAATACATTTTGTTTACAGATATGCAATATATCATCCCACTGTAAGCTATTGTCAAGGTATGTCCGATTTAGCTTCACCTCTATTGGTGACAATGGGCGACGAGGCCCACGCATATATTTGTCTCTGCGCTCTTATGACTAGACTATACCCTAATTTTCTGCTCGACGGCGAAGCTATGACACTTAAATTTTCACATCTAACAGAATCTCTTCAAGTGTACGATCCCGACTTTTACAATTATTTAAAATCCCAGCAAGCGGATGATTTACTTTTTTGCTATAGATGGTTATTGCTAGAAATGAAGCGCGAGTTCGCTTTTGATGATGCTCTCAGAATGCTAGAAGTATTATGGGCATCGTTGCCACAGAAATCGCCGGCTGTAGAGCTACCCTTAAAAGAAAAAGACTTTAATGGTGCTCTTGAAATAACTGTCGATCCTCCGCCCCTAAGTCCACTGGTAAAGGCACCACGAGAGAACGCGTATACTAAAGTTTGTGCAATACGACGACAGAGTTCCAGTTTCAGTCTAGCAAATGTGAAAGCGCCAAAACTAGCTACTACCAAACAAACGAACCATAGTTTAGATGAAAATGCCGCTAGGAAAGCCTTAAATAACTCATCTCTGAAACATGCCAAAGAATTTCAAAGCTTAGATGACGCTGCATTGCGAACGCAAAAAATATCAAATGAAAACCAAGAATCAGTAAATGATGAAAAGAATTCAGAAAGCTCCCCAACGCAAACAAAAGATGTTAAAAATACTTCGAGAATGAAGAGTGTACCAGAGCATGGAAAAGTTTTAGAAGTTATAGATTTAACTAATTGTTCAACAGCTTTGCCGAATACAGAAAATCTCACGAATGGAACTATCCAATGTGATGTGAAAGACACCCCTTTAGGAAATCAAATAAGGCTCTTGAGAGATAAAATATCTGTGCATAATAAATTCTTCTCTTTGGAAACCCTGGATGATTCAAACGAAACTAATATGGCAAACAAACCTAAAGTTAAAATGATAAAGAACTTAAATGAATTCCTTAACTTTGCAACTGGAAATAAGGTTGCTATTGTAAAACAGGAAAAACTACAAAGAACTCATTCTGCAATTGAACGTAAAGAATGCCCTAAAATTACTTTAACAAAAACATCTTACGATGAAAGTGATATAACATCCTTAACTGTAAAAACTCAAATGAATAAAATTACCAAAATGAGCTTCGATACAAACGACGGCAGCAGTCCAGACGATTCTCAAGAATATTACCCAATGACCACATCAATGACCCGAGAGCTGCGATTGGAAGTGGAACATTTGGATCGGCAAGTTTTTGGTCTCTCATATGTAAACCGATGCAGTATGATTTGCGATTCCCCTTCAGATTCTACAAGTACTGAAGATAAGCCAGAGTATTACACAGAAGCCAAAGAGAATTGTGTCGCCACCGACGCTGTAGAGATACAAACTGAAGTTACAGAATCCGTAGATATTTTTAAACGGTCACCATTACTAGACACTATAAAATCCAATGCAAGAAGTGCTGAAGATATATATTTATGGGAAAATCCTCTGCATAGAAATACACCAACTACGAGAACTACCGCGAGTTGTCCTCAAACTCCGGACGAACAGGCAGATTTAGACTTCGATGGAGACACGGGCGAAATATTTGAAGAACACTCTGGCAAAAAATCTGTAACACCAATAAGATTATTACGGAAAAATCATTCCTTGGAACCTCCAGATACACCTAAGAGACCTTCTTCCACTATACCCTCAAGTGAATCAGAATCTTCCGATAAAGATCTCGTCGAATCTATTAACACCACTACTGTAAAAAGTAATCCATTACAGGAAGGACCAAATCCTAAATCACACAAGTTTTTCTCAAACATGTCCCACGAACTTGAGAACGCAAAGAGAAATTGCGAGTCTCTTCTCAATGTTAAACAATCGAATTTACAAAGCGTCGCATCTACTATTAATAATTTTCAAAAAAAATATGAAGTTTTTAAACCGCCTACTCAAAAGAACCCTAGTGTAGCAGCCGTCGGAAGCGATCATTCTGTTAAAAATAGCATAGGTAGCCTGCCCGCGCCGCCAGTGTTCGGGGGCGGGAATCCATTTTTAATGTATTTATGTCTGACAGTATTATTACAACATAGGGATTATATAATGAGAAATCGCATGGACTACAACGAGCTAGCAATGCATTTCGACAAAATGGTACGTAAGCATAATGTCAACAGGGTATTGAATCAAGCGCGGCAAATGTACGCCCTATATTTGAAACAGCAAGCTCATAAGACTGGTGACGTTACTTCTTGAATATTTCTTTAATGATAGAATGATCTCCAATTATATTATTTTATTGCTCATTTATACAAAATATGATAGATTTATTATAGGTTACACGTTGAATATATGACATTCCTTATTCTTAATTCAATCCAATAGAGGTTTAATATATGTATGGTTATATGTTTTTTAAGGTAGGAAGAAACGAGGCCTTATTTTATCCCTTAAATTCGAAATGTAAACTTGAAATACAAAAAACATAGTCAATGTTTTTTTTATGCATTTATTTGATTCGTTGCAACTATAAGGTTTGATTGTGAGGATTCTCTTGCAAATGCAAAGGATTAGTGATTCGATATCTGCACTAAAAGTGTGAGGTAATGCTTATCTACTTGTGCCTAAAGGATAGTTAAAACATACGAAATTACATTACATTCTTCAGAGTAGTTTTTTGTAAAACGTTTTAAATAATACTAAAAAAATTCTAATAAATCAACAAAATTGAATCACTAGTGTATAAGCTGTACTTTTAAACATTTGTGTAAGTTAACTTTGTATGTAATATCTAATAAAATAAAATTTTGTTTAAATATCAGCATCACACATTCTAGTTTCTGAGCCAAAAGGAACAAAGAAGTGATAAAAGGGCTAACTTCAAAAAATACTAACAATGAGTTACGAAATTTTGGCTACTAGGTCTGTTTCTATAATAATTTGACTAAAACTAATATTATTTACCAAAGTTTATTACGTATACAAGCAATATAATATTATATAATCATGAACAATGTAAATTTATGAACAAATTATGCAAAAATTTATAACACAAATGCATATATTTAAAAAAATTGCGCAAACGTTTTTTTACATTTTTCTATTTATCATTATTTTATATTCCAAAGATTAGATAGGTTGCGTTTCCTTGCCTGCTTACTATTGTGATATTATAATTTTTTATTTATATGGATTATGGCCTGATTATATGCAGTGTACTTATTTTGTTATAATTTATTTATTGATGTATAGGATCCATGTATGAAAACTGGCAGAATGCATTAATATGATATGGTTTGTGGATGGTATTAAATATAAGTGCACAATGCTCAGAAATCGTTATATTGTACAAATATATACATTCATTTAGGCTTAAAAATCAATCTTAATTGTACCAATCAATTTTACATTTTCCGCATAAAAACAATGTCTCTTTGTTATATTATATCTAAATTTCAGCAATAGATATCGAGTAATACGCTTGTGATTATAATAAATATATGACAGCTTATTTTTAAAGTCTGTAAATATAATAATATTATAAAACGATATTTTGTTTGTTTTTTATATATCACCAAGATATTTTTGTTAACTCAATTAATATCTTTAATAATAGTGACAAAAATCTGAAGAAATTATACATCTTTAGTAAAGATGTATAATTTCTTGTTAGTTAATTTCTTATTAAAAGTTGCTAAACGTAAAGATTATTTACATTTAGTAACCTAAATAAGGAAGCTATTATTTTCTTGAACAAGTCAAACTGATTGAGACTTCATTCAGCATATTCATTTTCCTATAGTTTTTATATTATAAACCATTTGCTGAACGCCTTATTTATAGTTTTTCTAAGGACATTGTGGCGCAAAAGCAGCCAACTATAAACGCGATGTATGAAGAATCGATTCTCAATCAGTGGGAAACAAACTACTGCTGCTACTAATTATTTTCGTTTGTCTACACTGCTGTGTAGGAAGCTAAAAAGGAAGGCATATGTTTTCCCTTTAGTTCACTGAGCTTCATGATTAATTGTAATGATCAGATGAATCAGGCCTTAAGCTTCCAGAACGCGATTCAATGAAGATGAGCTCAAAAACAAAATTAGAATATTTAACGGAGATATATTATTTACCAAATACCGAGTACCCATTGAATTTATGCCCTAAATTATGGTATCCATTTGGATATATTAAATGTATGAGATAAATAAAACCAAAATAAACTGTTAAGGGATTACTTATTAATTTATTTATCAATTTCTTAAGCAAAATAATTTATAACAATCCGTCTACCATCAATACCTTATTTCCTTACATTTAAAATATCACAATAGCTTCCAGTTTCAAGCATCGAAATGAAGCACGAAAATTTTTCTAAGCTAAGTATATTTTTTTATTATTTAGGTACTAATTTAACATTATTTATGACTGTACTATCGTTTTACTTCCGTCTGTTACCGCCGTTTCCTGCCAGAATCATAGCGATGCGCATGAAGATGTTAAGCACATCAAGGTACACCGAAATTGCACTGGAAATTAAATAATTTAATTATTAATTAGATGTTTTGACAAATATATAGCAGTTTCACCATAGGAAATCAACAAAAGAAAGTTGTGTAAGTATGTAACCATATTTACAAATTAAAACTTCGTAAATAATAATTTCCTTGTTTATTGTTTATTAAAACTGCTGAACAACATATAATGTGCCAAAAGCACAAAACACACGTATTTGTACTAGGAAATGTAAGGTTTGTATGGAAATGTGCCAGAATTCAATATGATAGACAAATATAACTTTGTGTCAAATATTCAGACTTCAGTGACACTGTCTTAAAACAATTGAGATTGTTGGGTTTTATGCGATGGTTGTGGACTCAAATATATATTTATTTTTTAGCTTCACGGTGTATCCCACACATAGCAGGGTAGGCAGATGGAAACTGAGAACATAGTGTTAAGACATTCTTGATTCCCATCAAGACGCTTCCGTTCCCTACTTCCTGTTAAATTCTTGAAGCATTGTGCGTATTGAGTGGCGGGACTGAATGCCACAGTGAGGAAATGAAAATATTGAATATTTCACTCTCTCTAGTGTCGATCCCTCAACTGTCGCGCTTATAGTCTCACACTTGCGCCACAACGGCCTCGGGGCTATATTTCACATATTTTAAAAATCTGCCTACTTATACAATGTATCTCATAGATTACTTAACGTATTAAAATAAGAAAAAAACATGAGTGGTCACTTTTTTGCTTTATATGTAGATACATACAATTTGACTTGTTTATATGTGTGTATATATATATAAACATAAAAAATATTCATCTTCACTTACGAGTTAATTGGGTCATATGGTTGGAAGCCGTACATAGGATGCATTTCAGCTCGCTTAATGATTGCTTGAGTATCATATAATAAAAAGCCGCCGAATACAATAAGCCCTCCATACAGACTCAGAGAATACAATCCTTAAAAATAATTATACATATAAATAAGAGAAAAGGGTAAATTTAATAACTATATTGAAGTGTATAATATATTTTTTAATTTCCCATAGTAGGGTTATAAGATACTGTTTTGCCAAGTCTTCGCCCAATTTTTTGAGATGTTGCGTGTTGACTTTCAGTGTGCTTTATATTCTTATGAGTGCAAAGAAATGAACATAATTCATTTCCCCGAGTGTGTTGTACACATCACTGTCGCATTTACAGTTAGGTGTGCTGTTGATCCACAATGGCCTTAATAGAATAATTATTAATTATATATTAGTACTTATTAATTAGTATAGTAAATATTATTTACACAATACAATAATAAAATTTTAAATCATTATTATTAAATATAAACAATCTAACAATCAACGAGTCATGACCATCCTGAAGTTAGGTTTTCTGAACTTTCTGCATTGTTAATTCAGGAAGAATGTCATCAAAAGTACGAAAGATCCTCTATTCAAATTTGTGTACCCATCTAAAGCTAACATCAGGCGAGCCACGAGTCGCTGACGATATTGCAGCTATAAATTACCCGCTCCAAGTGCAGTAGTAGGTGGTAAGAACATGCCAGCGAGGGATGCAGCAAACACTGCACCGAGCCCCATAGCGAGTGGGGCACGCATGTTCAGAAACTCCCCAGATGGTGCGCAAACTGCAATTGTACTAAGGCCACCGACCACACCTGCTGTGTACCTGTCAGTTTTAAAGTGTTATTTTACACTTGAGAATGAAAATATCTTCTTTAGAAATCAAATCAACATTTGAATGTGCCGGGATATGATCCCAAGCCTCTTAGAAACCATCCACCCACTGATCACTAGGCCATATATGTTTCCATCAAGCTACATCAATATTCATATAATATTCAAGTGGAAATCAAATCCAGTATTACATTTACAGTCAGATATACCACAATTGTTTGCTGTTTTAAAGTACAATATTTTCTAATTTGGTATTTTATAAATTTTCTTGTATTATTAAGAAGAATAATATAATATTAAAAATATAATGTTTTAGATGAAGGAAACCTGGTACTGGTTCTTTTAACCCCAGTTCAGCCAATATCAAGACATTTTATTCAACTTTATACTATTTATATTTTAAAAATGAAAGATGTTGGTAATTACCAAGCAGCCCGGATAAGAATAGGTCCTCCCAAGAAACACATAGGTGCAATGACTGCACCCATTATACCAGTATGCACAACCCAAGCTAGTTGTTTAGCTCCAATACCAGGTGTATATTCCATGCCTCTTACAACCATTCCAGAACCAATCATTAGTGCCATTGTTGCTATAATTGACTAAAAATATAAGACTACTTAATAACATATAAATATTAAATACATAATTTAATAATACAAAACTATTAAAAACTAGAAGATAGTACGATTTAAAATTGCATGTCTTGGATACCATCCAAGCAGTAGGCAATTTCATAATGTATTTAAGTATGTCATATAAAATGAAAAAAATATTCTGTTACATTTAATTTTTTATATTAAATTTAAATTTCAATACAATATTAACTTAAACATTCTTATATTATTCTATTTACTTTTGCAATTTTTATACTCCTAATAGCAGAGTAGGCACAGGATACATATTTATATGTATAGTTTTCCACTTTTCACCCAATTTTTGACTTTGCCAGAGCTAAGGAATGTAAGTAACACTAAAAGTGGGAGTCAATCCCCAAGTTATATAAAAATATTTGCAGCCATCCTCAACATTTTTAGATAACTTCTTTACAAGACATGCTTAGGTGAACTGAGAATTGGATAAAATAACTTACCATCCATCCATTCCGTGCCACTAAGTTAAGTAGAGCAGGAGTTCTAAAGACAGTAATAGCGCTCCCCGCTGTCACCATTAGTGACCCCGCAATATATCCATATGTAGCTTTTATACGATCCTTGACATACTGTGGCCATAAGCTAAAACATTATATATTAATTTAACTAAAACAAATGTAAAATCAATTATTTTTTAACTTTACCTTGTACATAGTAGTGTACTTCTGTCCACCAAATTATTGGTTGGAGGCATTGTATATTTACTTTACCAAAGCTAGGTAATGAAAATATTAAATATTTCATTTCCCCAAATTGCAATCTAATTCATAACCTGTAGTAGAAATTTTTTAAAGATATTCTTGAAAAATTGTTTTTTTTTATAGAATAGAAGCTTAAAATAAGATTAAATATGAATTTAATAAACATGCATCAATCACTTTATCATGGTCAATATTTAAAAAAGTATGTATTTTAAGAAAATGACTCACTGAGCTTCTTGCAATGTACCAGGTTTAACTCCAGAACCATAATAACACAATGCTACAAGGCCTACTGCTGATGCTCCTGCTAAAGCTCCCTTACCCAAGCTGAAAGCTAAAAAATATCAAGAAACATATAGTAGGAAATAATAATTTCAACATGTGTGGGTCTGATTTCTATTCATGGGGAAGCATTCTCACTACTGTTTACCCTGTCTTGGCATGAGAGATATGCATAAAGTGTGATGCTAACAAAAAGAAAATAGGCATAAAACACTTATTATTAAAGACTAGATTACCTAGTAAGTCAGGTTAGGCTTTTTTGTTATAATCAAAATATCTTTTATTCAATTATGCCATTACATGCACATTTAAATCATCATCATCATCATACAAATATTAGTAGTGTAAGTCTTACAGGAAGCTACCACTGGCACTGAAGGGAATTCTGCTGAGAAGCCCCAGCAAGAAACTCAACATAGTTCATTTTGTTTACTGATAAGATATAAATAATCACTATAGTGACCAAAACATTTATAATTAGCAGCTTTTCATTACTGTTGAATAATTATTCTTTATTAAGATTAATGTTTCTTGAGAAAGAAAAAAAAAACATTTTTACATAAACATTTCATCATCATCAATTAAATTTATGATTTTATAAAAATTACTTACCATTTGGTCCAACAGGAGCCATCAATTTTTCCCATACTGTAGGTTGAGATCTTGTTGCTACTCTAGAACGAGGTTCCCGAGCATAGTTCCTGATTACATAGTTTTTTGGAACGAATCTCTGCGGCACTGGAGTTCTAAGTGTATGAGAAACGGCAAAAGCCGAACGGGAGGCGCACAAACGAGAAAGCATGATGCAACCTAATCAAAAGAATTACATATTGAAATTAATTATATATAAATATATATATATAAGATTACAAAGCATTGTTATAATAATTTATTTATTTTAATCTCATCTTACAAGTCTATTATTTTTCTGGTTTATTTAATATTTATTGATAGAAGTAGCATACTTACTTACAGTGTTTGTGTAATGCAATTTATTTTATAAGTGTCCGCCGCAACGTATCAGCAATGATAAAAAAATAGTTATTTATAATACAAGAACAATATAATAGAGATTTAAACAACAATAATTTATTCGTAGTATTCGTGTTTTCGTACTACTTCGTACAATTTCTAGAAAATGACAATTGATCATTGACACTATTCAGTGTTACCTTATGCGTTATAACCACTTATCAATTAATATTATTTGATGAATTGTAACAAAAATTATGCCACATATGGGTGAATTCTAAAATGCTAGAAAAAATAATACACTTTTAATTGCCATATTATGTTGTTGCATTTTTATTGTGTACTTTTCTTATTTAGTTTGCAAAATAAAATTAAATATCCTGATTACTTATTCAATCATAACAATTTTCTTAAACTTACACTTTATGTCGTATCCATTGACCCTTTATTCTATCTAAACAACAGACTACCTACTATTCTCTTACCAAAAAATACTTAAACGAAAGATGTAACCAACTATGTCGCGTGGAAATACATTATAATTATTGTATAACTCCAAAGTACGTGCAATCACTTCTAAATTTGCGTTGCCAGTAGTAGCTCCGAACGACATCAGGGCCTTGGTTCTCTGACGGTTAATGCTGTTTACCCTATTGGCTTTTACAGCGATACCGGTTGGGTAGGGAAGAGGGTACTCTGTCCCTGATGAAAAGCAAGCACTACGTGGCTGCCTGTGAGGAAAATTAAATAGAATCCATCGGCCGGGAATTGAACCCGGGCCGCCCGCGTGGCAGGCGCGCATTCTACCACTGAACCACCGACGCGTGTAAGGCAGGCGGGCGCGGCGGACGCAAAACGTCGCGGGGGGCGGAGGGACGAATGGCGAGTGGCGAGCCGTTTCGCAGCAAGGATTTTTTGATATTGTAACAACTTCTAAAATCCTTATTAAAATGAAAATCAGTAAAAGACAGTTTTGATCTGCATTAAATGGCCAACGTAACTAATATACTTATTAATATGCAGAGAGTAAGGGATAAGTGAAACATAGCTGATGTGTCAACGGCAAAAAGCAAATTGTATCTTCGTTTAACGTTAAAAAATAATAAAGTATTTTAAAGGATAAAGATTAATACCATTATGGAAAAATATCCCTCACATTAAAAAATATATTGAAATTATTATTTTTTAGACAGAAATATGATCACTACACGTTATCCTTAAAAGATACGAATATGCTGTCGCGGACTTTTTTGTAGATCTTATTAAGAGAAATAATACTCCAGTACATTATTTTCATGTAGTACTTACCATTAAAGCAGCGCATGCGCGAAAGTGTATCAACGGGTAGGACTTTATACACATTTATCTTATTTATGTTAACTTACATAAGAATGTACAAATAATAAACTATATATAAACCTTCCTTGAGAAATACTCGACCTAATGGTGCAAACCGCATCAAAATCCGTTGGGTGGTTTAGAAGAAGAAGAGTTAGAAAGTTCCGACAGACACGAAAAGCGACTTTGTTTTATAAGATATAGGATAAGAATAAAACACTACTCATTGTACGATAAATGTAAAACTAGTATTAGTTCAAACTATAATATAGAAGGTTTGTTTTTATATTTTTAAGGAGCATTGTCAAATTTTAACGTAAAGTTTCTATCTACCCCATTTCACGTTAACTACGGGCTATAGAGGATTTCGCTCCAATTTGCCCTCATGTGAAACCTAAAATAAAAATATATTTTTATTTTCACACCATATCCCACCGCATGGTAGGCAGAGGAAACCTGCGAACCAAGCAGACAAATAAGTGAAAAATAATCTAATAATAATTCCACTGGCTTTTATATTTTAATATAAATCCGAGAAAATCTTATTATAATCTGTGATTACATAGTTATAACCTTATATAAACTGCGTAACGAAATCCGCCAAATATGAATGAATAAATAGAATTTTAAAGGTTCACTATTTTTCAAATATTATTCATGTAATCTTCTACCTACGTTCAATCGTATTTTATGTTTGATAATATTTATGGCTACTGCTGTATACAAACCACTTAACTAAAAGTTCTTTAATATAATTGTATAAATGAATTATTAACATTATTGTAAATATATTCATATACTTCGTGTATTTTCAATTCAATGTGTAAGTGATAGATCACTGGTGATAGGTCTGATATATGTTCCTTGCCTGGTGAGTGACCTATGTTTTGACCTCTTCGACATTGCCATAAATGCCTAATGACGTATATTCTGCAAAATACTGAGAACTGGGTTAAAGTGTTACCAGGTGGATCGCTAGTTCCAGAATATTCGAACTTCCAGTATAATTCTGTCTGATAAAAAATATTTATATAGTCATATTCTGTGGTCCCCTAGAGAGAATAAGTATTTTACACTTAAAATACGTGTTAAAGCAATTATTTTCGCTACGAGAATGAAAAGAAATAATGGAAAACGTATGGTCTAGCAGTATATTGGGTTCCTTAATGTTGCTTTGAATAAAGAAAATTGATTTACCATAGAATGGGAAGTGTAACCGAAGAACTTAATATAAATTTATTTATTACAATCTTATGGAATTCAGGGGTTTTTAAAAAAAGTACTGGCAACTCATGAAATTTTTTGCTATGCTATTTACCAAATCTGCTGCCGACTGTACAGGCAATTTTATAATTTATAGATAACAGATACGCCCGGCTTGTAATATAGTACAAAATCGGCCAGTTTGTAATATAACTTCGCGATGGCTCAAGCTCTTAAAAAACTACCTGCGCAAGCTCTGAAAAATAATTATGCAGAGGCGTTTACAACCGGTATTATATCCAGAGCAAGCAGGTATTGTACCGGCAAATTTACGTAATAACTAATACTTTATCCTTACGTACCTTGAAACCTTGAACTTCACAGATGATAATCTAATAATAAAGAGTTTTAATTTACAATAGATTATAGTACATTAATTTGATGTAATCCCCATAATTTTAAAAAGAAGTGCCGGCAAAGGCTTTTCATTTCCATAATTTACTGAGTGTCTGCCTACTATTCCTCAATAAATATTTAAAGAAATTGAAAGTTATATTCGAAGTGACGTAAAATTTAAACACGTTTTCACAATTTAAAAAATGTACAATCTTTTTAATTTAAACTATAAGGTTATGAGGTAAGATTCTTGAAATTTTAATTATTTACTCTATATACAGCTCGTGGTGGAGTAATGTTCAAATGGGTCCACCCGATGTCATCTTAGGTATAACAGAGGCCTATAAAAGAGATGCGGATCCAAAGAAAGTAAATTTAGGAGTGGGGGCCTACAGAGATGATCAAGGCAAACCTTTTATTTTGCCATCAGTTAGAAAGGTAAAATTATATATTTTAAATATATAGTAATAGCAGAAATAATTGATATTAATGAAAATGTACTGTGTTTTAATACTTATGTATGTTATAGGCTGAAGAAATAATCTACAATAAAGGATTAAACCATGAATATGCCCCTATTGGTGGAGAAGCAGCATATACTGATGCAGTAGCAAAGCTTGCATTTGGAGAAGACAGCCCTGTGCTTAAAAACAAAAGCAACTGCACAGTCCAAGTATGTAATAAACTTTTCAGTTTGTTATATTTAGATTATGGTATCTCATGGATTTTATTTTCATTTTCTTATGTTAAGATCAGAGATAAACTATAACATATAATATGTATTCTGTGTAGACCAAAAAGATAATATAGCTTTGACCAAATTGACATAAAGATCTCATAGGATTTTTTTAAAATATCTATGAAGTTTTTCTACATGTATACTTAATATGTGTTGCATGTGTTGTTGGCATTGGACATTAGACACCTACACACTACACACTATTTAACTAATGCAAATTTGCAAAAAACTTAAAATAGAATTTAAATAATTATGATATTGAACAAAATATGTAAGAAAGAAGTTAAAAAGTATTTTCTGCTAAATTCTGGATGCAGGTTGAGTGGCAGAACTCAACGCCGCGCTTTGTTTCAATACCAGAGCAAACAAATGAAAATATAAAATATTTCATAACACGTTTTGTTTACAGTCACACTGTATGCCCCTATGCCACACTAGCTTCAATAAAAAAATGTTTTTAAAATATAATAATATTGTTTTTGTGTAAATGAAATATTATAATTATTGCATTTTTTTCCTCATTCAGACCTTGTCTGGTACTGGTGCCCTTCGTCTAGGCTTGGAATTCATCACAAAGCATTATGCCAAGAATAAAGAAATCTGGCTTTCAACTCCTACTTGGGGTAACCACCCACAAATCTGCAACATGATCAATCTCCCACACAAGAAATACAGATACTTTGATGCTAAGACCAACGGATTTGACTTGAAAGGAGCTATTGAAGATATTAGTGTTAGTATCAATATTTTTTTGTCACTTTCTTTTCTACAATTATTTCTTAAATAATTAATTACCTCTCAGTCCTTACAATTTTTGTTGGTATCTATCATACATCTAATTACGTAATTATATATTAAGATAAGACAGCTTTTTATGTTATGGTTAAAATTTAAATATATTATGCATGTAGTGGTAAAAAAATATTAATAATTACTCAAACTACTCATAGTAGATGTATATAATAGTTGATCATTTGTTTCATTGAAAAGATTTTCTATATTTTCTATTTTTGAGTGCATCTTCGTCAAATAGAACTGAGTTTATTAGTTAAATGACAAATTTGTATGAATTATTAGTATGACCTTCGTCAGAGTTATTGGCTGTATTTTAACATTTTTTATTTTTAGATTGTGCATAATAAGTTTTTTTTGATGAATGATATTCTAAGAGAATTTCAATGCGTAAAACATTTTTTTTGTACCTTCTTTAACCTTTTATAGCCTATGAAAATGGCTGAATTCATAATTTTCTTGCTAAGTAATCTATTTTATTTGCATTAAACATTATAGATTAACATACAAATATATTAATGATTAATATCGATTTTTTTATTTATAAAATACTTATTACTAAGTAGGAAGTTAATAAAAGGTATTAGGTACTACATATATGATAAAATCAATAGATAACGTTGATAAAGTTACTGTCGTTCAATTTTAGATCAACTATTGTAATAAAAAGCTCATAATAAACATAATATGATAAGAAAATACAC
The DNA here is from genome assembly GCA_013403645.1 of Heliconius nattereri. Taxonomy (NCBI): domain Eukaryota; kingdom Metazoa; phylum Arthropoda; class Insecta; order Lepidoptera; family Nymphalidae; genus Heliconius; species Heliconius nattereri. The sequence continues at coordinate 7,783,186 of JAAIXI010000230.1, forward strand.
GACCATTTCGCATGATCTCTCGTAGTGACGGGTGAGCTCGACGTTATGAACACATTGCATAATACAACAATGTCAAGGTTATACTAAAAACTGCTGAACTTTTTTATACTGCAAATTAATTTAAATTTTGCTCACATATTTTAGTTAGTTAGTTTCTAAAAGCATTAAGCTCACAGTTTTATATTAATGAATATGCATATAATTTGCATTAAAATTTTTAAATAATGCATATAGCTGCAAAGTTCCAAGAATGCATCATATATATACTTAACTATACATCCATTCATGCACATCTTCAACTATTTTTAAAGAAAGCCTTTTAAAAACATTATTATTGTTTAAAAGATGTTTGATAATGTGTTACGTGTAAAGGACAACTGTTATCAAATAAATATATTTAGTTTTCATTTTACCTACACAACAACTACCATCGATGTATATTTACAAATATATACAGTTTTAAATTGAAACAATATGCTTATTACAGAAAATCCCGGAAGGTTCAATTATTTTGTTGCATGCGTGCGCACACAACCCCACCGGTGTCGACCCGAGGCCAGAAGAATGGAAACAATTGTCACAGGTAAAAAATAATCCAAACACTCACTAAAATAAGAACATTACATTCAACCTTTTTATTGAATATTATAAGCATTACATCTTCATACTTGTATAACAATCTGCTTCGAGTGGAAGTTCATATCATCGAGTGAGTCATTAAAGTGGAGACTAAACTTTGTATTGATGAATACTAAAACTTAATTTCAAGACATTATAATGCCTTTTCTTTCTTTTTCTATACAAAAGAAAAATACACCTTCACAGTTTATCTCGCATATAGCATGATATAAAAAGGAAACCTAATGCCAAGACACTCATTCCTCTGCTTTCCGCTAATATTTTAAGTTAGACATTTGTTTATATACATGATAATAGGCTGTTGAGGTGTATCTGACTGTAACACTAGGGTTGTGGGCTCGATTCCCACTTGGGTAATGATTTCTTCCTTTCTCTGGTGGTGTAGAATAAAAGAAGTTGTTGAGTTCCGCTACTCAATACGTATGGTATGTAGTATCTCTTAACACTTGCTTCCTTCTGCCTACCCTGCTATACGTGGCATACAGTGTGAAGCTAAAAAATTAAATATGATATATTAAAAATATTAACAGGTAATAAAAGACAGAAAGCTGTTCCCGTTCTTTGATATGGCATACCAAGGTTTCGCCACTGGCAGTGTAGACAACGATGCCTTCGCTGTCCGCTTGTTCGTGAAAGAGGGACACCAGGTCATGCTCGCTCAGAGCTTTGCTAAGAATATGGGTATGTAAGATCAAATAAAGTGCATTTTTGTGTATGGGAGTTTATGATAGGGGTCAAAGTAATATTTTTTTAACTTTGACAACTTTTTTTATTGCATATGGCATATTTTATGAATAGCACTTTCTATAGCACTTTTTCTCTTTCACATTTGCGAGGCATTGTGTGTTGAGTAGCGAAACTCAACGCAGTGCTTTGTCTTGTTACCAGAACGATGGAATAAAAATAGTTAATTCCTCCAAGTAGTTATACTCGGTGGAATGAATTATTGTTTTCATTTCTTGGCTCTTGTAATTAACAAAGCGCTTTGTCTGTTGGCATTAAATAAAATAAATTTTCAAGGCATTGTCTGTTGAGTTCCAACACTCAACAGACAATGCCTTGAAAATTCCGGTACAGGGTCTGTCGCTTCTTAACCGTATAAAGTTGTATATAAAAGTAAAAGGTTGCGAAATAAGTTGTGCGCTATTTCAGTTATTCTTGTGTGTAATTTACTCTGTTAGCACAAACGTTTAAATACGTAACTAAATCAATTTTAATCATAAGTCGATATTTATTATATATTTTTTTATTGAATATAATAGTTTTTTACTAACAAGACATTGGCGTTCAATTATTGTATTTACTTATAAGTAGCTAAATGTTTTAAATTACGACATAGATTGACATGTATTGTCTATTTTGATGGGGCTGTGTTCATATTTATGAAAAAATATTCTTATACTTTTGACCTCTTAAGATAAGATATTATCAGTCATTTTACGTCAGTGTTAGTTTTGTGTATAAAAGTAGTATAGTAGTAATAATAATATTTTCTCATTTAGAAACTAAATTATGTCAATTAATTACTAATGTTTACGTTTAAGAAACAAATATTTAATTATTATTTATTATCTAATCCATGATCGCATTGAAATATTTATAGCATTGTACTCACTTCACTCTATAATTGGGGACGAAAATGTTATGAAAGTAGAATTTTTTGTTATAGAAGCAATATAGGTATTACAATAGTTCAAGAAAGTATAAAAAAAATTACAAAAGTCTCTAGTAAGTTTATTAAACAATACTATCTTTTATTTCCAGGTCTGTACGGCGAGCGTGCAGGAGCTCTCACTTTCCTCTGCGGCGATGAAGAATCTGCGACTCGCGTGATGTCTCAAGTTAAAATCATGATCCGTACTATGTACTCCAATCCACCATTGTTCGGCGCACGTCTTGTCCAGGAAATACTTAATAACCCACAGCTTAAATCCCAGTGGTAAGTTTTTTAGTACTATATCACTATAGTATATATATACCACGAGTTGGACTGCGTTTGACTTTGTTTTCAACGGTTGTGGGTTCCATTCCTACTGGAGAATGAAGTATTTTCATTCACTGGTTCTGGTACAAAGTCAAAGCACGACGTTGAGTTTCGCCACTCAATACGCAATGTCCCGAAAATTGGACGGAAAGTAGGGTATGAAGTGTCTTAACATCATATTAGCCTAAGATCATCTTAATATTATCGATCATTGAAATACTGATCAATAGATTTAAAATTGATGAAAATATTTTGTTCCAAATAAAAAGGAGACTGACAAAAATGCATTTAGCTATCACGATAACTTTATTTATAATTTTAATACAAAAACAGGCTTAGCGATGCTATGTTATAGAAGAAAGGCAAACGAAATGATTTTATTTCAAATAAGAGATCTCTAAATGTAGATCTCAAAAATCACATATATTTATTTCTCAATGTTACACAATAACTTTCTGTAAACAATATTCTGGACTATGTATATATCTTTGTTATTAAGTGCAATAAAGCGATTATACTAATTACTTTTCTTTTTTTTCTTTTCTGCACAGGTTAAACGACGTTAAGCTCATGGCCGACCGTATCATCTCAATGCGCCAGCAGTTGCGCGCCGGCATCGAGTCCGCCGGCAACAAGAACAGCTGGCAGCACATTACCGATCAGATCGGCATGTTCTGTTACACTGGGCTTAAGCCTGACCAGGTAAGTGAAGTTAGCTATAGGCTGTGCAGATTTGATTTTAGAATGTTTACTACTTTTGATAATTTTTTCCCTTAGAGTATGTATGATACATAAAAGTTCAAAAGCCTAACTTCAAGATTAAAGCCTATTGATTTGAAACTATTGAGTTGGTCTGAATCGGAGATTCATATTGATCATTTCGGGAGTACCTAATAAAAATTTGCAATTAAAAGAAAATAACCTTAATTAATTTCTCAACTAATAAAATTGTTTTTTTTATAATATTATTTTTGTTTCTAGTTTCCTTCTTTTTATAGTTGCAAATATAGGATTTTTTATATCTTTACACATATTAAATATTTTTCTCGCGACTATAATAATCTTGAACAATACATTTTTTTAGCTTCATGCTGTATCCTGCTGTACATTTTTTTAGCTTCATGCTGTATCCTGCTACAGTAAGGGTAGGCAGGGGGAACCTAATGTTAAGACAATTCGGTACTCCATTTTTCGCTGAATTCTCAATGTATCCATTAGAATTAAAAAAGAATACATTAACATTACAGTTCAATTTCAGGTAGAACGTTTGACCAAGGACTTCCATATATACCTGACCAAGGACGGCCGTATCTCCGTAGCAGGCATATCATCCAACAACGTGAACTACGTAGCGGAGGCGATGCATAAAGTTACCGCCTAAATTTCATATCAAATTAGTGCCGTAAGCAAAAGTGATAGCCAGTCTGTGAATGATTCATAGCTTCTATTTTTTAGAGTACTGTCCTCTAGTATTTATGTATTGTGTATTCACTGAGTGATACGAAGTAATAATAATAAAGTGTATTTATTGATCTATCATGATGTTTATCTGAATACAAATATAATTTTGTTTATTACATTTCATGTTTTTATTTCACCGCTGAAATACGGAAAACAATAAAAATAACTATATTGTTATGTAACTGTTTATTTGGAATACGAGTAAATAAAATAAACTTAATGCCGAAACACAAATCGTAGTAACACATTTATTAATGATTTTAAAAAGAAATTAAATTCTACGCAAAATATTTACAGCCGACGAAAAACCGTCGTTCTACATTTAAAATGGATGCAGATCAATAATAATCGAAATCGTCACTAAAACTTTGTATATTATATAATTCATAAAGAAATCGGAAACTCAGTTTCAACAATTTATTTTAAATGGAATAACAATCTTAACGTTATTTTATTAACCTGCATTGACATATAAAATGTACCTATAACGTGTTACTTTAGCTTAATTTACCTAAAACGCGACACATCTAAAGATGTGTTTTTAAATTATTATGGTACAAACGTTAAACACATCCTTAATTAGACATAAGTCAATGATATCGATAAAAACAATATACCTATATACAATTTGTCATATAACGACTTTAATTATATCCATGGCACTATTTCTTTAGAATGTAAATTTTTAACATTAAGAAATACACACCATTCCTGCTCCTGTACACTAACCTTTTCAACATATTATTTCTGAATTTTTATCCTTTTACTTTCCTCACCTTTTAGTTTGTTTATTTTTTCTAACATAATAATACATTTTGGCCATAAAAAATTATGATTAGTCTGAAATATGCTATGACTTACTGATCATCTATTATTATTTTGCACTTGCTATGTGTGATCGTATTACGAATTAATATATGCGGTAAAAATGTTTTCTTAAAAATAGTATTTTATGAATTAAGCATAAACAAATGTATAGAAATGTTACTACAATGATACATTCTAAAATAATACAATTTATAAGTACATCTATTGCTACAGATTAAAAGTATATATGTATACTAAATGTTAATAGCTGTAAAAATAAATTAAAGTAGACTTAGTTTGGTTTGTTGTTCCAGAAGTTTTGATATAATCCTAAAAAGTCTAAATTTGTTGACTACAAGAGAATACAATCAAATATACAAATATGTATAGAAAACAAAAGATTAAGCAAATGAAGCAATCTCCATTCACATTATTATTATTCATAAAACATGTTTTCGTAATAATTCTTGCAATTTTGAAAAAAATAATATAGAACTGTAACAGACATGCAGTATTAAAAAATAAAATAACTGTGTATGTAAAAGCATCAAATTAAATATTGGATACCTGTTTACTTTGAAAAAGAAATGGATATTGTTGTATCTGCTTGTATATGATTCAATTGCTGAAATAAAATAGTTTTTAACAACTAAAGTTCACAAAAATTATGTAACAGAAAATTATACATATATAAAAAGATACATTATAAAATTGTTTTAACATACACAAAATTACATTAACTACATATTTATAACAGAAAAACTACATAATATATTGCAACACAATCTTATATACGATTACCTAAGTAATGCACCTTTTAAAAAATTATCTACATTATATAAAATTATGAAAGTAATTGGAATTAATGATATTACGAAACTTATATTTTGAACTAAAAACCAATTTAAAATATTCCTTAAGAGTATCTTTGAATTTAGTCATTCTTTACAGACTTCTGAAGAAAATATATTAAGTTATATTTAATAATTTGATTTTAAATTAAGAGATACATTCAATAATAATATCATCATTACGCCACGAAGGCCCTAATTTCATTAAATTGTTGAAATTCCATGAATAATATTTACTATGTATGGAGTAATTGTAATTAAAACTGACAAAACAATGTAACATATGTATAATATACAAATAAGTAAAAGTTATAATTTGTGCGTAACGGTTTCACTACTCTACTATTTGCATAAATCATAACATTTAAGTTACCAGAACTATACAGTTAATATGAATGTTTCATATTTTCTCATAAATACTAATGTTAGCTTTACGAATATTTTCCGTTGTACCAGTTATACATAATTATTAGGTTTTAAAATACATATGCCTACCTAAAAGTGAAATTATCAAATGAACGATATATTTTAAAATATTATCATTTTAATTCATAAAATACATCTTTAATAGTAAAAATATATTGGCTTATCAATTCTTCAGCCATTTTTGCTCATAATAGATGAATTTCAATGTCATAATATAAATGGGAGTATTTTCTAAATTGTAATTAATAATAATTTTACTCTTGAATATATATAGTTATTAAAATTGATATATTTTTGAGCAACAAACAATAATCCGTACATTTTAAATTAGAATCTATTCATGTCATTATTTTTTTGAGTATTTAACAAGCAAAGATTGCTCTTGCAAATGTTTTGATAAGCTAATGCTATCTATAATAGAATGCTTTTCGTTAAAGTATTTAGGCTTCATATATAATTTTAAATATCAATTTAAATATCCTATTGAGATGAATAATTTTGCAATATAATATTAATTTTATAGCTCATATGTTAATATATAATGACAATAAATATGAACTATAAATATATAATTTTCCAAAAAAATTGACAAAGAATGACCAAAAACATATGTTAAAGAAGTCAGTTTTCATAAGTCTCATAGCATATCTAAACTTTGATATCAACTTAATACAAAATAATAGATATCTGTCGTTTTTATTATTACTTAGTTTTCCTATCATTTCTCTGATTGGTAAATAGTACCTCCTCCACCTACTCATTAAAAACGGAATAATGTAAAATTATATAGAAGGTAACTCTAAGGTTTTTACAGGGTTATTGTAGAATGGCTATTTGTTTACTTGTCATTCTATTTATAAATGATGCAATATGTAAATGAATTATTCGGTATTGTTATTTATCTGCATATTAAAAAATAATGTTTAAATTTATATTAATGAACGTATTTGTATTTATTAATGTTGCCAAAATACATTACACTCAAATTTATTTAAATACATCTAATATTTAAATAATAAATTTTAAATTAAATTGCAATTAATAGGACATTGGCTGCTTTTATAATAAGTATGTTTTATTATCTACACAATTTATTATATTACATTTTGTATTTTTATATTGTCCATTTAAAGTGGAAAAGTAGTAGTAGTAGCTTCACACTGTATACCGCATATAGTAACGGGTAGGCAGAGGGAGCCCAGTGTTAAGACACTGCATTCTCCAAATTCGCGACGTTGCGCGTTGAATGGCGGAACTCAACGCCGTGTTTTGTCTTGTTACCAGAGCGAAGAAATGAGAATAATTTATCCGAGTGGGAATCTAACCCACAACCGTCGTCATTAGACAGACACGTGACGCGACAGTGACCCACTTCGCCACGTCGGACTCGGGTGGGCAAATTACCCGATTGTCTACTGCGTTCAGCATTCAGGGGAAACAGATTAATAAACACAAATATTTCATTTTGTTTGTGTTAAAAAAACGAATAACAACTTCATGTGAAATTTTATGTAAAGAATAATACTAGGCACTATTACTACAGTATAATGCTTATAGTTCTGTAATAATTTAAAGATTATATTTGTGTCTTTAGAATTCTTATTTGCTCTTTTTATTATAATAAAAAAGCAAAATGATGTAAGTCTAATTGAAATAAATGAATTAATGTAGACAGACCAATAGATGATTAATTAAAAGAAAGGACTTAATAAACACGACATAATTTCAATTATGACTGTTGACTGTAAGGTGATAATGACGTTTTTACGTCATTTTATGCAGTTCATAAATCAACTTATAATATTCTTAAAAATAAATAAATCACCTTCACGTTGTATCCCGCACAAACCAAGGTAGACAGATGGAGCCTAGTGTTAAGATATTCCGTTCCCCACTTTCCGCCGCATTTCGTACTGAGATGCGGAACACAACCCCGGGCTTGCCTTGGTGCCAGAGCGAAGAAATAAAAATAAATATTCATTTCCTCGAGTGGGATCGAACTCACAATCGTCGCGTTACAGTTGTGTTACGCGTACACCCTTGTGTCTCTGGGGCACGACGGCCTCTATTATTATTTGGAAATCTTGATTTCTTTCAATAAATATTTAAGAACCTTATTAATTTTATTTTTCAGATAATTTGTCGAGTATGAACTGTGTGGGTATATCAACAAACATAAGTCCCAATGAATTTGGATGGATATTTAAAAATTAGTTGTACTGTGGTAAATGTCTACAATTGCTAATAAATATGCTTTTCTATTCATCTCTTAACAATGCATGAAATGCACTCGAAATTGGCTCTTCTAAAAGGTTTCAAAATTAACATTATATTGGCAAGATTTAATGTAAAGCATATAGCACATGAAAACTACAAGGTGATACATACATATAATTAAAACAGGTTATGTATATTTATTTACAATTGTGCTATTTTATTAACATTACATGCGGTAAACAAAATTAAGACTGTAGTTGTGATTGATTAATAATAAAATATTATGCATTTCATTGTAACATTGACAACCTCACTTTGGTTCGGGCCAAATAATCATAGTCATAAAGTTTAGCCTCTGTCGCTCGGCGTTCGTAATAGTTATAAACGGCGTTACAAAAATATACGCCATACACAACGGACACTCCTCGCTCCGATTTTACATTTTAAAGAAATATCGACCTGCTCTCGTTAAAACTAATAACATTTATTGCTCATTCTTGTGTAGAGGCATGGTATCACTTACTGGGTGGGGCTCCTCGTCGCCCGCCATCATGCCCTCGTCCAAGTAGGAGAAGGAGTCGAGGTTGATCTCGGCGGACAGCGCCGTGCTGTACACGTCGATGCGCTTCTGTTGCGAGCGCGCCTCCGCCACCTTCTCGGACAGCTTGGCGCGCGCCTTGGACAGCGCCTCCGACTCGCCGCGCACCCGTGCTTGCACGCGCCCCCCCGCCGCCTCCGAGTCGTCGCTGCAGCCCGAGTCCTGCGCCTCGCGCACCTCGCCTGGCACGCACCAATGTATTGTCTAATATTAAATATTCTTACGACCATATAAAATTAAATCTCGCTTTTAACAAAACAACATTTGTTTTAACAAGACAACAACGAGAATGTTTCTAAAAAAATAATAACTATTCGAAACATTGATTAAGTCTTGTTAATCTTTAACATTAATGCATAGCCCATCAATGCCATTTAATGTATGGAAATTTAAGACATACCCGGCGGCGTCTCGCTGTGCGGCTTGTCGCAGGCGCACTGCAGGTGGTCCTTCGCCTTGCAGCCACCCACCATGAACTCGCCCTCGCTGTCGCTGGACATGCCCAAGTCCAGATGTAAGGAGTTTAATTTGTCTACGTCGTCTTTACTTTTCCCAGACACCGTATCCAGTTCCATCTCCCAGTCGGTAACGCTCGAAGAGTCCTTGCCACCATTGGAGTCCTTTAAAAAGTCTGACTTTTCTTTATCGGTCTTTTCTATGATACCCAGTGATGATTCCTCCAGTCTTTCCATATCTTGTAAGCTCGTCGTAGAGTCTAAGCTGCTCGTGTTGCAAATTTCCGATGCTATTTGATTGTCAAACAGAACTGGCGTTTCCTGCGTGATCTCTTGCGTCTCTATACTCGTCTTTTGTTGAATAGTAGAGGGTGCATTATTTCGACTGTCTAATATTTCAGACATTGTAGTCGTCCGACCCGTCTGTTCGTTAGTTAGTTCTAGAACTATAACATTTCCTGATTTTGTTGGATCACCTTGTTCTGTTTTTGAGGTTTGCAATAATTTATTAACATTTTTACCCATAATTATTTTAGACACATCATTTCCATTTTTTGCAAAAGTAAGAGCTTTCCCTAATGTTGCTCCCTTTTGGACGACTATAACATTTCCTTTCGTATTTAAAGTTCTAACTATTGGATTATTTATTTTAGTACTTGTGATAGGAGATATAAGGCCTTTAACAGGTACAATATCCGCCATATTAGCAGTTTTGATCGGCTCTACACCGACAGCTTTTGCGCTGGATGGTATCGCATTGACGACCGTTGGCTTAGATACTACTGTGACAGCTGGGTTCTTGGCCGTTTGTGTGCTAAGATGTGAACTTACAGAAACTAATTTCATGGCTGTTGGGATTCCTTTGAAGTGGAATAACGGTAATTGCACGTCCTTATTTGCTTTTGCAGGTAGTACAACCATTTTTTGACCCGATTTAGGATTAAGAACAAAAGTTTTTGCGGACACTTTTAGATCCGTGGCCGGGATGCCCTTAGGGGTCAGAGCCTCCGACGTTTTAGTCGATATACTATTTGTACTCGTGTGTACGCTATCTTTATTTGGCGTCACGATCCCCGACGATGTGATGATAAACTTTGAGTTCGTCAATCTATTGTCTATCGACGATTTCGATACTACAATCATTTTGTCAGACTGTATGACGGGAGCTGTAGATGGGCGGGACTTGGGTAAGGAACTGATAACTTTAGTCGTGACAAGTTTTCCACTCGCACCTAGGGGCTTCGACGTTGAGCTCGGGGCCGCGGAGACTTGTCGACTCGTTACATATTTCACCTCCTCGGGGGGTTTTTGTAAGACTTTAAATTCCGACATTTGTACTTTTTTATCACCGGTTGCATCTGGCCGTTTTTTGACAATGAGCTGGCTGGACTTGGGGTTAGGCGTATATTTGGATAAGGGGGCGGGGGCAGAGGCTTCGTCAGGGTGGGAACTGTCAGCCCCCGCTAGCTCGTGCGGCATAGTGGCCGGCGAATCCGCTGGCATGCCCGATTGCTTGCCCTTCATTTCATCCAAATGATCTTTCGTTTTACCCCCTAATATCGATTGTGCGTAACTGGCTTGGAATGACCCAGGCGGCCCCGAGTAATCTGTTTGCGGTGACAATGACATGTCCTGGTTCTTTTTCTGTTTCCCGTGTGTTTTAGGTTGGCGGTGTGCTCGGTGCTTGTGTGATACGCGTCCAGGTTGCGGATGACACGATTTACTAGTTGACACTTTGCTAACTTGATTGTATGAATGCTTTGAATGTCCTGATGATTTACCTGTACATAAATTAAGTGATGGTTAAAATGAAAGGGTATGTTAAATTTAAGGGACTGTTAAATTTTTTAAATAAAGTATTTTACTCAACGAAAATTTTCGTTGAGCAAAGTTATTAATTTTATTAAATCGGCTGAATATTTAATGGTTAACGTAGAGATATTTTCTTTAAAATGATAATGTTAATAGAAAACGAAAGTAATTCAGATTAGTTTAATAATTGTAGTGTAGTTTAATAGTTTAAGCGGGCGAAGTCGCGAGCATGTCGCATAGGTTATTATAAAAATAATTGTAACCTTAAAATTAAAAAATATTGACTTAACATAAAAAAAAGGTTATATATTAGAATAATGGTTTGAATAGTTAATTGTATATTATCTAACTTTATTGTTAGGTCATAATAATACACACTTACTGGCAGATGGCTGTGAAAATCTTGAATATACTTGAGATAAATTGAGGTGCTTTTGATTAGAAGTAAGTGGTATATTCCTCATATTTTTAACTGGGGTGGAAGTCTCGTCAGGCATCATAACTCCTTCAGGTATTTTTCTTTTGCGACAAATAAGTTCTGTTTCCCAAATCTGAAAATCATATTTGATTAATTTAATATAGATATTATTATACGTATAATTTCATATAGATATAGATATTAGTAATAAAACTAACATATTCACATTGTTTTCAAAGTACATCTATAAAAAGAAATGTAAAACAACATCAACTTTTATATTATTTTTTAATCAGCCTGACACTGTATCCCACGGACACAGCAGGGTAGGCAGAGGGAACCTTGTGTTAAGGTGCTGTATTCCCCACTTACCGCCGAATTTTGAAGGCATTGCCTGTTGAGTGGTGGAACTCAACATCAATCTTTGCCTCGACACTAAAGTGTAGAAATAGAAATATAAATAAATATTTAATTTTCTTGAGTGAGGATTAAACCTACAACCAGTTGCATTTAAGACTCTCAGCTCCTTCATTAGTTACACTTGATGCACCTGCACCACAGCTGGCATTAATAATTATTAATTAATTGTATAAGATTTATAAAAATAAGTTTTTTTTTCAAATCCTTATAATACATATGAACAAAATTTTATTTAAACCTGAGCAGTATGGTCTTCCATAGCAATAGGTGGATATAATTCAATATCATTTGTGGCTTGATTTGAATGAAGTGCTCCTTCAGCTGTTTGGCTTTCAGGATCTGGCATTTTCACTTCATTTGATTTAGGAGCTATTAATTTTTCAGTCTCAAGTCTTTTTCTAATTTCTTTATTTTCGACCGCCGCCGCTTCAGCTGCCTTATCTGCTATTTCTGTGTACATTGTTTGTGGGACACCACGAGGCATCAGTGGTATACGTCTTCGGCCTTCGCTTATCCATCCTAATCCTGTATTAGGACCAGCTAACCTAAGAACCCAAATATAAAATTACATGCTTAGCACAAACCTGCCTGTAAATGACTACTACATAAGTAAATATGTTTTTCTTTAATGTTTTACAATTATTTGCATTGAAAAACAACATTTAGCAACTTTGTTCTTTTCAATACAATTACAAGAAACAAAATTAGGAATATTTAGGAAAAGCTTTTTTATGAAAAATTATATAAGTGTTAATATAATATAAATTTAATATTTATGTATTTTGAATATATTCAAGCTTTTAAGCCACTGAAGAGAAATGACCTCTGTTTTTATAATGAATTCCATTATATTATGCAAACACCAGTAAAATAATATAAAATTAAAAATAATACACTCTTATAAAAAAAACATTTGATGCCCTAAATAATAGCTTAAACTTTTGTTGCAGCATCAAATTTAACAACATTACATGATTACCATATTTACTTATTTGTAGTAAATTTTATAACTCTAAGCAATCTTTTATAGAAGCATTGTATTTATAAAAATATAGTTAAAAGAAGTTAATAATACTATGTAATTATAAACATTGACATTGTTGAATGTAAAGTGAAGGTTAGATGTCAAATTAAAATTATCAAAAACTATTTTAAAGAATTCAAATTTAATTTGAAGCATAAATGTGATAAATTATATTTGTAACAATAATCAGTTTTTCCATAAATTTTACATAATTCAACTAAGATAATCTATAAGGCTAAGAAAGCAAATCATGTGAATAAATATATTTAAAATTTACAATCCTATTGGAATAGCACAAATTTAATGTTTAATAAATTTGTTATAATGGCACAGCTATACATGAAATGTTTGCTCATAATTTGACTTCATCATGGTTGTTGTATAGTTTCAAATATTAATATTCAAATAAAAGAGAAAATGGTCTAAGAAGCTTACTGTTCTGCAATGGTAGCTAAGAGTTCATCATTAGACACGCGACGCGCCTCAGCGCTATGCCGATCACTGCTTATATGTAAAACGGCGCGCAGTTCCTCAAGCAACTTTTTTCTGTTGTCTTCTAATGCCCCTTGTGCCCTGAATACACTAATCATATTCGAGTAGGCTTCTAATTCTAAAAGAAAACAATAATGTTTCATAAATATGAGATCATCTTAAGCCAAAAATGTACAAAAAGTAACCATATCATTGAAAGCGTTGTAAAAGAAAACCATAGGAGGGAAAACGAATGCCATTTATAAAACTAAATATATACCGAGTCTTCTAAGCGTCCGACGACATTCGTCGCGTGTCATATTAAGAAGCATAGGCCACATGTTTAATTTTAGTTATTAAACAATCATAAATCACTATATATTTGTATGATTTTAACCATATTTTACTAAAATACTCTACTGGCAAATATCCATACTGTTTACTTCAAACTAGGGATAACCGATACTAGTAAATACGAATTGAAAGCTATTCGATTTTTTTTAATCGATGTCAATATTTATAATATATTTATAATATTACTCTGTCAGTTTTCTTTATTAAAATTAGAGAAAATTTTATACCAAGACAATATAAATTTTATAACATAAAATTAAAATTTAAAATTTTTTTGAAATTTTTAAAAAGATACTTTTTTATCTCAATATTTTATTTTACATTTACCTGTTTAGAAAATTTATATTATTAATTTTAATTAAAGTTAGTGATTTATTAAGAAATAACTTATAATACAAGTATTATAAAAGAAAGAATAAAAATTATCGAAATTCATGATGATTTTACCAAATTCCAAATATATTCATGTAATTTAATAGAAAACTTAAATGAAGAAAATACTTTGTCTTGTGGAATGAATCGCATTGGTAATTATTAAAAGAGTGTTCAAATGTGCAAATTATATTTGGTAATAAATTTAATTGAATAGCATTAAGAGTCTGTAGGTGTTTAGTATTTCTAATGCGATTAAGTATCGATTTGTTAAGTAACTCGATTGTAAGAATCGATCGATCGATTATTGTCGTTTGCTATAAAACGACAGTTACTTAAATTTGACATTTAAGATGGATTTTAACTTAAACTAAATTATAGTCTGTAATTCAATTATAACAATAATTTACATTGAAATAATAAAGGAAGTTTTGTATGATATACAAAGAATACTTAATTTTATATAATAAATTTATTCTATAATATTTAAATATGCTTATTTTTTTTAGCTCCACATACGTAGCAGGGTAGGCAGCTTGTGTTAAAATATTCTGCTCCTCACTTTCCGCTGAATTTTACGGTCATTGCGTGTTGAGAGGCGTAACTCCTGGCGGACTTAATATTTTCGAGTGGGAATCGTACCCACAACCTGCGACGTTTAGAGTCACACAGATGCTTAATATAATGTAAATAGTACAACCTCCTTCACGTCTTCTTCTCCTTGCAACTTGACAATACCGAAGTGATAATGTGCTTGTGTTCAACGCTCAATCAAAGAACCATACCATACCATAATATAAATAATAAATGGTACATACAAGACATTTTAATATCAATAATAAAAATATATGTGTATAATATTTGTAGTAATAATAACACAGTTCTGTAACAGTACAAACATAGTCTTTAATAATCAACTAATAATAATTATTTTCTGTTAGTAATTAAAGATTAAAATTAATAAAATTATAATTCTAAGTAACGGCACGGTACCTAGCTTACATCATTAGTATATGATGTAATTATATTCTGTGGTTGTAGTTGTCCATTTCGGGATCCGTTTTTTTAAATAAACATAATAATCTGTGAAACTTTGAATTGATTGTTAGTTGGTTAGCAATAAATAAACGTATTTGCTATTTTGAATTGTCGTCAGTGTTTGAATAGATTTTTATTTTTTGCTGAGTTATACGCAAAATATGGCTGATGTAGAAGATATTATAATTTATATTAAGTCATTAAAAAAAGGTTTTGATAAAGAATTGTTTCAAAATAAGATTGAGGAATTAGGATACATAATTGATAATGCTGGCGTTGATTATGATGATTTCCATACTCTATTTAAAGTTTGGCTAAATTTAAGTATACGTAAGTAATAAGACGACATATACATTTATCTATATTTTATCTACTTACATTTATGTTCTTGCAACTTATAACATATATTTTTTAAGCGATTACGAAATGGATAAACTTTGGCACTTGTTTAGTTCCTCAAGAAAAAGTGCGTCAAAACACCATTGAATATTCTTTGAGGTGGATACTAGCAAATTATGAAAATCAAAACAATTATTCAAGAATTGGGTTTCTCTTAGATTGGCTTACAGGTAATTTACTTATAGTTTGTTTTCTGTACATGTATGATATATGCGAAAATCTATTAATGGGGAAATATATCAACGTAATAAAACCTAAAACCATGATTTGTAATTTTCAGTCACTTAGTTTGTCTGTGTGCGCTAATCGCAGAATTAACATTTATTGTTTATTCATAAAAAAAATATGACGATATATAGTACTTGGTTTGACTAAATTGCTAAAACATATTTTTTCATTGGCTGAAACTTCAGTTTTCAATGTAATGTAATCTTTAAAATGGTAATGTTATTAACATTATTACAATAAAATTTTTATTATTAAGATTTAATTGAGATTACTAAGTAAATTGTGTATTTATAGTGGGTGAAGCTGCTAGGCTAATAAAATAAATACACTCATGCAAGTCTCTAGTAATAAATTAAATGGATATTCTTATTAGCATTCATATTTATTTATGTAATAACTGAAATATATATTTTTCAGCTGCCATGGACTGTGATGCAATTGATATTAATGCTTTGGATATTGGTTATGAATTGTTTTACACTATGCTGACTTTTGAAAAACTTGTAAGCATACTTTATTTATGTTTATTATAAGTTATATATATGACAGTTTTTAATAATAAAAATATCATATTTCATTTCAGACAGTGCATGCTATGAAACTTGTTTATACATTGACTAAACCAACAGATGTTACAAGGGGAAGGGTTCTAGAATTGCTTGATTTTGCTAAAGTCAGAGAAGGGAAAAAAGTGAGTTCTATAATTATATTTTTTTTATTTTTATAAGTTTAAGTTTTATATTTTCAAATACACAATTAATAATTAAATTCACTCTTAGTAGCCAGCTTAACCGACAGATAATATTATAGATTATCGAAACTTTGTCAAAGTTTCAACATAACTGAACTGGAACACACACACATCTTAAAATCCACCCAAGTGTATCTCCTAACCATATAATTCTTTTAATACATTCTTATCAAGATACATTACAACTCTCTTAAAAGTATTGTCTTTTTAACCGACTTTTGTAAGAAAAGGAGGTTATCAATTGAACTGTTTTTCTTAGGTTTTTCTTTTTGTTAAAAATTAATTTATATAGAATTTTAAAAGTTTTGTCTTGTATGAAATTTTAGAAATTATCACTTATTACATTATCAATTATCACATTTCCATTTCTTTGCTCTGGTGTTGAGGCAAGGGTGGCATTGAGTTTTGCCACTCAACACGCAATGCCTCTTGAATTTGGCAGAAAGTGGGGAATGGAGTTTCTTAACACTAGGTTCCCCCTGTCTGCCCTGCTGTGTGCGGGATACAGTGTGAAGCTGAAAAAAAAATTATCACTGCTGTGCTGCTGCTGTATGATAAGTAATAGTGTTTTTTTTTTCCAGAATATGTACAGACAGATTCAAGTCTTACTTGGTCTATTTAAATCATACAAGCCTGAATATGTACCTGAGGATGTACCTTCAATATCAATACATACAGCATTTAGAAAAATTAATGCAACTTTATTACAAAGATTTCAACAGCACCAAGTATGAATATAATATAAAAATAAATATATTAATAAAAATAAACTATATATATATGTTTATTTTTATTAATTCTCAGATTACTGGTCAGCCAGCTGTTAGCCAGTAATCTGATTCTAGCTAATAAAGTTATGTTTCTAAGGCTTAAACTTACTGCTAAACTAACTATAAGTATTAAACTGATAGTATTGTTACTATTAGTACTAACCTATAATCTTCATGGTACCACATTAATTAATTGTTTCCTAACTTCTTTTATTATAGCTACCCGAAAAATGCCTGCAATTTAAAATTAAACTATTTTTCAATTTTATTTATAGAGAAATCGAAATAACCAAGACAACTTGGATCGGCTTTTTTGGGTTAATCCACTGAATTCCGTAAGTTTATAATGATGTTTTGTTTTAATGGTAATTTTTAAGTAAATGATTTAATCATTAATTAATTAATCTATAATTGTATTTATAGGGAGCTGGTAAGAAAGCTGCTCCACTGGTACCTAATATGGAGTATACACATGTTGGTTCAAGGCAATATGATGACGATAGTCAGAAGACATACTTAGATTTTTCAGAGTAAGTAATGTCTTAATTTATTATTTATGTAAAATAGTCTTAATGGAAATATAATATTTTAAAATGATATACACGAAATATTTGATTTCGTTCGTTTTCTACTCCGGGGGTTGGGTTTTGATGAATTAATTTAATATTTTCATTGCCGCGCTACGGTAAGAAGACAAAGCGCGGCATAAAGTCTGGCCACCGATACTATAATGCGCATCTATCCTGCAATATACGTGATACGGCGTGAAGCTAATGTCCAATTTAAAATATATTTCCAGTCCAGTCTCCCTGCTCCAGTACAGCTCGCAGCGTGTAATGTGTCGGCCTGATCGCCTGCGCGCGTGCCTCATTAACGAGGCGGGGCTCGCGCTCCTCGCGCTGGCCGACTGCGCCGATCACGCGTTCATGTCTTACGATCTGCACCATTTGTTGACTTTTTGTAAGTAATTTTTGCTTTTATTTTTTTTCTTATTGAGGCTATCGTGGTTTAGTTGTGTCCTATATTCCTATTATTTTTATTTCCCCAATTTACCATTCAATATCCGGAATCTATACTATATATCATATATCTATAGAAAAGTCGTTTCTGTACATTAAATATAACAAAAAATTAGCCAGGGTGTTAAAGAGTAACTAACAGAATCCATTTCCAGCATTTTTGGAATTTTTGTCTGTTTATATTATCACGTATTACGTAAAAAGTACGCAACACAACACACAACAAACTTAAGCAACTTTTATACATAAAAATTAGTTTTTATCTCATTGTATTCACTTTAATCTATACAAAGATATGTATTTGAGTTTTTAAAAAGTTCATATAGGAGATAGTAGAAATAGACACACACTATCTATTGGCAACAAATGGTAGGTACTAAAGTATCTTGATAACATATAAAACATACTGTTGAGTTAAACATTAATTTCGTCGGGAAGAATATTAATCATTCTAATACTTTCTTTAATACATTCTTTCATCCTTACCAACCCAAAATTTCCCACCGTTTTCTTTTCGCTCCTTCACAGAACGTGATGTTAATAAAACTATTCTGTCTGTCTCTTCGAATGCTGTCGGTACTGATTGTATTAGTCGCAAAATGATCCTACCTATCCTCGATATTATTACTCCTGTCTTGACCCATATCCTTAACTATTCTACCACTGTTAATGTATTTCCAGAAGCGTGGAAATGTGCACAAATAATTCCTCTTCCAAAAAAATGTAATCCTGAGCATAATGCTGATTTCCGTCCCATATCTGTTCTGCCGTTCCTTTCCAAAGTCCTTGAAAAACTTATCCACACCCAACTAAATACATTCATAAACAATCATTCCATCCTAAGTCCTTTCCAATCTGGTTTTCGTCCAGGACACAGTACCACATCTGCGCTAATCAAAGTTACAGATGACATTCGTCGAGCTATGGATAGAAAGCAACTCACAATTCTCGTACTTCTTGACTTTAGCAATGCTTTTAACAACGTCGATTACGACATTTTGTTGAGTTTGTTGCGTTCTATTAATATATCTCCGTCTGTGATTGACTGGTTTCAAAGTTACCTTAATGGCCGTAGACAGCGCATTCGTATTGAGAAGAAGGTCTCTTCATGGTGTGCTGTCCAGGCTGGGGTACCTCAAGGTGGTGTTTTATCTCCATTACTCTTCGCAATTTTCATTAATTCTATTACTAATCGTATTTCGTGTCCCTATCACATGTATGCAGATGATATCCAAATTTATAGCCATTCTACTCTAGATAATTTGTGTAATTCAATTAATATTATTAACAATAATTTGATTTCAATTGCGGACTGGAGTAAGTTTTATGGCCTTAAGGTTAACCCCATTAAATCGCAAGCAATATTAATAGGAAGCCCTAGCATGATTGCACGGGTTAACTGTGATTATCTTCCATCGATAACCTACAATGACACTGTTATCCCATATTACAGTACAGTCAAAGATCTTGGAATTCATCTAGACCAAACGCTATCATGGTCCGTACAGATGACAAATGTAAGCAAAAAAATTCTCCGTACCTTAGGCTCTCTCCGACGTCTTCGTTCTGTTTTACCTATTCCCACCAAAGTTATGTTAGCAAATTCTCTTCTTCTCTCAATTCTCGACTATGCGGACGCAAGCTATCCTAACTTAACCGAGGACTATGTAAACAAACTTGAACGACTTCAAAATCTTGCTATTCGGTTCATATTTAACTTACGCAAGTATGACCATGTTTCCGAATTTCGTTTGAAGCTCAAGTGGCTCCCTATCCGTTGTCGCCGGAATCTACGTATACTTTCAATTCTGTACTGTGTGTTATTTACCCATAAGTCTCCGCCTTATTTAAGGGAAACTTTTGAATTTTTAGGAGCGCATACAAGTAGGATGAGATCTACTAAGAATCTCTCTTTAAGATTCCCTACTTACACAAGTAAGTTTTATGAGAACTCGTTCGTGGTACGAGCGATAAATCTTTGGAACGACTTGCCACTTCCTATTAGACGTTCCAAATCTTTACGTATATTTAAAAAATCTGTTAAAGAATATTATCTTAAGACCTATACTTTATAAAGACGTTTGATTATTCTATTTACTTAATATATATTTTGTTATTATATGACATCAATATATATTATATATGTATATTATTATGTATTAGTCTATTATATTACTTTATATATTGTACTATTTTATAAATATTTGTGTATTAAGTTTATGTATTAGGATAAAATATTATTTACGTATGTTTATTTAATTGCACCACCCACTATTTGTTTTAAATTTTATGTCTCCTAACCTCAAGGTTGTCTGGAAGAAATCGCTAATTAGCGATAAGACCGCCTTTGTACTTCACACTATGTTATAAGTACTAGATGTAGTTTGTAACTTTGTTTTCTTCTGTTTGTGGTGTACAATAAAGTATAAATAAATAAATAAAATAAAATAAATACTTTAGTAAAACATAAATCCTCAGGCGAAACCTCGGTCAGGCCGCTGGTTTGGAATAGAAAAGAATGTCTTAACCTATAGGGATTACGTTTACTCTCCCTGCCCTGCTAAATAAATAAAAAATAGTAAATTTTATGAATATTGATGTCTTGCATTGATAAAATTTTAATAATTGCTGAGGACTACATAAGAATTAATAGTAGTTAGTTATTCACCAAATTGAAAACACATTTTTTTTCAGCTTCATGTTTTATCCCATATATAGATATATGCCTCGATGATAATTTACATTATTTATTCTAATTTTTTTTTTCAGACTTTTTGGAATCGTCGCCTCATAGTTATGTACAAAAACAACATTTTTTGCACAGACTGGCTTTATTTCAGTCAACACTGATGCAGGGCTTACCAGTAGTTACCCATTTCTTGGCACAGTTCCTACCATTTTGGAATGAAAAGGACTTCTTTGCTGAGGTAATAATTTAATAATTTAAAAAACATTTAACATAATAACATAATTTTAAAATTAATGTCTTTGTTATATTTATATTATTATATTTATATCTGGCACAGTAGGACAGGCTCACAGAGTATGTGATACTATAAGAAAGTCCCTACAACAAAAGGAGTACTGCTCGGCAGCATTCATTTGACAAGGTCTGGTACAAAGGTTTACTATGTAAAATATCCAGCAGGCATTTGACAAAGTCTGGCACAAAGGTTTACTATGTAAAATTAAACAGAATGTCACACACTCTTATTTTCCTGTGTTCAAGTCTTACCTGGAGGATCTTTTTTTTTTTATATGGAAAAAGGACAAGGCAAACGAGCGTTCGGGTCTCCTGATGATGATCACCGCCGCCCACGACCCCGTGCAGCAGTAGAGGTGCTAGCTAGCTACAGGTGCGTTGCCGGCCTTTGAGGTGGTAATAGACGCGCTTTTTGAAGGTACCCATATCGTACCGACCTGGAAACACTACCGCGGGTAGGCTATTCCACAGTTCGGTGGCGCGTGGAAGGAAATTTCTACGAAACCGCACAGTAGTGGAGTGCGACATATCCAGATGGTGTGGATGATATTTAAGTTTGTGACGTGCTGTGCGATTAGAAAATTCGGCGGCAGATAACAGGTCAAACAGTTCTTCAGAACACTCACCATGATAAATGCGATAGAGAACGCACAGTGAGGAGATGTCTCTACGCAGAGCCAAAGTGTCAAGCCTTTCCCAGCTTACTGGGTCCTCAATGATTCGAACAGCCCTACGTTGTATGCGATCAAATGGGTCAAGCTGATACTGGGGTGCACCAGCCCAGAGATGAGAACAGTATTCCATGTGTGGCCGAACCTGGGCCCTATATAGGGCCAATCGGTGTTTTGGCGTGAAGTACCGTCTCGCTCTATTGATGACCCCCAGTTTCTTCGAGGCCAACTTGGCCTTGCTTTCCAGATGGTCGCGATTCTGGCAGTCACTCGGAACATTAAGGCCCAATATGCTGATACTGGTCGCAGCTGAAAGGGGATGTTCTGAAAGACTGGCGATACGAATGGGGGTTTTTTTAGTGGTTAACGCGCAAACCTGTGTCTTCAGGGGGTTAAATTGGACCAGGTTCTTTTCACTCCATAAAGAGACATTCTCGAGGGATGCCTCAACAGAAGACACAAGCTTATTTCGGCACTGTTCAGCGTTTTCCCGAGAAAGACTTGCGCGGCCGGAGTAAACAGCGTCCACCGTGCTATCATCTGCATAGCAATGAATGCTAGAATCTTCCAGCATGTAGTTGATATGCAAAAGAAACGGGGGGGACATATATATGCGCGGGGGAAATATATATGCGTATATATGCGTGGGGGACAGCACGCAGCCTTGGGGAACGCATTCGTTCACGGGCATATGATTGGAGCAAAAACCGTCGACAGCGACCTTGATGCTGCGCCCAGTGAGAAAGCTGGCGATCCACCTGCATAAGTTCTCGGGAAGCCATAGGATGGAAGCTTAGCAAGGAGCGCCCCATGCTACGCTCGATCAAAGGCCTTCGCCATGTCCAAACTAACTGCCAGGCCCTCTCAGGAGCGACCATGGCGGAAGCCATATTGACGGTCATTAATCAATCGGTGATCCTCTAGATAAACCAAGAGTGCCGACATAAACGCGTAAGCACCGGTGTCAGCTCAGGAGCACAAGAACGAAGCCATCCAGCCAGGGGAGATGCCATCTGGCCCGCTCGACTTGTGGATGTCCAAAGAGGACAGAG
Organism: Heliconius nattereri; assembly: GCA_013403645.1. Lineage (NCBI taxonomy): Eukaryota > Metazoa > Arthropoda > Insecta > Lepidoptera > Nymphalidae > Heliconius > Heliconius nattereri. The sequence goes on from JAAIXI010000230.1 coordinate 7,806,406, forward strand.
CTCGCCTTACAGCTTTTTGGCTGAACTTAACCTCAGGCATTGAGCTCTGGCACCGCGGGATGGTCGGTGGCGTTGATCCTTGGTCATCTTGGCAAAGAGAGCGCCCAGGAGATCGGCTTTCTCTTTCGCCGTATGGACCAAGATGTCATTCCCCTTGCGTAAAGGCGGAAGCGAAAGCTGGCTGAAGTTGCCGAGTGCCACCTTTGAGAGTGCCCAAAACTGGTGAGTTCCGGATGGGTAGCTCTCAAGCTTCTCACCGATTTTGGCGATATGCTCGGACCTTGCTTTGGCAATTTGCCGTTTAAAGGACCAAGAAGCCCGGTTATACTCTCTTTTTGAGGCTATCTACGCGGGGGTGCCTCAAGGATCTGCCCTGGGCCCAACGCTCTACGCCTTGTTCACTGCAGGCCTCCCGCTGACACCAGAAACAATTACAGCCTCTTTCGCAGACGACACTGCTTTATTATCAAGCCATAAGGATCCAAAACAAGCATCAGAGAACCTGTAAAAGGACCTGGATAAAGTATACAAATGGCTGCAAAAATGGAAAATTATGGCTAGTACCACAAAGTCAGCTCAGGTGATATTCGCCCATAAAAGAGGAAGCTGTCCACCTGTAAAGTTGGCCTATATACTCGACCCCACAGCACATCAACCGTAGATTTACCTGGAGGCACCACATGAAATGTACAAAGCAAGAGCTGCAACTAAAGTACAATAGCCTGTACTGGATGCTGGGAAGGAACTCAAGACTTTCTATGGACAACAAACTTCTTATCTACAAAGTCATCCCATCTGGACATACGGCCTGCAACTTTGGGTCAGTGCAAGCGACTCCAACCTAAATATAATCCAGTGCCAACAGAACAAGATCCTAAGAACAATTGCAAAAGCACCTTGGTATATAACAAATAATGAAATTCACGAGCACCTCGGGATGAGAAAAATTAAGGAAGAAATTCGGAGTCTGGCAGCTAAGTACGAAGAGAGGCTAATCCATCACCCCAATCAACTTGCTCGCCAACTCACCATGCACCATTATGTGAAGCGATTAAAGCGACACCATATCCAAGAGCTAGAAGCCCGCCATTAGCTCTGGGCAGCATATGAGTTGATGCATTCGATCCGAAAAAAAACACAAGGCAAGCGAGCGTACGGGTTACCTGATGGTAAGTGATCACCGCCGCCTACGACCCCGTGTAACACCAGAGGGGCGGGCTACAGGTGCGTTGCCGGCCTTTAAGGTGGTGAAAGACACGCTTTTTAAAGGTATCCATGTCGTTTCAACATGAAAATACTACCATAGGTAGGCCATTCCACAGTTACGTTCCGTGTGGAAGAGAGTTCCTAACCGAATCCAAACCGCACAGTAGTAGAGTGGCACGTATCCAGATGATGCGGATGATACTTGATTTTGTGATTTACTGTCGGTTAGAAAATTCGGCGGCAGGTAACAGGTCGAACAGTTCTCCAGAACACATGGGGTAGATAACGCATAGCGAGCACATATCTGCACACAAAGCCAATATTGCAAGCCATTCACACATCATTGAGTCTCCAACGATCCGAACGGCTCTACGTTGTATGCCGTCCGTATGTATCAAATAGATCAAGCTGATTCTGGTATGCATCAGCCCAGAGATGAGAACAGTACTCCTCGGTACTCGGTACTCCTCCTCTCCTCGAGATGAGAACAGTACTCTGCGAACCGAAAGTTGGGCACATTGGGCCTTAGCGTTACCTCTTATTAGGGGAGTGTTTTGGAAGACTGGCGACACCACAAATGGGGTTTAATTTTAATGGGGTTTAGTGGTTAACGCGCAAACTCTTGTCTTTTTGGGGATGAATTGAATCAATTTCCTATCAACCCATTAGGAAACATGTCATTAATCAATCGGTCATCCTTCAGGTAAACCAAGAGCTGGCTTTTTATGATGCTCTCTATCACTTTCGAGAACAGGGAGGATAGCAACAGGCCTGGAGTGGATCAGAAACTTTGAGATCGGCTACGCCGACTCAGTAAAAGTGGCGAAAAAAACACGTTAGCACCGCTGTCAGCTCAGGAGCGTATGAACGGAGCACTAAAGGAAGGATGCCGTCTGGCCCGCTCGACTTGTGATTATCCAAAGAAGACAGAGATCGCCTGATAGCTTTTTGGTTAAAGTTAACTTTTGGCATTGAGATCTGGTACCGCGGAAAGGTTGGCGGCGTTATTCTTCGGTCAGCCATTTTTTTTTCACGGGGGGAAGTTCTCATGGACTACTTCCGCCCGGGGAAGGTGGAGGGGCGTGCCGGACTCTTACCGGCTATAACCACCCTGGTATCTCCACGCACGGGAGTGTGGGGCCCCGGGAGTCCAAATTCATCCACAGCCCCACACTAGTGCTGGCCAGGTCTGTCTGAGCTTCGTCTCTTGTGCTGGGTAGTAAGACCTCGTGCATCGTCTCAGAGGCGCGCGCGCCTGCTACACGGGTCTGTCAAATAGGGAAGCGGGGATTTCCCCAAGTCCCTCGCCCCTGGATCCATTCATGGGGGCCAGAGAGAGCGTTGTCCGCCTTTCTCCTGCACCTAGTGTGCCTTCTGCGGCCGGGGAAGGGAGCTAACATCTCCCTCTCCGCTCCGTAGTTTACTTCTGCGATATCACGTCCAACCATCCATCCTCCGCACTACGGCAGGCAGCGACAGATCGCCTTCTACTTCATTTGTGAGGACACGGCGTTGGTCCTCCCAAGCTACACACTCGGCGAGCGTGTGTTGCACCTCCCCGCAATGGGCACAGTGGTGACACTGAGCGTCCGGCTCCCTGTCTATGCGGCGCAGGTACTTGCCGAAGCAGAATTCTTCGGTCACTCAAAACCAAGTTTGAGGTAAATTGACCAAGATGTCATTTAATGTGCGCCCTTTGAGGGCGCCCAAAAGTGATGGATTCCGGACGTGCCGCTCTCAAGGTTCTCGCCGATTTTGACGATATACTCGGAACTTGCTCTGGTAAGTTGCCGTTTAAAGTACCTAGAGGCTCGACTATACTACCTATTTGAGGAATTCTTATTCGGATCCTTAGTAACTAGAGCCACTGCCCAGATTTGATATGCCTCGCGGTTGCTAAAGGCAGCATGTTTGCAATACGTATCAAACCAAGGCTGTGATTTGTCACAGATTGGCACTATTGTGCTAAGAATATAAAGTTCCATGTCCTGCAGAACCACATCGGCAACGGCAGCGGCACAGGTATTAGGATCGTCGGAAGAGAAGCAAACCGGCTCTCAGGAATAAAATCAGCAAAATGTACGCATCGCAACCCAATCCCCCTTTTCCCCAATAGCAACCGTTACAGGTATAGTCAATAATATACGCAATGATATCCATACAGTTGATAACAGTTCTTGTAAGTTGCGATCTTTAATAAAATTCAAAACAGACCGGACATAAACGGGCAGACGCCCGGCGCGGCGCCCCTGGGCGGTCGCCTAGGCTCACCCTACCCTAACGCCGCTACTGGGTCTACAAATAAAGTAATAATAATAATAATACCTCGCCCCTGAAGAATAGTACGATCTTTGATGGAGACGCGAGACATGTAGTTCAAGCGAGCGAAGTCGCGGGCGGGCCGCTAGTATTAAATATTTTATTCCTACGAGTGGAAATCAAAACCATAACGGTCGCGCGGTATTTATGGCTCATTAATATATTTTTTTATTATTTACAGATATTACGGCTGGTTGAATGGGTCCATATAGAGGGCGTGCAACATATCAGTGTTATAATGGACACGTTATCGAAAATTTTGTACAGAGCTGCATCTATAGAACAGTGTGCTATATTAAAGAGTTTAACGACAATGTATACGAATTTGGTAAGAAAAATTATTAGAGTACTTAATAATATTAGGTGTACAAATAAGTTTCCACCGTTTTGTTGTAGATGGCGCGGCACAGTGTCCGTTAGTTTTCGTAGATGATAACCTAATATTAATTACTTTGGTCATTCAAGAACAACATAACCTACTAATATAATTGACTTCATATTGGTAAATATAATTTTTGGTAGTTGAAAATGTCCAAATTTGAGCCAAGTAAGCGTCATTTGCGGGAAATATTAGTTTACTTCTTTAATTTAAATAAAATCTGCTGCTGAGGCGCATCGATTGCTCGTAGAAGCATATGGTGAGCATGCTTTGAGTGAGAGAACGTGTCGTGAGTGGTTTCATAGGTTTAAAAATGGCGATTTCGACGTAGGAAGACAAAGATCGCAGTGGAAGGCCAAAAATTTACGTGGATGCAGAATTAAAGGAATTGTTGGAAGAAGATTCATCTCAAACACAAAAAGAACTTGCTCTTACATTAAAAGTCACTCAGCAAGCAGTATTACATCGTTCAAAATCATTAGGAGTGATTCATAAACAAGGAAATTGGGTTCCGTATGAATTAAAGCCGAGAGATATTGAACGCAGATTATGCTTAAGTGAAATATTGCTAGCTAGACATAAGAAAAAGGGATTTTTACATCGTATTGTAACTGGTTATGAGAAATGGATACATTATGATAATCCAAAAAGAAGAAAATCATGGGGATTACCTGGCCACGCGTCAACATGGACAGCAAAACCGAATGTTCACGGAAAAAAACTCATGCTATATATTTGGTGGGATCAGCTGGGTGTAGTATAATATGAGTTGCTTAATCCGAGCGAAACAATAAACGGAACCCTCTATCGAACACAATTGATGAGATTGAACCGAGGTCTGAAGGATAAACGCCCTCAATACTATTCTAGACACGAAAAAATTAAAATTCTCATTTCATACTAAAAAAATAAAATCGAAATTCTTCTGCATGATACTGCTCGTCCACAGGTTGCGGCTCCCGTGAAAAAGTATTTGTAAACACTTGATTGGGAAGTGTTATTCCACCCGCCGTATTCACCCGACATTGCACCGTCGGATTATCACCTGTTCCGGTCCATGGCGCACGCTCTGGCGGAGCAGCGGTTCACATCTTATGAAGATACCAAAAATTGGGTTGATTCGTAGATAGCCTCAAAAGACAAGGAGTTCTTCAGACGTGGGATCCGAATGTTGCCTGAGAGATGGGAAAAAGTAGTTGCAAGTGCTGGACAATATTTTGAATAAACTTACATTGCCGTTCTTCTATAATAAATATTTAATTTTTGATAAAAAACGGCGGAAACTTATTTGTACCCCTAATAATAGGGTTGTATTTTGTATTTTTTTTTATTGATTATCATGTTTATATGATTATCATGTATATATCATTTCGTATAATAGTAAATAATACAATGAATGATATAATATATTTTTATCAAAATGGTATATAATTAATTAAAGAAATAAAAAATAAATCAGCTTCACGCTGTAACCCGCACACAGCAGGGTAGGCAGAGGGAACCTAGTGTTAAGGCACTCCGTTCCTCACTTTCTGCCGAATTTTGGAGGCATTGCGTGTTGAGTGGCAGGACTCACGCGCTTTGCCTCCACTCCAGGGCGAAGAAATAGAAATATAAACGTAAATAAATATTTCACTTCCTCGAGTGGAGATCGAAACCACAACCGTCGCGTTGCAGTCACACCTTTGTGCCGCTGCGCCACAATTATAAACGTGAAGTTTTGGCTCTAATAACAAGATACAGTTCGGCGTTGAGTTACGCCACTCGACACATTAAGCGAAAATTATTGAAAGGTTTTTATTAATATTACTAGGCATTAAAATTAATTTTTATTACTAGGCATCCCTGTGTCTATACGTCCACATGCGGGATACATTATGAACCTTAAAAAGTGTATTCTTATTACAATTTTAGATATTCGTCAGTACAAGATCACGGCGCCACTTTCTGGATCTACAGCCTTCTGAAACAATTAATACAGAGACAATGACAATGGTTGCTGATAAAATTGGTGATATGTGTAACAGATGTTTGCAAACTTCTCCAGGTAAGAAAATGTTAATTTATCCAGTAATTTACGGATTTTATGAGAGAACCTGATGTTAAAATACAGTTTATTTTGCTAAAGTTAACACTGGTATACGAAAATTGTATTTAAAAACTGGAGTAAAATGATCACTTGATTCAAAATATAGCTAAATATTTACATCTGATATTTTGTGAGAGTTGTCACTATTATTAGATACATTTTATTTATGATGTGTCATTTAAATCTAATAGTAATATTTAACTCAATTACAGATGACATACGCTTAGTATACAGTGCGGTGTTGAGCGCGATCCAAGGCGTGCGGGCAGCAATGCGCACGGAGGCGGGGACGACACCCCATCCGCCACCGCGGCCGCTGCTGCTGGCGCTTTCCCTGCTGTCTAGCTCGGGCGCCACGCTGGATGCTCTGGCTTGTCTTATTATGATGTTTGTATCATTTTTATATATGTTTACTTTGTTTTCTACATATATTGACTCTACTATAAGGCAAGGGAAACCTTGTGTTAAGACACTGCGTTTCATTGTTATCCAATTTGCTTTTTTATTTTCATGCTGTATCCCGTACATATCATGGAAGGCAGAGGGAATAAAATGCTACATACAAAAAAGGTTTCATATCATTGTAGCTTTTACTCTCTGTATATTTATTATTTGTTGTCCATCCAAAGCCATCCAAATCTATGTAATAAATATTTATGTTTCCCCGATTCCTATTTAGTTTAACTATCTCATACATTAGTGCAAATATTGTGTTCATCCATAAATCCATGAATCCATCCACGGTCCCAAAATAAGTCTTGATGAACAAACTTTTGATGCTAAATTTGGCAATATTTTAACAGGTACAAAGACATATTGGTCATTATAAAGACGAAGCAAGGACGCACCCAGCTATATAAAGAACAAACGCAAATATTAAAAGCGTTCACATCAGATTTAATAACCTGTTTTTGTGAAGATTACCTCAGAGGTAGGAAGAATGGTCTGGTTTTTAGTAAACTGCATCCTCAGTTAGTGAGCAAATTGTCAGACATTATTCCCGATGTGGATTCTAAATTAAGTATACGAAATCATTTAGCATTGGCGCCCTTTACGTACATACAGCTAGAGACCATGGATGCTGATAGCAAAATGTGGTTTGAGACAGTTGTTAAGCAGGAGTATGATAATTTAAGTCAATTTGTAATGAAGACTATATTGAATATGTGCTGATATTAATATGTAATAGAATTTTTTATTTTATTTTAATCACCAACACAGCGTACACTAACAATTTAAACAGAAAATCGTGCAATTAATAACAAAGTTTCGCGGCAACTATAGGCGATGGCGACAAGCATATTTTACATCTACAATAGTATTTTTAAAATTTTTAATCAGATCATAAGAAAGCGGCACTTAGATCTCAGGGATTTCAATATTCAATGGCGAAATGTGTGTGTTTTTATTAAAGAAAATGACAAGGTAGGTACCTTCCTAGATATTGAATTGTAAGTTTGTTACAATGTTATTCAGTGGAGAAAACTTTCCTAGATTTGTTAAAGACGCAGGTGAAGCGAAAATATTAAATTTACCTTGCCTAAGTAGTTAGTCTACTTAGGGCTGACACAAGCAACAAAGTTAAAAGTTGTGGATAGTCTATTCTTCCATTAACTACATTTTGCGGTCATAGGAATAAGCAGTCTAGAAGGGTGGAGAATAATGTAACATACAATCTGTAATAGGGTCTACGAGTCGTGCTCCCCTGAAGTTTATTGATATAAGTTTGCTTGTAGGATTTTTCTTATTTTTGTTTTTTTTTCTTCCCGAGTTTTTAAGATAATGCGCAAAAATTCAGAAAGCCTTACCTACAGGGCGGCCACTACTCGTCGACCATATTGTATCTATAATTTTTGTTAAAGCTGAAGATAATATATGACATTATACATTTAAATGATGATTCTAAATTAAGAATGCAAAACTATTTAGTGTTGGCACCTTTCATATGAATATAGAGTTAAGAACATAAATCACACGGACGACCATGTGGTCAATTCAGTTGTATAGCAAGAGTATGACAATTTAAGTCAATATGTAATGCAAATATATAATCTATCATATTTAATAATGAAAATTTTTGATATATTTTTGACTTGACAATTTTTGATTTTTGAGATAAGATTTAAACATATTTGAATAGAGTTAATCTGTTTTCTCAAAGGAAATATGAATCTGTTCGACTATTATACTGTAAGTAATATTAGAATTACTTTCAACAATGTTAAATAAAATTACTTATTAAGAAAACATATAAGAATTTGAATGAAGCAAGATGTAAACCCGCGCCGCTTGGAAACCTTCCAAACGCTCTGGCCAACTATGGTGTACGATCTCAACCAGCTACGTCGAAATTCTTATGTTATGTAACAGGCGTTACAACTTTTGTAGGAGATTATTAAAAAAATCCGCTACCCAAAGGTAATTACTTAAACTTATCGTTTGGCGAGAGAGATTTTTATGTTTTCTTAATAGGTATTTTTTTCCTGAGTCTGGAATAATACAAAAAATGTAAAAAAAGAACCTAGCTAATCATTAATTCAGTTCAAAAGATCTTACAACTAAACACTTACCCACTCACACGAATAGAAGTTAATCCTTAATTGATATTTTTTGTACAGTAAATACAATTAATAAAAAACAATTGAGGCCGTTGTGGCGCAGCGGCACAAGGGTGTGTAACGCGACGGTTGTGGGTTCGATCCCCACACGAGGAAGTGAAATATTTATTTACGTTTGCTTATATTTCCATTTTTTCGCTCTGGTATCGAGGCAAAGCGTGGCATTGAGTTCTGCCACTCAACACGCAATGCTTCCAGAATTCGGCAGAAAGTGGGGAACGGAGTGTCTTAACACAAGGATCCCTCTGCCTACCATGCTGTGTGCGGGACACAGCGTGAAGCTGATTTATTTTAATTTAAAAAATCTAGACAAACTTTGTAGATAACCTTATGCAAGTACAGTATAGTCTACTCTGAGAGTGACTGGGCATTTTTCATTACTGTCACAAAAATAGTAAAATAAATATGGTGATACAATAAGAAAAAAAAGGACAATGTGCTACAACTATTAGGTATTTTAGAATATTGTGCATTAAAGGTTTATTACCCTTAAAATACAGACTTATATAGACTAAGGTAAACTATGTTCTCTTGTGTATACAGAAAAACACGACAGTATAAGTAAGTGCACATATGTAGTGTCAATTGACAGTACATATGTGCTTAGAATTTTCGTGTATCTTTTAATTAGTTATTTTATAAATAATTTTAAGACTTCTTGATAATTTTTATGTCATTATATAACTTCTTTTATCCAAATTTGATTATTATTTTAAATAAATATGAAGACGCTATCTTGTAACTTTGTTATTATAAAAATCTATCTATATAGTGAATATTGATGATAATGACTGAATAATTAAGTAATATTTTTAATAAAATACATTTGAGGTGACCAATGTGTTTTATTTAATTATCTTAATTCTTTTAAAAAAATCTATGAGGAGATGGTATTAAGTACTTAAACGAAAGGTTGAAAGGTCAGACTAACATTAGAATAGGATACTTGACTTAAACACACAGTACATTAAATGACTATTTAATATAGTATTTGGCTTTTGTAATTTTTTTAGATACAGTTTTAAAAATGTATTTTTACTTTTTTATTAAAAATCGAAAACGGTATCTGCCGTGTCGGCGTTAAGTTTATTTTGTTCGTGACCCATTAAAACCAAACAACTAAACTAGCTAGAGGTTGAATAAATATTCTCATTTAGTGTAGAAGTCTCATTTTAAATTTAAATTGTGAGATTTGTAATTAAAATTAAAACTTCACGCTGTATCCCCCCTACACAGACAGACCTAGTATTAAAACTCCGTTTTCATTCAGACACTTCCGTGTCACGCTTTCCGCCAAATTCTCTAGGCATTCGGTTGAGTGGTAGAACAGTCGACACCGCGGTTAGCCTCGTTTCCAGAGCGGGAAATGGAACTATTAAATATTTTATTTCCATGAGTGGGAATTCAACCCATAATCGTTGTTTTCAGTCGCACGCTTGTGTACGTTACGACAGCCTCATACCTTTATTCTTCAAATGTAGTGGACCTAACTTTACCTGTATAAACTACGAAGTATAACACACATATATATATATATATATATATATATATATATATATATATATATATATATATATATATATATATATATATATATATATATATATATATATATATATATATATATATATATATATATATATATATATATATATATATATATATATATATATATATATATATATATATATATATATATATATATATATATATATATATATATATATATATATATATATATATATATATATATATATATATATATATATATATATATATATATATATATATATATATATATATATATATATATATATATATATATATATATATATATATATATATATATATATATATATATATATATATATATATATATATATATATATATATATATATATATATATATATATATATATATATATATATATATATATATATATATATATATATATATATATATATATATATATATATATATATATATATATATATATATATATATATATATATATATATATATATATATATATATATATATATATATATATATATATATATATATATATATATATATATATATATATATATATATATATATATATATATATATATATATATATATATATATATATATATATATATATATATATATATATATATATATATATATATATATATATATATATATATATATATATATATATATATATATATATATATATATATATATATATATATATATATATATATATATATATATATATATATATATATATATATATATATATATATATATATATATATATATATATATATATATATATATATATATATATATATATATATATATATATATATATATATATATATATATATATATATATATATATATATATATATATATATATATATATATATATATATATATATATATATATATATATATATATATATATATATATATATATATATATATATATATATATATATATATATATATATATATATATATATATATATATATATATATATATATATATATATATATATATATATATATATATATATATATATATATATATATATATATATATATATATATATATATATATATATATATATATATATATATATATATATATATATATATATATATATATATATATATATATATATATATATATATATATATATATATATATATATATATATATATATATATATATATATATATATATATATATATATATATATATATATATATATATATATATATATATATATATATATATATATATATATATATATATATATATATATATATATATATATATATATATATATATATATATATATATATATATATATATATATATATATATATATATATATATATATATATATATATATATATATATATATATATATATATATATATATATATATATATATATATATATATATATATATATATATATATATATATATATATATATATATATATATATATATATATATATATATATATATATATATATATATATATATATATATATATATATATATATATATATATATATATATATATATATATATATATATATATATATATATATATATATATATATATATATATATATATATATATATATATATATATATATATATATATATATATATATATATATATATATATATATATATATATATATATATATATATATATATATATATATATATATATATATATATATATATATATATATATATATATATATATATATATATATATATATATATATATATATATATATATATATATATATATATATATATATATATATATATATATATATATATATATATATATATATATATATNGTGTCAATGATTGGAGAATTCATATCATATTTTGCCAGTATTTAGCCACGTCGACTGCGGCATCTGTTGCCTCCATCAGATCGTCATGTGAGCAGGTGAATGGGCATTTCGGGCAGTAGGGTAAGTGTGCCATCGTTTGTGGATCGGCGCCACAGTCACAGGGTGACTTGTCCCTCAGTTCGTACCCCCATCTCACGAGAAGCTCTTTGCATCGGCCAACCTGGCTCCGTAAACGATACTCCCATGTTGGCCACTGCAAGTTGTAACCTGCGGGTAGGCACTCTTTGGGGGGGACCTCCGAAGGGGTTAGTCCGCCCCTGCTGCAGACATATATAAAAGTACAACGCATCTATCGTATTTAATTAAATAAGGAATAATACTGAATTGCCTAAAATAAATTCGAAAATATTCCTGCGCTCTTTGTAATTTCTCTCTATTTTTAAAATTTTGCCTTCTTTGATAATAGGTAGGTACTGTGCATTTATTCACGCGAATATCAGAAACAGCTTAACCGACTTAAATGCAGTTTTCACTATTGTATTTTGGCGAACTTCTCTTAACATTTAGAATTTGTTTTATTTCAATCGGTTCATAAATTAAAAAAATGCATGCAATATGCATGTGATAATATTGCTACAACATAAATGTTTTATTAAATCACTGCAACTTTAGTTATCAATATATGGATATTGTCTATGAAATCATAATGTTATTAAATCACGAAAGTAATTCAGATGAGAAAATAAATTATTGTTAAGTAGGTACATGGGCGCAGCCGCGGGCAGGTCGCTAGTATAAGATAAGAAGAGAGGAAGATGCGTCTTGTGACAAGTTTGTTATCTTTTAAGACATCTAAAACAAATACCCTGTTCAAACATCATCGTAACATTGTCTCATGAAATTTAATTATGAAGCAACAAAAACTGTTCATTCAATATAATAAAACGCATTATGTACGTACGTCAACTGCATAACATAAAGTCAAATTTAAAAAAAAATACATAAATTACAAACGATAAGTAACAATACAATTTTTGGGTATAAAACATAGGATCTCATTTTCATACTTTTTAAAATTAGTAGTTAAATTGTTATTTTTATTTATTATTACGAATTAATTAGTCATCGCTTAGGCGCACCGCAAACATAGACTTGTACGCCTGTATGGGCGAATATGACAACAGTCCACCAGCCGTGAAGATTTTTATGTCCAATTACTGTACCGTCAACAAGTCGTGGCCGACTGAAGTTAGTTGTAGATGACTGCTCAGATTTAATTAAGAAAAATCAGCTTCACGCTGTATCCCACACACAGCAGGGTAGGTAGAGGGAACCTAGTGCTAAGACACTCCGTTCCCCACTTTCCGCCGAATTCTGAAGGCATTGCGTGTTGAGTGGTGGAGCTCATCGCCGCTCTTTGCCTCGACACCAGAGCGAACAAATGAAAATACGAATTTCATTTCATCGAGTGGGGATCGAACCCACAACTGTGGCGTTACAGTCACACTCTTGTACCCCACGACGGTCTCTTAATTATAGGATTTTTTAAAATTATTTTCCCACCGAGTGAATAACACTCAAAAAATCTGATAAATTAACTGCAGAACGGCCACCACGAGTTGCTGACCGTACTGTTCTTCCACTTGACACGTACTCTTTTCTTTGGTGTAGGTACCTTGTCGGTAAAAAGTGTCTAAGTTTGCGCAGCGCCTTAAGGACGCAATAGACGCAAATTAATCATACTGCCTCATAATGTTCAAGTACCGTTATACCGTACTCCCGGACGCCCAAGGAAGCGCTGGTTGGATGTCGTGATGCAGGACATGAGAGCCAATGGTCTAACCACCGAGGACGCAAAAGATCGTGCAAAGTGGAGTAGGCAGACCCTGGTAATAGCCGGGATTAATGTCAGGAAGAAGAAGAAGATCTGTCAAACCCATTTATCTTGAGACCACGTGGAGCTGTGCATAAAGCAAATAGATCGACGTCCTTTGAAACAAGCACACATAAATATTAAGCATTTATGTATCGTTTTTGCTGCATTTCCTATGAAATTCGCCGTGTAATCAAAACCAATAGAGTAGTTTCCGTGGATCTACCGTTATGAATATGGCACAGAGTGAAAACTTACGTTATAAATAATGGAAAATATCCAAAAATTACAAATGGTGGATATTTCCCAGAAAAAAATAATTACAAAACTAATATTTATTTAAAAATATAAGCAAAATTTATCAACTTCATTCGCCGCGCTATCATCAGATATTAAAATAACTTATAACAAACCAACTTACTAAATTCATATAAAGTGATTGCCTACGTATGCACACATGCAAATTTAACGTTGTCAATTTTTTATAACTTGTACTTTCCTTAAAATTGGTACGGAACCTTCGATGGGCGAATCCGGCTTGCACTTGACTGGTTTTTTGATTATGAGAATCAGTGAGAAATATCCCAATTTGTCTTTCGTACTTTAGGATAACGAAAAGTGTTTTTTATTAAATATTTATTGACAAGAAAAATAAATAAAAAATTTCAAATACTAGAAATTGTTTAGTATTTTTATTAAGACAGTACTAAAATTGGCGTCTATCCAAGACATTGTCCAAAGTATATTAAAATGATTGTAGTTATCTACACCATTTTAAATAAGTTATTTAAATAAGTTGGCATACCAGAAAACGTTTAAATCATTAAAAACTAAAATAATTATAAAATATTGTATCTTACTTAAATTATAATTTATAAGACATTGAACGTTTTTATTTTCTTTTATTTCTGACGCTCATATATTTCTCGTTGGTCCGTTCAAAAGCATAAATTATGGATACCGTGGTTAGAGAACGCCACGTAGCAGGGTGTCGCTCCCGCCCTCATCTCTCGACCCCCAGTCGATGAGAAATGTTTCGAGGACTTTTATACCCTTATGCCCCTTTTTGTGAGTGATAAGGAAATTGTGTTAATCGGACCCAGTTATTTTAATTTTTGACAAATGAGTTTAATGTTATTGTACAGGGTTTTTTATATATGGTCGCCTTTAATCCTACCTAGATATTTATATTATTTTTGAATCTAGATTAGACTATATATAGATATGTTAGTTATATATATTTGATTATTTTATTTCAAAAGGAATGTTTACCACAAAGTCCATACCTATTTCTATGAATTTGGAACACTGAACGTAAATACATAATTTGTTAATCATCATAAATAATTTTATGGAGAGTTTATAGATTAAAAATTTTATAATTTAAAGCGAATTATAAGAATTTCAGGACACGGCGGTATAAAAATTAAAATAAATTATATATTTTTTAAATAATTACCTCAAGAAATTGTAGTATTTTTTTATATTACAGTTTTTGAAATTTTTGATGTTAGTATTTTAATTATTTTATGTAAAACTACTTTTATTTTTACACCATTTATATTTCGTTAGAAGACTCCCACGGCTACCGACAGTTTGTTTCTCTTTGTAAAAATATGCGTAACTGGTAACAATTGATAGGGGAAGCGAGGATAAAGTAGTTCATATCTCGAACCCTTTGCTCCCCTACGCTCCTTTTATCCCTGCTCAAAAATCGCTTCGAGAGTCGTGTTTGCGATGCCGAGTAACTACCCTACTGGTCCCGTTTTCTTCCAAATTATGCTATAAGGGCGAGCGGTGTGTACTTACGCTTCCTAAAAAAATATATTATAAGCTTATAATATTTTTAACGAAATCACGATAATGTCAATGTTCTTATTAATGTGAAATCACATTAATAAGAAGAAAATGTGAAATAACAGTTCTTATTAATCTAACATTATAGTAAACTTAGAATGTAATTAATAGTTTTGATTAACATGTAAGATTTTATAGAAAATTACTACAATTTATGAGTTGGTTACATTATTGCTGATTGATGATGTGGCTATTTCAATCGCGTTTAGTAATTTAAAAATTGCTATGATAATCGTATATAGTATTATAGACGGTATCGATATAGATTGATCTTGTAGAGGGCTATATTTATCTTTTATTTTACTTATGCTCAAATTCTTGTTATAACAAAATAAATGATGCCTGGATGTATAATCCATTGATTATAATATTAATTATATTTTTTGTTTAATCGAGCTTGCATGGTTAAAGTATTCATCGTATATAACTCAGAACTCAGAATTAAAGTGTAGCCGAAAGTCAAAGCTCCCTTAACCTCTAAAATCAGCAAACACGGGCGCTGAGTCGTGCTAGTGTCGGTTAAAGCTCACCCGGCTGCTGTATGTATCCGAATCGATAAAATTCGGGTCCGCACCCCCGTGCGTTGCCATGGCGACGCGCCCGCCCGCCCCCGGCCTCCCCGCCACCCCGCCCGCCCTCCGCATCTCCGGGAACACCGAACACCGATGTTGACTTAGACGGATAGAGTAAGAGGCTTATTAATGGTTTTATGTTACTTTGCTTCTGCTCATAAAACGTTTTCTTTTAAATAGCGTTTCATCTCATTATAAGACTCTTTTTATAAATATATTCGAAAAAAATATATAAAATGTTCATCAATTATCTATTCAATTCAATATATAGATAAATTTTGTGTAACCGCGCTGGCTGTTATAAATGTGGCTGTAACGTCGGTATATATCGTGCCATCGCCATCTTGCCAGACCGCGTGACGCCATTTCAAATAGGGTAGTGGGTACGCTTTCTGTGTTACGTCTACAGAATTATTTACAATCGCCAGTTTGTATTTTTCTGGGGAGAACTTTTGCGAGAGAATGAGAAAGTAGCTTATGATCATTCATAATATAGTTCAGGGTTTGTCGCATGTTAAAATCTTACCTTTTTTATTTAATTTATTATGATAACAGTTACATTTGTATTGTACTTGTTATTAAAATAAGAATAAATTTATTGTACAATATTTTTACGAAAATTATTTTATTTTTTGCGCTCCCTTAGTTTGTTTTAACGGTAGAGCACGATCAGACTCCTAAGTTGGTTTAGGGTGCGTTAATAGGGGCTACTCTACCATTTCTCTTTTATGTTCGGAATATTATATTTATGAATCTGATATAAAGACTTAGATAATACACATACTTACTAATAATACGATTTGGTGAACATTGGCGTAGATGCTTCGTAGCTGTATGTTGACTAAATTTGCAAGTCCAGCCACCAGTATCCGTAGTATGAGATAATTCTTTATTATTATTCCCTTGGCGCAGTTTTAGCTCTTTTGTCTTTCACGGCAGGCAATAAAGAGGCAGACGCCTGGAAATGTGCTGCATTTATACAGGTTCCGAGCGCTTCTAACACAAAGATTGTGTTTTATTTTCTGCGCTCGACGCTCTTTTGCCGAGCCCTCTTATTGCTTTGCGACTAACAAGGTTTTTAATTATTTTCTTTTAACGTCACTTTCAGGAACACACGAACATTTTCTTTTTTTTTTTAAATGAATACCTAAGGGCTTTATTATGTAAATGGTTCTTATTATATTATTTTTGGTAGCGTAACCGTCAATTTTTTTTAAAATAACGTTAATCTACGTAAAATATAATTATAAATTTGTATTCGTTTCTAATTGAAATATATAAAGTAATAAATATTTTAGATAAATTATATAATCATAATTTGGATTAAATAACAAAAGGCATGAATCTGAACAATTAAAATTAGTTTCCTAACAATTTAAATTACTATAGTTAGCTTTATAGATATTATTTATATAACCATTGAACTATATGAATGCAATAATTAGAATATCTATTTATTGTTCTAACTAGAATAGTTATCGTCCGAGATAACATTTAAATCAATAGGTAAAAGCAAATTGTACGTTGGAATTGTAAAGCTGTAATTAGACAAAGGGTTTGTAATATTTTATGCTGTCTAAATTTTTTATCGCCATTTTGAACTTCGATTTTATTAATTTATCGTGATGGGAGAAAGAATAATTAATAAATATTACTTTGTTTCCTGAAATTAAAGTTTAATTTGCACAAAGAAGGGGTAGTTTAATAATCTGAGATGTATAAATTAATATTCAGTGGGTTTCTAATATGTAAGTTTACTATAGTACTATTTAGAACATAAAAGTCTACATTAAGATCAGTATCAGTAATATGTTTATATATAGGCATATGCATCTGTATACTGTGCATATACTTATGTAATTATTTAATATAGAACTTATATTAAATCAGCTCTACGCTATTTTCTATCCGCAGCATGGTAGGCAGAGAGAACCTAGTGTCCAAACTTCCATCTCAAAACTTCCCACTGCAAGAGCTCTAGTTCTGAGAGCTAGATTAAATAATAAATAAATACTTATCCAAATAATTGATAAGTACTTTTTTAAGCGGTATTCAGTATTAACGAAGCAGTTTCCACGGGGGTGGTTAAGCGAAACGAGAGTCGTGAATCTTTTTAATGATTTATTGGACCCTTCGCCCCCGCACGCTTACGTACGGCTCATGATGGACGGCTCTCTGCTGGGATTAAATAGATTATATTCGGTACACCCCTATTGCACTCTCTTATTATATATACATACTTTGGATCAATGAGTGTTTTTTGAGAACATTTATTGTATGTATTTATATATTTATTTATTGGGTATTTAGTTATTAATGACAAATATAAATTATGATTTTTTTTAGCGCAGGGGGAACCTAGTGTTAAGACACTCAGTTCTCCACGTTCCGCCGAATTTTAAAAGGAATTATAATTTATATATATAACGTAACATATTTCAAGGTTTTTTAGCCTTTATCAGTCGAAAATAACATAACAAAAACGAATAGTATTTGTTATGTGTTAATTATTTTTGTGAAAATATTATTTAATTATATGACTATAAAATTACGTATACAGAATTATCTCATATACCGAAGGAAAAGATTGCTCACAGCGGGGGTTGTTTCTCCGAAGAGATCGTTGACTGGTGAACGAATGTCAAGAGGAGTGACCCCGAATAAGGAAGGCAGGGAACATATATTTATAACGTACGTTTCATAATAAGAAAATAACCTAGAAAATATCTTTACATAAAGTACCGACATATAACTTGTGTAGAATAAGTTAAATATATCAGTAGATGTGGTTTATTTTGTTTAAGATAAAGGATCTTGTACTGTGATGGTCTAACGAGATGTTTTTCAATCATTCTTTTTATTATTTTGCTGCTACTTTTCATTATTAAAAGCTCTATATGTATATTATCTAATATATAATATATACAATATTAGCTTGATTTATCTAGAATGTAGACAAACCAGTTAATGGTTAGAAATGTCTTTGTCAAACCAACTAACCAGGCCCAAGATTCAAAGCAATTTCATTCCACAAAGGATTTACCACACTGCTGTGGTACATTCATGTGTTTGGGCGCTCTGAACCAGACATTGTACGTCAAATTGAAATGAACATTTTAATAGTTGTATTTAATTGTATTCCTAACAATTAAAATTCATTATATTAACACTAACGTTCCAAAAATTATCCCACAGAACTTTATCTACGGTTATTTTATGGTTTTAAATATGATATATATAAATGGCAAGAAACTAATTGTGTGAAATCAGGTGATAGGGCAGCAGTTTTAGAAAAATAGATTGCAAAAATACCAATAGTACCTAGACATATTAATTGTGTTTAAATGTAGCAAGATATGAATCTCTTTCTGCAAATGTTTCTAGGTAATAAGTAATTCTTTAAAACATTAAGAAATTTACAAGACAACGTTTTATGAGAAACTAGCGGACCCGGATGCGGCTACGCCTGCTTCAATTATAAGAATATTTATTAAATATATTCATGAAATTATTTTCAATTATCAATAGAATTAGTATGAAAATATAAGCTTAAATAATCAAAAAGAATAATAATGTGTCTCACATTATTAGAAAAAATATCTGAGTTATTGAAATGAACCAACAAAAGGATTAAAGGTAACTAAAGGATGGGTATTTTTAATATTAGAAAAAGTACCTAAAGTTTTTCGTGCGTGCGTACATAGATAGCGACTCTGTGAAATAACTAAACATTTCTCTATATTAAATAGGATACCTTTAGCGAGCAATATCAAATAAAATAAGCAGAGAAACAAAGTGTAGTTTGAATTTATTATAAACAGCAAATAATTACATAAAAATTAACAATAGTTCGAAAATGTATGAAAATTTATAAAACCGTCAACATCATCTGCCCGTTCGCGTCGGTCATACTGTGCCGCCCGTAGGCTAGGTCATTCCGAATCAGTGACATCTCCTTAATTATTTATTGGCATGTTATACAGTAAACTATAATTTCAATCTAGATGAAATGCTAAAAGTGACTTACTTATATTTATTTTCATAAGGATGAATATAAAAATGTCGCGATATGGTCGCGTAGCGACGCGACGGTTGTTATTAACATGGCAGAATAAATTGCATGTCAAATTAGAAAGTACTTAAAAATGTATTAGTTTATATGTGTAATGCCATGATATATAGCCTATAGCACTTCTGAGAATGAGAATGCAGCTTTCATACAAAACAAAAACAAAGTAAATCGGTAATCGGTAACAGTAGATCCAGAGATCTAAGCGTTGAAACAAACAAACTCTTCTGCTTTATTATATTAGTATAGATGAAAGATTTCGAAATACCTACAGTTAATGGGTTAAGGGAAATTTGAAAAATACTGTACGGATTTTTTAGTGGTTTTTCAAAGAAAGAAAACTATCTAGAAAATTATATTTAGGTAGTATTTATTTATCGTTTAAGGTGCAGTCACAACAGAGTTCAACAGACAATCCAAAATAATTTTAAAAATTCCTTTGTCATCTGGACACGTTACTCATATGTTTAATTTCCAAGACAAGTGTTTTTGTATTTTAGATTAATTAATAATAAAATATATTTGGGTATATCCATATATAATCAAAAAAAATACAGTCGAATTGGTAACCACTTTTTCTTACAGAAGTCGGTTAAAAACTGAGAGACTACTACGTATGCGTTCCATACTGTAATATAGGATTATAACTTTTTTCGTAGATTTAAAAGTGAAAAAAATATATGGTATGTCATAGATCTCAATGCATATATGTGCAAATAAATATTGGCAAATAGTGATGTTTACTTTAGAAAACTAGAACGAGCTCCTAATTTGCAATGTTGCATATTGATCGCAATCATGTGCAAATGTAGTACATGAGTAGGTACATAAGCGTTGTATATAATAATCTGGGGAGTATGTAAAGTTAGTAGATATAGCTAGAATATGTCAGCCAGGGCTCGCAGCCCGGATGTAACTATTGGCAACGTCTGCCCGCGCCCGCGCCCGCTCCCGCTGCCGCTGCCGGTCCGTCCTCACCCTTCGCGCTGCGACCCATTTTAGCGAATAAACTCACCAGAGATACGGCCCGAAATTGCATGGTAAACGCTGAAGTAACGATTGTATCCTGTTGTCAATTGCATCACCTCTCGCCACCTGATTCCCGGCGCGGAGGGAGTTTGCCGCCAGCTTGCTTTGTGCCCATTTAATAAGTACATTCAGCCATGTTGGCGAGTGCGCACGACAGCGCTGATGTGTAGTAATTACTTTCGGAGTAGACGATTGTTCGATGCCCATTGTGTTGCTGTAAACGCCTCCAGCTAAATCGGACAGCGGCGAATTGATTCGGCGTATGACAAAGGAATAATCGTTACAGGGGTTGATTGAGTTCGTGTTTTTGAATTCTGGTTACAAATAATAAATTTTGTATATTATTTATTAAATAAACCACTGTAATTATTAAGAATCTAGGCGGTAAGGAACATTATAAAACCTAGGTAATCTTTCGGTTTGCTGTATAGTCGTTTTATAAGTACACAAAGAGCTTTCACTTGAACTTGTAACAACTTGTCAAATATGGTGATATTGGGTATGACACTAACATACAAAATGGGGGACAAATTGATTTCCATTTCCATTAATTATTATTAATTTACAAAAATACCTTTAATTCCTTATATTCCTCATTAAAGATATATTTTGTATATACTAGCTTATAAATAAAGATTTAGAAACTACTTATTAGTTAAAAGCAAAGTAAAATTCACATATAAATACTATTTCACAGATCAGACATGAAGATTTCACAAAACGTAGCACCTGTAGGTCCACTGCATAGATACAAATTTTCGTCTAAAATAGCCCACCGTATGAACGTAGTAGCTACAGCTAAAGCTAATTAGCTTTGTAAGGTTTTCGGTAGTTCGCCAGACGTCAGGCATTGACAGCGAGGGGAGGTTTTTTAATTACGAGTTTTTGGATACGTCGACGCGGAGTCTGGCGTGTCCGTTTGAACACAATGCCATTTTATTTTGGCCAACGAATATATTTTATAACATTTTTATTTATATTCACCGTTCTCATAATTTTAATAAATTCTTTGTTATTTTATATTAATGTACTAGACTGAGATTTATGAGTAATTTCATTATTAAGCACATTCCTCTGAAAGTTAATATATTATGCATGTATTATATACAGCTAATTTATTTCAATTAAGTTTGCAATTTTAATGTTTTCTACAATTTTCAACAATTGCGCTTAGTTCTTTGTTCTGGAGGATAGAAATTTCAGTCAGCTCACTAGTACTCCTTAGGTATCAATTTGCCGCTCCAACGAGAACACAAACATATCCGACACAATTGCTGGGAAAATTGTTTTTCCTCTCCCGTATAACTATGTGGAGTAATAGTGTACCGTCTATTGAATTACCTAGGTATTGTTAGAATTAGCAATGTCTATTGCTTTCTATACGAAATTAGAACTAGTTAATGCATTTAATAAAAAGAAACGTAAATTGCATTTAAGTGTCAGTTAAGATAATTAATATTTAGATAGAAATAAAAAAAAATACAATAGGTTTATTATATGATAAAATTTTACATCTACATCTATATAAGCGTTCATAATCGAAGTCATTACAACAATTTAAAAGAAATAAAATATAAAGCAGCGGCAAGCGGAAAGCGGCATGCTTCTTTGTATAACGTTGAATAGAATGCAGGACGATTCGAGAAGGGCGGACGGTAACGTTATTACATTTTCCGGAAATTCTATTCGAGAAATATGCAAGACATTCAACTCTTGCAAGAGATCGTGTTCTCGCAAAGAAATTGCTATTTATGCGTTGTTAGAGTAGTTGATAGTGATACATTTTATATATTCTACATTCATATTAAATTTTTAAATAAAATTTGTCATTTTCTTTATAATTTGATAAAAATATATAATATGATAAAAATATCGTGTTCTTATAAATTTAATATTTAGCAGATATTATTTTCATGTTTCATACTTATTTCAATGTATTTCTCAAATATATCGACAGCTGTTATGACATATAGACAATTAAATTTCTGACGCAATATTAAATCAATTTTTGTAAATAGTTATTTACAAAAAAGTATTTATATAATTAATAAAATAAATATTTTTTTCCGTAGAGATGAAACTATTTTATCGAATGTTAGCGTAGAATGGATTTCCGTATAATATATGAAAGCTGTGGCGCAAGACGTGCCCTGCAGCGGATTTCTCGGATGAGTAAAATATGTTCGCCTTCTCATAATATTTTCCTAATTATGTTTACAAGGCTCGTCTCCGTCTCGTTGGAGTTATGCCATCACTGAGTTTTATTTAATTTCACCGTCTCTTTATTAAAAATATGCAGTACAAATTCATTCTAAGAAACTAAATGCTTACATAATATAATAGTTTATTATTTTTTTTCTCACGAACAGATCACGTTTCAAGGTGTGTAACCACATCATAATCTAGCGTCGAATGTGGCGTGAGGTGAAGTGAATCGAATTGAATCATCTCGTTAGTGATTATATCAAAACGGTCTCACCTAGAACGAGCTCGAACAAAAAGCTCGTTTCCAGAGCGAGGGCCGGCTGTGCTGCCATCTCGCGCGTTGCTAGGATACGCGGCGATCAATACAGCCTCCGCCGGGCCGCCTAATTACCAGTCCCCGCGCCGCGCTCAGCCTCCCCCGCGCCCCGCCGCCGACCGCCTCGCCCACCCTCACTGCCGCCCTCGCCCGCCGCCCTCGCCCGCCCTCGCCCGACCGCACCGCTTCTGTCCGATTTAAATATCGGATGATAGAATTCACGTTCAAATGTTTTCACCATTTTACATGAATATTTATTTTCGCGAGCCTTTGTTCTTTAGGACAATGCTGATTCTCGTTCTTTTTACTGAGCGCTGTTTTGTTTTCGAAATATAATAATAAAACATATTTTTTTCGTACCTTTGTCAATTGTCAATTTGAAGAATTATGAATTTGAGGTAACGTTATTGTAATTAATCTTACACAAGTTTTCTATAAAATTTTGTAAATTCTTAAAAGTATTCCTGATTATGGGTTGGTCTATTTGTTATTGAAAAGTAAAAATCTATCTCTCGTTAAAGTAAAAATCTATTATTGTGAACTTTTTATATATAATGACGCGCTAAATATTTATAGCGGGCTGTATGGAGGCGGAATATAAATTCCTTTGTTCTAAAAATATATAATATCTATTATATTTGATAGTTCTCAGCAGTTGTGTAATTTAATTTTAACTTAATATTACTAACTCTCATTAACATATTTCATAGTTAACACAAATTGCATCTTGTAATAAATTATATTAAGCTAAATAATACATTTTAAGTTTGTGCTTCACAAGCTCATTTAAGCTTCAAAAAGTACATATTTACATAATGTAAAAAATATCTGACGTTAAATATCCAGCCAAAACCATAAGTTCGATATCGAATTAAGAAAGACACTTTAGGAATGAAAATGTATTGTATTGAATTGTGCCTGACTTTCTGGTCGTGGCGCAGATGCACAGAAGTATCCAGAGGAATAAATTACTATGTATTTCATTAAAATTTTAATTCTTTCAAAACGCAAAGCGTCAAAAGCCGGCGGAATTTGGAGAACGTTATGCCTTAACACTAGATTCCCTATGCCTACCCTGCTATATAAGGAATGCAGCAAGAAGCTGAAAAAAAAGCTAGACTTATAACTAGATAAATATAGGTACATACTTTTCTTACCTAAATACTTACAAAGCAACACACCTCTATATACATACATAGTTCCGTTTTCTTTTTATATATTTAATGCCTAGAAGTTTACAACACTAGTGTCATATTTCACGTTTAATAATGTCCTCACTAGTTGTTACTTGAAAGTTAAGTATGCTTTGAGGGTAACGTAATACATACGCAGGTACATATAGGAGGAGAAATGTTACACATTCTTTTCCACAACAAAAGGGAATCCCATTCCACCTTCCTGCTGAGTTTCAAATAGGGTTCGAAAGTTTTCTTTGCGTGAAAATACACTTACCTATATACTCGTGTGTGAAAAATGTTAAAGAACCCTTTTAGAGTGCTTCGTAGACATTTTTTTTCTGCATAAAAAACAAAATGTTAATAAACATCTAAACTTACAAGGTATACCATACATTATATAATTTTCAAAATTATACTTTCATATACTCGTAGGTACGTATTATATATAAAATGTGTATAGAAATTGAATAATATTTTTAGATATTTATTGTAATTACATATTTATATTTAAAGTATGGTTATCATATTTTTTATGTCACGGTACCTACGCTTAATATCTAGGCCATTTTTGTGCTGTATAAAATAATATCCTATATAAAAGCTCCTCCTGTTCTGAAGTTTTATCTTGAAGCAGTCCTAGGATGTGGGCATAATTCCACACGGTGCCCCTTGACATTTCTAAAGTCTGTTTATCTGACGCCGGGCTCACCTACAGCGTATATTAAAATTTTAATTTCAAGAGAATAGTAATGGTACCGCGTACTCGATTGTATTTACTCTTGTTTCAGTTATTCAGATTATACAAAAACATTCAAATTATACAAAAACATTCAAGTTATACAAAAAAGTATAATCATAACTTTTGAATTCAAGAAATATTTACTATTTGTATTGAAATTGTAATAGTACAATATTTTTTGCTTTTATTTCTATGAAAATAGAACTTATGAAGTATTAATAAATATGAACATTTCTATTTATCAATCAGCATTCTATGTTACGTTGACTGTTTGTAAATGTGAACGAATAATTAGGATTTTCAATTGAATTTCCCTAAGTCTCCCTACCGCCTCTTTCCACTGAAAAATTTGGCGGGAAGTGCAGAACGGAGTGTCTTAATACTAGCTTTTCTCTGCCTACGCTAATATATAAGGGATATAGCTTGAAGCTTATTATGATACCTACTTCATTTCATATTATGTTAGGTACATAAAGTTGCTTTATTATATTAAATTTCATAAAATAGAAAATATTTAAGCACAAGGTTCAATCAAGAAGTCCTAAGTAAGGTAGCGCGAAGACCTTGCAAGAAACTC
Source organism: Heliconius nattereri (assembly GCA_013403645.1). Lineage (NCBI taxonomy): Eukaryota > Metazoa > Arthropoda > Insecta > Lepidoptera > Nymphalidae > Heliconius > Heliconius nattereri. Next base: position 7,832,816 of record JAAIXI010000230.1, read on the forward strand.
GAAGTCTTTTGAAAAGTGCATCGGTGCGGAAGCGCACTCGTACAGACTTTGAGTCTTTGCAAGAGCAAGCATCGATGTAATTGGATTGCCTCGGGATTCTTAACTAAACAGTGAATGAAGTTGCTTTTTGATGCATCTAAGACCTTTCAGAGACTAAAATAAGAAATATATGAATGAAAAAAAAAATGAACAAACCTTTATAATTTATAAAGCTTTGACATTGGAAGCTGATGAGATGTACTTAACTAGGTTTATTTTACGACTCTCCGTGTAACTTTAATAATAATAATTAAGTAGGATGGTCAGAATAAGTAGTATTAACGTAGAAGCTTTGAAAAGGCTAGAAGGTCGATATAATTTTGCACGTAAATGGAAATGCATTTGTGTTCCTAGACAAGGCAGGAGTTGGAAAGCTTTGTTAGAGACTAGATTTGGAAATATTTTGGCAACACACCTATCTATATAGAGTTGTTTGGTGTTATTATTTTTTCTTGTACCATAAACACGCGTCAACAAGTATTCATATTTTACACAAAAGGTACTTATATAATTAAGTGTACATAGATACATATAGAGTGTCAAATAGACCATGTCTACATTAAATAATATGAATTTCATTAGTACATTCTAAAGAATATAATGTATAGAATATAGATAAAGTAAAATCTTTGAACCATTTGAACCATCTTCTTTTTATTATAATTAAAAATATATATGGTTAAGTTCAATTGAAATTCCTGTTCCCTAACCAACAGTGAGCAGGCTATATAGCTTAAAACAGAATCAAAATGTTCCTTTTCATAGTCGGAGTCGGAGAAACTGTAGCTACGCACAGAGTTGATAATGAGTGTAACTACCACTTTCTTTGAGTCCACTAGGAAGCAAATTGCACTCAGCGCGCAGCTCCGATGTCGCTAACAGCCACTCGAGGACGCTTTAACGGCGACACTGCTTTGACAAATATGTACATACATACCTACTATGTTGACGACGTTGTGATATACTTGATGTAATAGTTAACTATCATGTAATTCTCTTTTCTCCTCCTTATATTATGTAACGTAAACTATTATTTAATATGAGTATAAAATATTTGTTTTAAATTGAGTTTTCCGTTCTCGTAATGCAAAGAGTTGCGTTGAGTTCCGCCATTAAACAAGCATAACTTCGAATTAATGGAGAGTGGAAAACAGAGTGTTTGAGTGTCTCTGCTATATACGAGATAAAATGTGAAGCTTTTTAAATAATTTGATTCAGATTCAGACGTTTTCTACATGTTACCATTTCGTTCTATCTACAATTAGTCTTCAATATTTAACATTTTATATGTGACTATAGAAATAAGTACAAAATCAAATTTACCGACAAGATCTACTTTCGAATTATGACCATAAACGTTTTAATTATACTCCGAATGTTAATAAAATGTAACAATTCATAAATACTGTAGTAAGCGTATAAGTAAGAGGGAAAGGTGTTCCACTTAAGTACTTAATGTCTTGATTTATGCAGACATAAGCGCCTGTCGCTAAACACAAGTTACCTCGTGAGAGGATTAGCTAGTAAAGGCATTAGCAATTGTCATTAGGCGCGCGTTGCGCTAAACGCCATCCCAACTACGAGGCAAACATCTTGCGTTTTACATTTTCATGCTGGCTTGGGATTAATGTAGGGTTTTAGTAATAACAATGTTAGAATAAAATTATTGTATATTATGGTTTCCAAAATAAAACAAGTTATATATAATGAAAGTTGAAATTGTATTTTCGGTTGTGTACATAAGTATCATCTATATATATAAAATCGAAAGGTCACCCACTCATCACGAAATCTCAGAAACTACATGTGCTAGGAATTCCAAATTTTGCATAGGAGTTATTTATAGGACGTAGGTGCTCGCTAAGACGGGAATTTGCAATATTCGACTTCTAAGGGGTTGTTTTTGGGGTTGAAAGTTTGTATGAAACTTTGTTACTACAAATGCTAGGAGTCTCAACATGGACGTCACTTATAGGACGTAGGTACTCATGGAGACAGTTAATAAATAATAATAATGTAGTTCACGCAGGCGAAGCCGCGGCGGGCCGCTAGTTTATTATATAATTTGTTCAATAATATATTTTTTTACATAATGTCACTTCTTGTTGACAGTGGTGAGCAGAGTAAGGGTTATTTTATATAGATATCAATCTAAGAGAAAGAAAAAGAAAAGAAATCAAATTTAAATTTATTTTCATACATAATTTAACAAGGACCTACGAATCTCCTTTAGTGGTTGAATTTCAGAAAATGTGTTCCAATCGGAAAAGGATATATTTAAACAACATTCATATATTATGAAGATAGCGGAAACTTATCTATCACTTGTAAGGTAATATTATCGCATATATGTAATATTTATACAACTAACGTAATAACTATTATTTAAAAACTGGACAAGGAGCAGAGTCTGACTTGCCCACCGAGAGCTCCGTACCAATTTCAGGATACCAAGTTAACGAGAATACAACTTATAAAGGTTAAATTTGTGGGCTTATGCCAATTTTATAACGGTCTAACGACGGGTGTACCCTTTAGATTTTGATTACAAAATGTAGTAAGAACGATTTATTAATTCTCCTCTTTTGATTGTGTTGACAGAAGCATTACTTTTTCCGTGCTTCAAGGGAATATAGACTTAATTTATTTAATGTTAATTTTTGCCTGATACCTTCACGCGTTCTCGAGGTAAATGGTCTTGATAGACGGACAACTAAGTGATCCTTATAAGGTCACATTTAAGTTCCCCTTTGAGGCACGGAACGATAAAAAAAATTGTCAGTATACAGACTTTTTCGATATCTGTGACGATTAAAATAAGCGTTCTTTAATAACATAATTTTTTTATACATAGGTATGTTTAGGGTAAAATAAAATAAATATACAAATTTTAAGTTTTATTACCATTAAACTTATTAAGTACTTAAATTAACAAATTAAATATAAATCTCAAATCAAAAACGTAGTTTGGCATTCGAAGTTTTGTATTTTTTTTTAATGAAACATACATATCGTTCTCAGATGACTTAATAACCAATTTTATTATATAAATATACACTTTTATCTTTACAACTAGTTTTAAGAGATCAAAACTTAATCAGGTAACAACTTTGCAGGTAAGTTGAAAGGTACAACGTTATTTTAATTTAAATTAGAAAAATATCTTTTACATTCTTTTAGAATTTTCAATATAAATATTAAAATGATTTATAATTTTTCCTCTACTATCACCAATCACCATTATCACAATTCTTAATGATATTACAATGTATTCTTTAAAAAGGGAACTTATATAGTGATGTTCTATTTGCCCAAAGATAAAAATATTAGTATAAAATAGTGTGCTCATTTATGTAATAAAGTGTGAATATATTATATGAAGTACATTTACTATTAGTAGGTAATATGTAACTGAATCAAATCATTATTTTAATATCTGGTCATTATATTACGAGATATTTATAAACATGTAAATATTTAAAACAGAAGTTAATATTTCATTGTAATGCTTTTGTATGTCTTAAAGTAATATTCTTTACACATTGCACACATTTTCATTGTTTTCTTTGTTGATATGTTCCCTAAATGACACCTTCCCCCTTATCACAGCCCTTTAACCGATTACCATTAAATAACAGAATATAAACTATAAACAAGTGATAACTATAGAATGCTACATTTGATAAGTACACAAATTTTCGTATATCGTATATATAATATATTATTAAGTATTTAAAACAAATGGAATATGAGTGACAAAATTTATGAGCTATAAAATATTCCTAGAGCTAGGCTCTTATTAAAATTTCAATAACAAAATTACCTATTTGCAGAGCATTAAGTCTTACAAAAAATTATCTACATTTATGTGTGTTTAATAAATTCCGTTGTTAAGTTACTATTCAGTTAGCCCGTTGCATCACAACTGCAAACAACTTTACCGTTCCATTAAATATCCACCATATTATACAAATTTTGAGGCTCCGTCAGGTGGGCTTCATCGCATACGACCTTCAATATTACTAAGGAGTCGATTAAAATTATAATCATGACGATTGACACATGAAGTGATAAAATTGATCGAAATTAACGGGTTCCAGTTCATATTCTTTTTCCGACCTGTGGAGCAATTCGGGGTTACGTTTCAAGAAATTCCTCACCCAATCCTCACCAGCCATTCGAGTATTGACGTCGAATGGATGATTGAGGTTATTATCCTCTGCGTATTGGAAAGCGAGCTCTCGTATATCTCTTCTCGAAACTCCCATAAAATATTTTTCCATGCTTTTAATATAACCTACCAAGTCTTTCTCTTGGCTTTCTGTGAATACACGTCTATAGTGTCCCATCAAAGGCTTTGGTTCATCTGGTTGCTGATATCGCACCTTGCTTGCACGTCTTTGGAGAGTTGACCGTGGTATGTGAAAAGTTCTAGCAGCGAGCTTGTAGCCCATTTTGCCAGATACCACGGCGGCCACGGCCCTCGCCATTTCTTCTTCGCTCCAAGATTGGCGACCACTCATTCTTTCGTATTTTCGTACCATGACTATCTGAAAATACATAAGTAAGATATATTCATTTAAAAAACAACTCGTAAACGCCCAAGTACGACAACTTGGTGTGTTTCGGATATATTGCGTAAGTAACTGTCACATATTGGGGCCATGATCACTAGTTTAATATTGATTGGTTTTCTGTTTAAATTGCATAAAATATATCTATGTATGTGTATCTTTTATGGTAGATCGAAGAAAGGGTAAAAAAATCCATATTGTAACTAACTGTAAACACAACTGATTGTGGATTCGATCCCCACCAGAGGAAATTAAATATTTATTTAAATTTTTATTTTCATTTCTTTGCTCTGATGTCGACGCAAAGAGTGTCATTAAACACGCAATGCCTCCTGAAATCATCGGAAAGTGGAGAACATAGTCTAGTCTTAAAACTAGATTCCCTCTGCCTACCTCGCTATGTGCGGGTTACAGCGTAAAACTGATTCCTATACAAAATATATAAAATAAGTAATAATATGATAATTGAATATTAATAAATAATATGTTAATAATATGATAATTGAATAAATATCATGATTATTTATTCAATTATCTCAGCTAGAGTCATTAGCTAAACACTAGGCTTTATAAAATAATTAACAGAAACAAAATGTAGACCCAATATCAACGATGCTCGATGAAGGGTAACCGTGGCCTATCTACCGGTCTTGTAAGCTGCGACCAATGTCGATTCGAGGTAACGTAAGGTAGTAAGAAGTGAGGCTATATTCTATGTAACTTAAAATAATATTTATCTAAGTATATGTAAATGTTGCTCATCATTATTCAGCGTACGCAAATTCTATTAGTTAACATTTTTATAGTTTAATTATTGTCTTAAATTCTTTATATATTTTTTGCACCTTACGCTATACTTAAATCATGTATATTATGATAATTAATAATAACAGAAATGTATTCCATATGTTCCATAAAGTCAATTAAATACTTTTGTTTGTAATTGTATCTACTAATAGTGTTTAATTTTTTAAATAAAAAAACATAAAAGTTTTAAATAAAACAATAATACTAAGTGATACGCTGTGAATAACCATTGTTGTAATGTAAATAGATTATACCAATTGACGTAGTCTCGGTCAGCTGTCAACACTAAACATTCGATTGTAGGTTCTCTAATGCACATATAATAAAGGCTATATTTGCGTAAGCAACAGTGACTAACCGTGTTGGCGACCGCACACCGCATCGCTCGCAACAGCTGATAGCGAACACAGTTTGTGATAAAATGTAGCGTGTTTTTCCAGTGGCGATATCTTGGGAAACGCGCTGGAGGCCCCTTACGTTGCTCACTCAACACTGCAAGAATGCTTCTCTGGCGTGTTGTCCACGACCTACGAGCCACATTAGCGGCGATAATGACTGGTGTCGTTTGCACGTCATTTGTGTTTCACTCTGGCGCCCGTTAAACGGGAAATACCACTCGATAGTTGTTGACCGTCCTTGAGTGACCGTGTCTTATTTTTTATCTGTCGAAAGAACTACGTCAGCTGTTTGTATTTGTTATATTATACATCTACGAACGTATCTCTACAACTGATATAATAAAGGGATCTTGAAACGCGTAGAAATCGCTTTAACAATAATACATCGCTGTGTATAGTTTACATTACTTTGTTAACTTTCCCAGTAAAAGAGCAATGTAACGGGTACGAAGTAGTAGATCGAGATAAAGATAGATTTTAAGACGTCACTGTAGCGGCACGAGCACGCCGTGAGCCGAGGTTACTGTGACGCGTGACTTGCAAGGTCTCCGCTGCATTGCACGATGCGCCAAGGTTGCCACGCTCTTCACTACCGACACGAGAAATCTAGGTCTCGCAAAACAATAAGTGGTAAATTTAATGTTGAATATTAAAGAAGTAAGAGCATTGTGAGCACCGCAGCCGTCTGATGGTGGCCAGAAGTGAAACCAGCTTAGGACGTTACCTCGGTGCATCGAGTCGAAAGTGGTCGTCGGTTGAGTAAATATAGTAGGAATAGCGAGCAGCGGGGGTGTCTGTACTCACGGGTGGTGGTCCGTGGGTGGCGGCGGCAGGAGCGGGCGGCGGAGCGGGCGCGGGCAGCAGGCGGCGTGCGGCCAGACTGACGGCGCGCGCGACACTGGCGCGGGGCCCGTCTTGCCCCGCCGCGGCCCTGGCGCGCTGACGTCACCTGGCCCAGGGCCCGGCTGCACGACTATTTTTGTCCACGACTAATTATCGCCTTCCTTTGTCCAATCATATGTTTTGTACTGAAAAGGAAATCAGGTTTTATACCTACATACGTCTGTAGGATAAAAGACAGCGCAAGCCTATTACTACATTAGCATATTATACTTTCTACTTATAGGCATATTTTACATTACTAATTAAATGTTAACTAATACGTATCATTTACTGATCTTGGCTCTTTAGAGTCAACACTTTTCACTGTACTTACACACCTACTCTACGCAGAAGGCTTATGTGCGTTATGCATTGCGCCATGTGGAGCATTTCATCGGGTTATATAAATAAGATTACAGTGCACGATATATGAAAATACAAATAATTTTCAAAGCATTCATTATACTAATAATATACTAACTAAATAATATTTTTTTATGTACTTATAATCACAAAAACAACACTATTACACCAATTCAAATTAACGGTAGGCTTTAAAGTAAACAAGAATAAGTATTTACAATGTTGTATTATAAGATTAAAATACACGAATATGTTAAAAATATACTAAAATATCTTAACATTTTCTGTAAATTACACTTATATTTCAACTGTATAAATAAAAAATACAGAAACATTTAAAATATAAAACTTTAATGTCAGCTGTTACTTTTTAGTACCTGATGAATAATCAAATGTTTTATGAAAAGTGGTGCTAAATACATAATATGTTGGGATAAACGTTCCACATAATATATTCGGCAACTTTATGCATATAAGGGTTTATATTGAAGTTATCTCCTACATGTTTAAAAAATTTAGACACGAAATTTTGAAGACGTAATAGATTCAACTAATTTTATTATGTGGTTTCAATGTGACACTAATGATTTAAATAAATGACATAATGACAAACTAAAGGACGTTCACAAAATAAAATTATATTTGTATAACGTTTTTATATACAAATATAACACTTACTGTTTAAGTTATCAACTTTCAAAGCCTTTACCCTATAATAGAATTTTTAATACATTTTTCAGGTATATTATCTTATATGATAAGAACCATATTCATATTAAATGCCATTCTTTTATTTTAAGAAACGATGAAAATTTACATATTTGCTATCTCCTTTTAAAAAAATATACCAAAAACAATACGAAGAATAATAGAATAATAGAAATAGAAGTTTAAATGAAAAAGGTTTTTGCAATTTGTGAAATCTATTTTATAAAAATGGTAAAAATAGAAGTGTTACTAATGCGATTACATTAATATATATTAATATTTTACTATTGAAGCACTATATCATAATGTGCTAATCGTAAGGCATCGAGAAATCAAATATATTTGTAAATATAATAAAAGTAGATCCTCACTTTTCTGACTTTCCTTTTCAATCACTTACCTACTAACTTGTACTAATGTATGAAATAATATTATATTACGTTTTTTTCTTTTTTTTTTAGCTTAAGCGTAAAGCGTATCCCGCATATAGCAGGGCAGGCAGAGGAAAATTAGTGTTCAGATATTTCATTTCTCCCTTTTCGCCGAATTTTCGAGATATTTTCGTTGAGTTGAGAGATGATTCGTTGAGTAATAGAATTATAAAAAAAAAAAAAAATATTAATAAATAATAATACATTACTCCGAGTGGAAATCGAACCCACAAACGTCGCACTAAAGTCAAACAATTACCTAATTAGCACAACAAGTGTTATATAAATTATTTTATAAATTAACAATACCAATTTCTGTATCATTTAGCACATTATTTAAATATTGTAATAACGATAAGTAATTAATAAGATATTAAACGATTCCCAGAAATATATTTATCATGAGTAACATACAGTTAACACACAGTACAGTACCATACAGTTACACGACAATACAATACATTACAGTTACAGCTTCCCGCTGTATCCCGCATGTAGCAGGGTAGGCAGAGAGAGCCTTTTGTTAAGACATTCCGCTCCCCACCTTCCGCCGATATCTGGAGGCATTTAGTATTGAGTGGAGGAACACGAAGCCGCGTCTGCCTCGACAACAAAGCGAAGAAATGAAAATATTAAATATTTTATTTCATTGAGTGGGAATTGAACCGACAACCCGACGCGTTTGCTGTCACTGGTGCCCCTGCTCCTAGAGCGCTCGGGCTTATATCAAAAGGTTCATTTTAACCCTTTTTACGTTCAAAATTTTATGCCGATTGCTTGTAAATTGTGCGGAACAACGTGGGGAAGTACGATAACTCCTCGAGTGGGGTTTTCACCCACAACACAAAAAATATTTATTAATATTAAGCTTTCGTACTGTTGTTTTGAGTTCAAACTTTAACATGATAGACTATGCAGGCCAACAAAGCTCTTATGTGATTTATTTCGAAATATTCAATGATATTATAGTAATTATAGCTTAAGAGCAAAAAGAAATGTGTATTATACCTGTTTAATTATTTATAATTCTTTTAATAGTAAATTTATAAATTGTGATATGAATTCTAAATAATTTGAATAATCAGAAATTCTGCTATTATGATTTAAACTTAATAATTCTCGCAATGACTAAATCACAAAAGGTACATTTATTGTTTAGAAATCAAGGATGTAGGTATATCCATAAGGAAAATTTGTAAGGCAATGTTTCAATAACCCATGCCGGAGGTCTACTAGTTCCACTAAATCACTGGCGGCTCTTTCTATATATTTATGTTTATCAATTAAAAAGATGTATGTTTAAGTTCGAGGCATTGAATGGAATGGCGGAACTCAACGCCGAGCTTTTGCCTTGGTGCCAGAGCGAAGAAATGAAAATATTACTAAATAACAATTCATTCCCTCGAGTGGGAATCGAACGCACAATCGTCAAGTTACAGTCACACACTTTTGCCCCTGTGCCATGACGGCTTTATGCACCACGGCATTTCTATGAAATGAACTGCAAATATTAGTTTGTAAATTTTTTTTTTCATTTAAATGCCTAATTATTTTTACTTATAACATTAACGGATTCTTCATTTGTATTGTAAGCTCTCACTTCGTGCCAAATTTCATAACTGTAGGGCTTTTAAAATGATTACGCAGATAATTTCATACAAAATACAACAAATTCGATGCATAAATGCTTCTATCTCGTGATCGCATTGTTTTAGAAGCTTGATTTTTCTGTGCTTCAAGGAACATACATCTAAATATTTGACATTAATTTTAGCTTGACACCTCCACACGGTCTCACGATCAATGGTCTACACAGACAGATAACAAAGTGATACTTATAGGCTTCCGTTTGCACCTTTTGGGATATGGAACCCTAAAAACTCAAGGATCCATGACTACAACAATAATGGATTAAGTTGTTATTATTTTTGTATACTTACGGTTTAAAGGTACAAAAATGGGTTAAAATAAAAAGGTAAATAAATATCAGAGCAAGGTTTTTAAGGTGTTTTTTTGGTACATTTATTGGTGATGAATATTGTTACATCAATTAATGGTATATTGTTGTTTTTATTATAAATATTGACACTTTTTTTGTGTCTTAATCAAATACTAAAATAATATATACTAAAAAAACAATAATTATTTTTATGGCACTTTATTCTTTCCTCCGTATAAGTATTTTTTTCTTTAAATTTCCTTCAAATCATAAAATATTATCGATACAATTTATTATAATAAAAATATTATGTAGGTACGTAGATATGTTTGTCTATGTACATATATTTTAAAACTTACAAACAGTATTACCATATTTAATATAAACACAACTTACACTTGTATTAGTTAAATATTTTTTACATACGTATATACAGAATTATAATATCTTATTAGTGAAATTATTTACTGAAGGAAGTATTATGTATAATGTAAATAAAGTAATTTGGTTAAATATAAAATTATCAATAACATACACTGATATTCGTTGTTTTCCTGTTAACAAAAATTGTTTTGATAATTCATTAATTAAAAATCTTATATCTATTATTAAGTGAGAATAATTTTTAAGGCTTCCACAATAAAAGACTGGTGACCTTTACGTATAAACAAAATATGATTCAAACGAATAGAATAAAAGCAGGCCAAGGTTTAGACTTTATAAACAATATCATCGACATAGCCCAAGTGAATCATATGCGATTATAGAAAGTATGATATTAGCATTTTAATTTAGATAATTGGTTCTTCTTAGAGAAGAGATTTGAACTTATTTCTTTTCTGTTTCTCATTGCCAATAATGTCCTATAATGTCCTATTAATCTTAATATTTTTTAGGTATATTTTTAAAATATCTTATAAAGTGCTAAAGTAAGGATACCGTCTACATTCATTTTAAAAACTTAAACAATAAAATCGTATTATAATAATTTAACTTTATCATAGATTTTGTTTTTAAGTAACAAATGTACATTTTTAAAAAAATACACGTTAACAACAACTAGTACATACAAGTACGTAGTAGGTAGTAGTAGGTCACTAGGCTCTATTTTAGTAACCCTGAACTGATGCGTGAAGGTATTAGAGATTTTTATCACAAAAAATATAAAATTAGAATTTTTAAGGACCTGATCTCAGAATCTCTCAGATCTGATCTCAGGTTCTGTCCTCAGAATTTTGACACAAATTTTGAGAAATGTTTCACTGACAAATTTTGTAAATTGTTAAACTTTTACCATAATTCCATGACGGTAATATAAATGACTTCCCTATATCACGTATACTCGTTACAAGATAAACTTATTGGACCTTGGTCACGGACGCTACGTGACTTCATATAAGTACTCACATTATTATGTATCTCGAGTGTATTTATGTAATCTTCTATGATATTACATTTGCACAAATGAGGAAATCAAATCTATTGAATTAAATGAAAAATGTAATAGTATGCAATTTAATTTAATAGTCACTAAGTTCTTAAAGAGTTGAAGAATTTTTATGAAGTTTAAAATGTAACTCAAAAGACAATTAATACTCGTAGTTACCAATGGGGTGCACAAGGTAACAATGGTAGAGACGAAAATAATTAATTACAAAAGTTGTTTTATTAATATAGACATTTTATATAATAAATGATACTATATCTAAGCGCTCATAAATATATTATATACCATGCTATTTAAAATATAGACTCACTTCAGATGCAGCGTTAGTTTTCGTTTTTTTTTATATCTGAGCTATAGTTGTTCTTTATATTTTTCTCACATATAGCTTTTTAAATAAATAAATAAATTTCAATAAATGCTACCACAATTTTCGTGATGATTTTCTACAAGCAATGTCGCTGTCATAAAACAATCGGAAGTATTCTTATTTCTGATTCTGTGGCACTTTTCGCAATTTATTACTTTATTTTTAAAGTAACACAAATCTTGTATTAAAGTTTACAACCTTCCTGTAAAGTTTATACAAATTATACTTACTTATTAATTTATTATACATTTAAGTAAATAACGAATTGGAATAACGCATTGGCAATGATTTAGGTTTTTATAATATGATGTGAACTGGATTCTCTCAGTCAGTGTTCAGAAAATACGTTCAAATTCAAAGGCCTAATTTAATATATCTACAAACAATATCGCTTTCCAAATCCCCGCTTCTGCTGTATACCTATGTTACATAGGACTATATACCAAGGAACGTCCTCATGACGCGTACCATCTCAAAGTATATTGGCTTTAGCTATTGACCTGACAGTTAATAGCCTCTCGAGATGATGACCGACGCTTTTTACTCTTAGTTTTAGCCGAAGACTGAAGCTTACGAGATCTCGTTAACTAAGATTTTGAGTAGTACCTTTACTTTTATCACCAATCATTCGGGTTGTAACTTTATATTATTACTAGTGGACACGAACGCGGCTACGCCCGCTTGAACTATACGAATATTTATTAAATTTATTTATGAAATTATTTTCAATTTTCGATAGAGAGTTGCGTTAAGCAAGCTCATTTTGGGTGACGTTTTCTAACTACAAACTTTGCTAAGCAAATCTTTGTTTAGCAACGCTCGCTTAGCGACGGTTGTTATTAACATGGAACAATTTGCATGTCAAGTTAATAAGTATTTTAATATATTGGCATATATCGATAATATTACAAATATGAGAAAAAAGTATCCTATGTTCATCCCGAGACTCTGAAGTATCTGTATATTAGTATTTTATCACAATTGAATTAGCGGTTTGACCCTGATTGCGTAAAAGACAGACAGACAGACAGAGTTACTTTCGAATTTATAATATAGGTATGGATATTGAGACAAGTTTAAATGGAATTAAATTTGTTGTTATTATAGGAATTAGAAAATCAATGGATGATTGAATGATTCGTCCATCATATATTATATCATTTTGTTTATGAGACTTCTTAACATTTTTCCAATAATAAAATATTATTTAAGAAATGAACGAAGGGACTAACATACCAAGCATATTTTTTAGCAAATATTTAAAGAAAGTAATATTAATTTACTTTAACTACGTTGATATTATGTCGTAATATTTTAATTAAAATAAAAAAAAACATAAATCTACTTATAGGAGTATTATTATAATAATTCACAGCCCAGTAGAGACGATGAATTATGTTTTGCGTTTCAATTTCTGACACAAAATGTACAAGCGATGCATATTTCAGTTGCAAATTCGGTTCTTTTATTTGGAACGAGGTAATTGACCGACTTTACGTTGTATAACAATGTAACCCACACACGTAAATCTCATATGAAGCAGTGACGTGCTAGCACGAGAGTCGAGTACGTACGCCGTACGATATCTCGTAGCGTACGAAAATTGTTTAGTAGGTAATAGGTGTACACTTACAATTGGAAGGTGAAAAATAACCTAATTGCAATTAACAGGTTACTTATACATAATTATTGATAGTTTAATATTTTTACATTTATGTCAGCAACTACTGGTTGTAGAGCATAATGTTTTTTCCTAATAATACAACGTTATATATACCTTAATAAAAAATAATAATTTATTTAACATATATTTTTGCGAATATTGAAAAAACATTATCTATATTGATATTATATCATAATATTGTAAGAAGAAGCTAAATACTAAATGATTTACATAATATATATTTTTTATTAAGAGCAAAACTTAATCAAGTATACTATAGTTTTACATATAAGTTGTGTAAAAATGGAATTCAATAAGCGTAAGTAATTAGATAAAAAAATCTATTTTTGTCATTGTTAATGTAATACTAATATTTTACATACATGCATATAACTGTCAAATAAATTAAAATACAAGCAGTCAATACTAGATATCATTTTAAAAGATATTAATTAGGTTTTAATGTTGAGATTTCTTCCTGATTTTGGTAACTTTAAGTTTTATGAGGAGCAATCGGCGCTTGAGCCCGCTCTTGGCATTCACCGCGTGCCTTATGATGGATAGGAACACATATGGCTGCGCAGTGAACGCGAGGAGGTGGACTGTGTTCTTAATGCTCTCACTCTTGAATTATTCTATTTTTCATATCTTCATATACTTTTTGTTGCTTCTCAATAGTGATCTTCATATATTTCGTTGTAGTTAATAATTTCTCATTTTCTAACGTTTTGTTCTCCTCTAATAAGTTAAATTTTCTTGAGCGACGAAATTCCACTACACTCATATTTTTTAAGTATATTTCATATAACTTAAAATGTATATTAAGTTTCTGTTATCTGTATGGAATTGTTAATAAGAAATATTTCTGCAATGTTTAAAGAAAACAATATTGCTATTTAATAAAAGTAGGCGCTAAGTAATACTTTTTTTTGTGTAAATTTTTATTTACCCAATAAATAAAATGACCGAATACAAGCTAATTAAACACTCTTAGTAATTGAATTAGTTACTGTAATTTAAAGATGAGAATATATTTTGTCGTCTACATTTAAATATGAATTTTTGCTTACAGCTTTCTTCTACCATATATTATGGTACACACATATAAAGTAAATAATAATTTCCAAAAACGTAAAATACTCAACATTTGCCCATATTATTTGAAAATAAATATAATAAAAGTACACAATCTTGACTATACCTAATTTTAAATGACAAAATAATTCGATATAGTTTAGACCACGTACTTTGATAAAGTTTAGCGTGCGTTTGACATAGACCAAGGGCCCCGGGCCCCGGGCTCCGGGCTCCGGGCTTAGGGGCGTATTGTCCAACATAATAGGTGCAAGATGCAGCTGGCGCATTGTCATACGATCATTGCACGTTAGAGGGGTTGCACTTTACTGAATTAGAAATCTAGTCCGATATGACCGGTGTGATTTCAGCTATAATATAATATAAAATAAAGTTTATACATGCTTATAGTTTATACATGCTTATAGTATTCACAAAAAAAAAATAGGGTGCACGTGTTATTTTTAAAAATATTTTTTTAACACAAATGGGATATTGTATACTTACAGCATGTATATTTTAATATTAAAACCGTGAATAGTTTAATTATTAAAGTTAAAATATTAGTCTATTACAAAAAATTTTTTTTAGATTGTTATTTTTATAAAATAAACGACCATAGGGATGTTTTTGTGGTCATTCGAACTTTGCATTATTTAAAATAATTACCTTGAGAAATATGTGATTGTACGCGTTGCCCAATTCTAAGTCTAAATTTACTCATAGTGAAATGTGTTCAATACCTAGAATCGCTTTATATCTCCAAGTGCGAAAAATAGAAAAAAAACAAATGCATCTGTTTTATTTTAAGTAACAATTTAGTTGTAATGCGAAATTATATGAAGTGTTAACTATAAAGTAGTAAAGTCAATTAAAACAAAAAAAAAAGATTAAAAAGATAGGTAAAAATCAATCAATCAAGATGTTTTTTCTATTTGTTCATAGGTGTTTATACCCCATTGCTATTTGTATTGTTCACAAATTCATATTTGTATAAGATTGGTAGTTATAGTAAAATTTACTAAAGTTTACGGTGGCGCACTCTCCATGGTGAAAGAATGTAAACATTGGGGCAATTAACCTCCCTCGAATGAGGGGGCGGCTACTACATACTACTACCAGTTTTGAGGGGTAGCTGATTGTTTAATAAATCGAGTGCTTCCCAATTTCAAGGCATTCGTTGTCTTTTAAAAAGCTTTTAAATAGATAGCTTGTGGTTTATAAATAACAGGTGATACGATGATCCTAGCGCCTGTATTAAAAATAGGAATCTTAATTAATTATACAAAAATATCGAAAAACAATCGACGAATTTATGATTTTTTAAAGACTTTTCATGAAGACATATGTCTAATCTATATTCATATTGCTTACATTATGTTTAAATAGTTACAATTGATAGGCCTTATATGAATGTATTCCATAAGATAAAATTCCAATTACGGCTAATCTAAAATAAGACACTAATTTTAATTTGCCTGTGACATAATTAGGTCAGAATCTAATAACATAATAAGAGACAGATTAATAAAGCAAGATATGTGCGATGTAAGCAATACGTGGAGGTCGTGGAGGGTGGGGGAGACAGTAGGGGAGGACCGAAGCCTCTCAACGCTTCCGATGACATCACACAAGTGCGTCTACGATCACGTATCCGATCACTGTACTCGCACCTACAGTTTGATAGCTGTAGGTGTTAAAGAGTAATGTGAGTTTTTAATTCACTTCTAACTATATTAGAGATAATGGAGATGAGATAGTATTAAAAAACGTATAAAAAATATACTTTAGTCATATAAATGAAATTCGAAGTCGAAAGTCGAGTTCATTTAAAAATAATATTATAATTCTGAATATTAAAAATGTTACTTTAACACAATTTAATGTCAAATTATCATATCAATCATAAAAAACACTGTGTATAAAAGGGTGCATCGAACTTTAGGCGAATAAAAAGATCGATCCCCTACATCTGTAGCCCGGACGACCTTAGCACACTTAATTTTTTATATCGCACTTTTAAATAAAGGGTTGATTTAAGGGGCATGGGAGACGCGTGGCGCTACCGAACGTATACTGTTAGTACATTAACCTCTGAATATTTCTCACGAAAAAGTCTTATGTTATTTTATGTAACTATATTTGATAAGAAATTCTAACAATATCAAAGAAGTTTTCGAATATCATGATATAAAAATTGATTTTTTTTTAATAAAGGCAATTTTTAATAATCTACAATTACAATTGTAAACATGCATACGTCCATTGTGCAAACGTCCACAAACAAAATCAAATATCTTATTATATTGTTTTATTTTTTATATAAACAATTATTAGTTATATGTAGATATTATTAAGTTATAATAATTTCGTAATAGATTATCCGTTTTCCTTTAAAATTTTGCTTGATAAATACGTAATATGAAATAGTATTTTAAATTCATAATGTCATTTTAAAAAGGCAAAAATAGTGTTAAATCATATAAATGGTCCTCGCACTATATTTATTTTCTATTGCCATCATCATCTTTGGTTCGGTTCTTTTCTTTATTTATGGCGCTTCGAGCGTGCCAGGATCTTCTTTAAAATATGTCTAAAGTTTGACAGTAAACTTGGCAAAACTAAGAAATATCTTTAGGTAGGTATTATTGAGGTTCTTTTTGTTGTTTTGAAGTGATATTCTTTTCAAATAAATTACTATTTTATTCAAAATATCTAAAAAATATTTAAATCACCATTAATTATATCTTGTATCAAAAACACCAAATATATTCTACATACTAAAATATGTTTTAATTTTATTAGAACGTTATTTTTTACTATGAGTACAAGTTACATGAAATAAAATTGAGAAATATCAATCAAGTGGTAAGTATTGTACACTTAACTATGAATAAAAGTTTATAATTTAGAAATTCAATAGAAACATAATAAAATTATGTTACAAGAGTTCATAAAACTACTCGAAGCTAGTTCAACAGGTTTTACTCATCATGCGGTCCGAATTTCGGCGATAGATTTCTATGACTAGAGTGCAGGGGTTGTCAAAGGCCGTGGGATACCCTGAAAGTTCCCCTGGAAAGCACCCCACACAGCTGTCGCGATAATGTATAGCGAGTCGATGCATCGATTGTTTGATTCAGACCCACTATTGTTCTGGGAATTGTTCACCACACTCTTTGTAGAAATTGCATCGTGTTCACTATCTTTTATTATTATTACGTTAGGAATCAATGGAGAACGTGTAAACGGTTCTGTTCACACGAACATAAATTCATATGTGGAAATTTCTTACAGCTTATTTTAAAAACATAAGTTTTGAACTTTTGAACCTTTAGACATTTTTTGAACGCTAATAATTCGTAAATATTAGAAAAATCTTAATACAAACTGTATGTATATTATATTATGGGATACAATCGTAACAGAATATTAGTAAATAGTTTCCAATCTCATTATAACCGGTTTTCTAGATTATGCATTTTATATATATGTATACGTGGGTTGCATTAAGTGCACGCCATTACGAATGCAAATAGACAGCGTGTGCAAGTTCGGATATAAAGCACAGTCCTAGACAAAGCGGGTTGAATTAATGACCCAAAATATAGGGTGAATTTTTTTGATAGTTGTATTGTCTACGCTGGGGCCGTTGAACGCAGCTGCGCGGGCGCGGGCGAAGGCGAATCAAATTGATACGCGCACATGTCACGCGTGTGCCGTGACGTCACACAATATGGCAAGCTGGCCGGCCGGGTGTCAACTTTGTAGCATTTCGTTATGATTACATAATATTATAATGGCTTTTAGCATTATATTCAAATAGCAATATAATGGTAAAATTGAGATTTGTGCAAGTTCCGCTACTTAATATAAATATTGGTCGAAAAAGAGGCAACAAAGTTTTTCACAATATATCCTAATATGGAAAATATAAACGATTTGAATGAGTTTCAAAAATATTCATTTATTTTTTAATTATAGTGTACGTTTATGTACAATATTTATTAAAAATCAGAAAAAGAATTTATTAATATGTATATTGTAATTATATACTATCCACGATTGAAATTAATTATTATTGAAAAAAAAACCCTCAGGGCCTCTATATTACATAGTCATATAGTGTTTAATATTCAAAAAGGGTTATTACCATTGCAAATATCGTCGTACCGACGGCTATCCCCTGGTTCTTACCGCTATCCTCTTATCTAATATCTACGTTATCAATGTATATTTTATTACATGGAATTTATAATAGGCATTTGAGGCAATTTGTGGTGTAGGAATGGAAAACGCGTCTGGTTGTGAGTTCGATCCCCTCGAGGAAGAATGAGGAACAGAGTGTCATAATCTGCTTTATATGCGAGATACAACGTGAAATTGATTTAATTTAGTATTTATAACAGTCAGTTATCACATTAAGTTATCTTAATATAGACAAAAAATATCGACTTGCTGTAAAAATGTTTGGAAAAGAAATATTCTTTATTTATTTTTTTAAACTGTTGGCTCTATTGCAAGGTAAAGCTGTTCATTTATTGCAGAATAATATTTTGTTGCTATATGACATACAATAAAATATAATTTGTGTTCTAATTATCTAGGTCGAATACGTGAATAGGTTAGGTTTAACCAGTATAAATTAAATATCCAATATTCGTTTATCGTACGAACTTTTGTCTTAATTTGAAAACTTTTTTTCACGCATACCTATTTTTTTTTAAATAAGAACATAAAATGTAAAATTACCGTCACTTTTGAATTATTTTAAATGTAAAAGTTTGAATGTTGGGTTTTTGCATTTACTAAACGCGTATTAGACAAACATATCTAAAAATATAAAAGTTTATGAGTAGTTTTATAACTTTATTACATAATCTATACGTCTATACGTTGCTATATTATTAAAACTCAATCGGCGAAATAAAAATAAGTAATAAAATGTGAATTCTAAAGAAAATAAACCAAGCCAGGAAACTAGTAATAGTTAAAAGTTGTATATATTGTAAATTAGCTTGTGTTTTATCGTAACAGCCATTGATTTCCAGATAGGTGTTTGTTATCGTTGAGTGACCGTCGTTTAATTCTGTTAATCTTTGTTATCTACGATATTATTTAAAAAATCACTTCAGATTGCTGGTCAAGCAAAAAATAAAAATAAACAAGATTATAAATAATTACAATAATATTTTTTTGTTTTAATTGTTAAGCGTTACTCAGTTCAAAGTATTTTTATTTATATTGTCAAATTAATGTTAAATCTTTTGATAATTTTTGAACTAAATAGTAGTCGTCCGTACCCAAATTCAAGCCCGTCTAGATTTCCAAATTCTTTATGAATGTTCACTATTAACAAAAACTTTTCTAAAAACAGTTGTTTTAGATAATATAAACAAATGATACTTTTATAGCACGAAGTGTAAGCACTTATTAATTTGTTAGCGCAAATTCGCGGCGCGGTCGACTGTCTACGGCGGTACCGTAGCGACTACTACGCGCTACGTTGACGACGATTCTTGTAATGGGCGAGATTTTTTTTATACATATTTTTTTATTTATTAAAAGTTTAGAATCATTGTGTATATACAATAAATTTATGCGTGTCAAAACATAGAGACCGATTATGTTTATTTTTTCTTCGTTATATTAATTACAAAGACTAATATTAAAGAGTTCGCTAACGGAAAAGATATATTATGATATCGCCGAGCAAACATTATTGAAAAATAATTTCCATTTCCATAACTGACGAGCGCGAAAGTGTTTTTGACGATAAAAATACCTAAATGCAATATTACAAATTACATACAACATCGATGAAAGCACAGACAGACACAGCCACGTACATATATCGAATAAGCGTCATAAAGCAGAACATAAAATACACGATATGTCTTAAAGGCTGAGCTGGCAGCGTGCCAGCCGGCAATGTGAAGTGGCGGCGCCAGTGAAAGTACCTCCCATCCCTCCCACTCGCTCTAGAACTGCCTTAGATCATCCTCGTGTACCTATTCTGAACAATCTTAATTCTAAAATATATTTCTTCCCCGATTCGTTTTGTAAATTAATATTTTCGGTAAATTCGTGTTGTTTGTGAGTTGCTTAGTGTTAAAAAATCTTTTTTTTTTCAAGAATATACCTAACGATTTTTTCTCCATTCTATTTACTAAATATTCGTATAGAGTTATTTATTCTTACATTAATATCCAATAAGAATTTAAAATACATACGATTGAAAATACAAACTATTCTGCGATGATTTTGTATACGTGTTTTATTTACAAGTCTAAAAATAATTAAGAATATATTGTACAATATAAATGTACTTAATATTTTTGAGGGCATTTAATATGAGACATTGAAGTAACACATAAAGCACATTAACTAACTAGTTAATACCACTTACCTTGTGGTGAATCACCTCTTCGATGCTTTGGAAGAATAACGGGCAGACGCTTTTCAAAACATAGAAAGCTTAGACAGATCATGCATAACATAAAGCGAACATTGTGACAATAAACGTATAAAATATTTCTAGTGAACTGTAACGTTGTTATAAATTAATATTATTATGGTGTCATATAAGTATTAGATTCTGATATAAGACGTATAAAATTACTCTATATTTAATATTTCGCGTACACTCACTTAATTTTTATTTAGTTACTTTAAATAGCATATTTTATGTTTCTGAATTAAATGAAACGTGTATTCACAGGGCCGTCACTATTTTGAAATGATTGTGAGAAAACACGACAGTATTCGGGGTGGCATGTCAGCGGCCACGCTCGAAGTGAGCGCAGAGCGGCGGTGCGACGGGCGGGCGGTGCATGCGCACGGGACACTCGCGGAACTGACACTCGCGGCCGTACACGACGTGCAAACACCAAAAGCAAAATGGACATACCTGCGGGTGGCGGCTGGCACGGGGCGCGCTCGCTACTTGAATGAGCTGCCCGGGCGGAGCGGCGCGCGCAGGGGGCGCGGCCAGCCCGCGTGGCTCCGGCGCCCCCGCCCGCACCGCTCAGCTGAGCCCTGATTAGCCCCGGCCGGGCTATTCAATTAGGGGTTGCCCGGTGCATCTCGCGAGGTTGCCTGGCAGCCGCGCGGCCCGCTCGCCCGGACGCCTGATGCCCGCCTTGCTCAGCGCCTTTGAGAACTCTTAATTACGGCCTCTCTATAGGTGATCGCGTTATTTAAAATCATCATCCTCTATAGGATGCTTACCAATAATATCATTTTGGAATAAAACAAGGGGACAATACAAAGACGATCTTTTGTAATTTACACAAACATTAACTAAGATTTGATTCGTTGAGAACTCTCTCGTCTACACGAGGACGTAGTCGTCACAAATAACTCCTGCCATGGAAGAGAGTGGCTTGTCTTATTTGAATTCAAAATTAAGTGCAGACGTTATCGCGAGTGGTCCCCGGACGCGGGCTCGTTACTAACTATGAGAGTTGCCGACAATGGTATTACTTTATTATTTAATTCTATACTCAACTCAGTAATTTGATTAAGCTATAAGGGATCTTCGCTGAATTTCTCCAAAGGGAATTTCGTTGTTACTTTGCTCCTTATACCTTCTATGTAATTAATAAAAGCATTTACAACAATTTTCATATCATACTATATTATAATGAAAAATATAAATGAAAAAAAAAAAACTCATTATATATGAAATTAGGATCTTCCTACAGTATTTACTTATCATTAATATAAGTAGAATTCCATTTTATACTTTCACAAAGATCTCTTTGAAAGATGTCTCATACGGATATACATATATTTGTATGTGTTTTGAACTGAAACAGCTGAGCTGAGTAATATTTAGAAGAATTATCGAACTGTAAAATACAGATAGACAGTAAGAGAATCGGTCTAGTGCAAATCTGGCTTACCCATCCAAATATCCGTATCAATTCTTTGATTGTAGACTAACGGACTAACTGACAAACTTAAGTTTGCGTCTTGACAAATTTCGTATTAAATGAACTACAAATAAACATTTGCAATGGTTTTTTCTTGAAAATTGTAAATTTACAGATATATGATACTGTAAATTTACATTTTCAACAAATTTTAATTTTTACAATTTCATTTTCAATTTCTTTTATTTATACTGTAAGTTCTCACTTCTTACAGAATTTCATAACACTAGGACAACTCTGCGTTGCACTATGGGTTTTGATTACGGCGGCGAATATCATACAATATGCAGAAATGAAGCAACTTTTTGATACAATCCCTTGGATCTTGATATTTTATAATAACATATCAATTTTAAGACAATAGGCATAACGCGTATCCCGCACATAGCCAGGTAGGTAGGGAATCTAGTGTTAAGACTCTCCGTTCCCCACTTTTAGTCGAATTTTGGAAGCATTGCGTGTTGAGTGGCGGAACTCAACGCCGCGTTTTGCCTCGAACCCAGAGCTAGAGAATCCGGGAGAGAAATATAAATTTAGATAAATATTTCATTTCCTCGAGTCATGTTTTATGTTATAGTCACAATTTGTGCCCCTGGGCCACGACGGACTCGGCTTTATAGTAATATATTATAATAGTAATAAATTATATTCATTAAAGTTATGATAACTTGTGTTAACTAATTTTATATGTATTTTAATTTTATAGTTGGATGTTAATAAGTAAATGGATAAAGTTGATAACTCAAGCTCACATTTCCAGTATTTTCGGCCAACTTGGCCATTTGCCAACACGTAAGGGCGTCACTTTAAGTTACCGTGACAATATTGTCCACCGATAGTGGCAAGCTACGACTACATGGAGAGAGTTGTTCCCCAAACCTGCACAAAGAATGCACGCTCAGTACACGGAGCGCGGCGATCCGTAAAGTCATTCGAATTGAATGTGCACATTGCAAACGTAGCAGGAAACTAGTGATAAACGAAATGGCAAAAACGGGTTAAAATTCCGTGCCCGGAGGCCGAGGCAGTCCCTCAGGTGACTGCTTCGCTTCCGATGCAGTTACTTTACAGTCGGTTGCAGGAAAACTTGACAAGCATACCTAGGACTGCTGCCCGGGCCGGGGCCAGCTCGCCCTCGCCGGGTCATGGCCGTCGCCGTTAAAAACACAACTCTTGTGTTACGCGATAGAGTTCGATATTACGCGGTGCGTTGTATGCACGAGGTTGTGTTGAAGGTGCATCGCGGCGTGTGGGCGGGGGCGGGCGGTTGCCGGCGGGGGTGCGCGGGGCGCGGGCGGGCGCGCGGCTGTGTGCGTGAGAGACAGGTGAATTAGCGGCGCGTGCTGACTCCCAGGGCGGCGAGCCCGGGCGAGCTCGTCGCTATAGTGACACAGGAAATCTAATAGAGATAGCAAATAAGACCAAAAAGCGTTTGCGATATGTTTCACAAAGGAAAATTTATACTTCTATATAAGCTTCATGTATTTTTGGAGTATGCAGGTATATTGACTGTACAATTTAGAACGTACATATTGTGTATGTTATTGCCTATATTGAGATTATCAGAGGCATGTACCACGATTCCGCTTCTATGGTTAGGACTGCTGTTGGCGACACTAGACCCTTCCCGATTACAGTGGGGGTTCACCAGGGCTCGGCTCTTAGTCCGTTCTTGTTCAATGTAGTGCTCGATACTGTCTCGGCTCACATCCAGGACCAGCCTCCATGGCTGATGATNCACAACTCTTGTGTTACGCGATAGAGTTCGATATTACGCGGTGCGTTGTATGCACGAGGTTGTGTTGAAGGTGCATCGCGGCGTGTGGGCGGGGGCGGGCGGTTGCCGGCGGGGGTGCGCGGGGCGCGGGCGGGCGCGCGGCTGTGTGCGTGAGAGACAGGTGAATTAGCGGCGCGTGCTGACTCCCAGGGCGGCGAGCCCGGGCGAGCTCGTCGCTATAGTGACACAGGAAATCTAATAGAGATAGCAAATAAGACCAAAAAGCGTTTGCGATATGTTTCACAAAGGAAAATCTATACTTCTATATAAGCTTAATGTATTTTTGGAGTATGTAGGTATATTGACTGTACAATTTAGAACGTACATATTGTGTATGTTATTGACAACGACATGAAAGCTCTCCATAGTGAATGTAATCTAACATTTATATTACAAATTACTTTAAAACAAAAATTTTACTTTATGATACATAGTTTGAAAGCCAAAATAAGTAATACCAAAGAATTTAAACGTAAATTATTTTTTTTAAGATATAAGAAGAATAGTACCATAGTATTATAGTAATGTCGTTATATAGTAATATTGTAAATCATCCGCATTACTTTCTTTTTCTAATAATAGTAACATTCCTTAAAATGTTATATTTTTTTTATTTAACCCGATTCAAATAAAACAAATGCAAAATTTTAAAGAAAGCTTGCTTAATATATATATTAAGATTATGAGAAAACCACAATGAAATTAAAAATAACTTATTTAGTTACTATCCATGACATTTTTTCTTATACGAGTATGTTATCCGTATAGAGACACCGATCCGTTACAATTTTATCATAAGTATAAATTGACTGAACTTAGCTTTCAATATATGGATGCTGTCTTTAAAATGATAATATCATTAGACCCGAAAGTAATTCACATCAGTAAATAAATTTTCTATTTTGGCGGGCGAAGCCGCAAGCGGGTTGTTAGTATAAAATAAAGGCGAAAAATATATATCTATATAAAAACAGCTTGTATCTTGTAAATATAAAAATAAAGAATACAAAAGGCGAGGCATCCCTCTCAATGTTTGCGCATATCTGTTATATGTCACATAATGAGATTCATTCTAAAGCAAAAATTAAATGGACTCGTTTCTCATCTGTCGTGATTTTTTTAATAAATGCTTTAAAAGAGGGAAGATATAAGCCGATTAACAGACGTCGGCTTTGTCTTACTGAAGATGAGATTTTATAAATGAGGAGCACCGGGATGTTTTCCATGGAAAAATTTGAATTTTATTTAATATTTTTATCTTTTCCTCGTGTTAATTGGTGCTTGAATATTTTCATTTTTAAAGAAATAATTATGGAGACATTATTAAATTATTGATATCATTTATGTAACAGTCTTAATGTAAGTATACAGATAGTTTATTTATATGTCACAGTAGTATTTTTCTGTAATATAAATATATTTTTTGGATCTTCGATTTTATTTGTATTGTTCTCATTTCTTGCCAAAATTCAGTATTGTAAAATACCCCGTATGGTTTAATTACGCGGCGAATAAACTTAACAAATTTAAGTTTGCAAATATTTATAATTTTTCACTTCTCCCATCTAAGTAGGCACAATTCTACCCATTGCCATTTAAAGTACTTAATAAATATAGTCTATTATAAAGTCGTATAAAGTTAGAATAACATATAAATATTAGTACATTTCCAGTCAAAGGGAAGGGTTATTTGGTAGCGGGCAGTGGTGCGCGCAGCGTGTCTGTCCATCCGCAAACAGACGGTAAAAGCTAACCGCCACCAACAAAATCAACAAGCATTTACAAAACTTAAGCTAAGCATAACACGAATGAGTTATTTTGTCAATAATCTTTCTTATTTCACCCCCGTTCTTAGTACTTTTAGTGAATTATAATATATTTTATAAATTAATATATTATATTGAAATAAAATCCGAAGTTATTGCAATTATTTAAAATATGAATATTATAAGAAGATATTTTAATGACGTAACAAGGGCAATGTACAGAAATTAATAGTTTACGTTTTAATATGTAAAATCAATATGTAGAGAGAATCTAATATTCAAATAGTCTGTAACCCCACTTTCCATCCAATTTTTATATAGACATTGAGGACGTGTTGAGAGGCGGTAAACAACTCTGCGTTTTGTATCCTTACTATAGCAAGGAAATAAAAACAATTCATTTTCTCGCGTGGGCATCGAACCCTCAACCGTCGAGATAGCACGCTGCCACACTGCGCCACTATGTATGACATACATATTATGTATAGTTTTATCAACTTGTGTATGAAGTGCATATGAGAGCGTAATTATAAATTCTGTCTGGCACAAATCAAGCGGAATTGAATTCGGGCTTGTTTGGACTGAAGTGCGTTTAATTTGTAACCCTCGTGATATTGGAGTTGGTACAAATATTGGCAGGAGTGTAATTATGCCTAAATATGAGAGCGCTGTGCCCGTAGGCGGCGGGGGCGGGCGGCGTAGCTCGACAGTAGCTGTCTCTTTGTTTGGAGAATCTTTGCGTATTCATGAGCTTTTACTACACAAAATTGTATAATTTTTTGTAAAAAACAGGCAAGAAGGGGTTTTTGATTAAAAAGTGTTGCTCTTTTTTCAAATACATAATATGTTCTGTGAATACAAAGGAAATTCGATAAGTCGCTATTTACGCTTTGACCTTAATAGTATTTTTGTTGAATAAATAAACTCTCTTTCTTGAAACTGCTTTATAAAAAAAAAGATATTATTTGTAGACGGAGTATCAAAACTCAGAGAATACTATTTTTTATATATTTTTTTAATTAGCTTACTCTATCACATCTCCACAATTACTTATTTGATTGGATATTATATGAGATGTTATATATAAAGCGTACTTTATTATTCTAGTATGTATACAACATTATTACTATAACAATAGTATACTAACTCAATAGAAGTTTAACCTCGTGAGCCAATATCCATTGGAGTCAGAATGAAAAGAGCAATTCATCTTAGCGCTACGAGTTGTTTGGTAGTTGACAGCACTGGGACAGATCGTTAGCTGTGCTGGAAAGTTTCATATAAGGCTGGTGTCAGGTGGCACGTAACGGGAAGCTAATACAAAACGTGCCGAGTCGCCGAGTGCATCTGACAGGAACTTCAAACTCAACTAGTTAAGCCATTGCGAGAGGAACACTACTTCTTCAGCTCCACCTTCTCAATACACGTATAACGTGTATAGGGTTATTAAAATTTATAACAGTCATATTGGAAATTACTCTTCCTTATTGTAATGAGTGTGTTTTAATTTTCTATTTTATGTTCCTATGTAGATTTAACTGTGGCCGTTTATTTGAGTAGAGAATGTAGCTAAATACAACGATATTAGATTATATTTGTTGTTTCAAAATGAAGCAACGTCCGCTCGCGGCGATGGGAGGTTACATGGGTGATATGAAACAGCCGGCGGCTAGCGGCGGGCAGAGGCCGCATACAAAAGTTGACGGACGTCCGGCGTGATTGAGTGGATCCCTCCCGATACAGCCTCTAATGGCTCGATGACAGGGGGAGGGGGAGGGGGAGGGAGGCATCAATGAGGTTTTGCGTAAGGCTCCGGCCGGGAGTCGTCGATAAACAGAGCCCGGGAATTGTAGCACCGCACCATTAGTGTTTACTGAAAAACAAATTATATCTGCTTCCAATTATACACACCTGAAAGCGAATGGCCCAATAGATTTCATTATTTTTTTTTGTGAAAGAATATGAAAATTACAATTAAGTATTTGTATTTAAGTGAGAATATTTAATACAGTTCTCCTTTTTCTACACATTTTTTAAATTAAAATTAGTCATAATTTTTCGGTGTTGTATACTTCAATCCTTGTATTTTTATTATAAAATCTAAGTCTTCTAGGTAGAGAAAAAAAAATTGAATTCACTTACGTAACACTAACACGTACGTAAACCAAAGCAAGCCAGCTAAAACTCTCATTATTTATTACGAAGCATATGTATGTATGTGTGTATACATAACAAGTGTGTCGCAACTCGCATGATATATGAGGGACACGATCCTGGCGAAGCTGCTGGCGGTCACCACTCGCCGCGTGTTAGCTCAAAGGAAATCTCATTTTGTGGCTGCCCTCAGCCCTCGGGCGCCCCCGCCCCCGGCGCGCGCCCGCCCTGCGCCGCCCACGCCGCGACCCAAAGAGAGTTCCATTAAAATTACTTGAGAAAACTCGACACTGCCAGACTCACCATCTAAGTTTATCACCACTGTTTACGATCTTAATGTTTTAGGTATTTTTTAATATATTTTATTTATTACGTGTGAGGTATTAGATTACATTCTTAGGTTATTTTCTTTATTTTTTCTATTTATCACTTTTTGTCGCAAATTAGGTCCCAACAGTTACCGGTTTCATCATGTGGACACTTTTACAACATATGTTATTAGAAACGTATGTATACTCATACTACTATGAAGCAAGGAAGTGCATATTACATGAAGCTTATATATGAATATGTTACATGACTAGCATTAGCTATACATTTTTTACCCGACTATGTAATGTAAAGGAGAGTAATGTGCTTAATGTATGTTTGTTCTTATGTGGCGTTGTAGAGAAGAAACGAATAGACAGATTTTGTCTGTTTTGTCTTAATTTTGAGTGTGTATGTAAAATAACAATAATCAAAATTCACCACATCAAGACATCATATTATTAAAATAATAAAAATTATGTTTTATTTGCAATTTTTATTGGAAGTAACATTAAACGATTTATAATGATTTAATTTTACTATTAATTATTATAAAATCTTCTCACAAATATTCATATATTTATATACTTCAAAGTTATAATGATAATGCTAATAATACCTAACTATAAAGCAAAAAATAAATATAGAAAAACGAAAAATCCGACTGCATAAAAAACTACAAAATGCCCAATAGAAGTATCGTGTGAAAAGACATATGGAACAACTATTTCATTGAAATAGTCTTATATAATTGATACCCACATTAACAAATCATATTTTTTTTAAATAGAAGACTTAACAGGTGGGCTATTCAGCTATCAGTTTTTTTTATAATATAAAATAGTTTTGTATGATTATTTGTGTATTAGAAAGCAAAGTCCTAAGTACTATTAAACAAAAAAAAAAGATTATCAAAAGCATTTTCTGCCATTATTATTGTGAGAAAAAGAAAGTGAGCGTCTAGCATAAAAAATCACAAAAACAATATGATAGATTTATTTTCAGGAGTAACTTTCTTATTTCCCAACGCCTGCGTCATGTTTCTATAAGCGAACATGAAAAATATTGTTCTCCTTTCTTGGCAGATTTCAAATTACCGAGCGTGTTTGGGTGTATCGCGTCTTATGCTTCAAGGATTCTCGATAAAGGAGCGCCAAGCGCCGAAATATTTGCATGCTACGGCACTTGCTCCAGGCATTCCCTCCACACATTCCACTTATGATCTCTTGTGTTAGCTTTAAGTGAGACCTGCTGATAAACTTTGAATAAAACGAAGTTATGGCGTAATATACTTAAGGCAATTTTGTTTTATATTTAAATATTACTTATTTTAGAAAATTTGTTTCGTATATGATTCCTCAGTATATTATATAAGCCTTATCGTATGGGTTATGTTATTGTTCGTAAATCATCTACTTATCAATTGATATGTAGATAATTTATCATATTACCATTATTTGACAAGCCCATTATTCGAAAGCTGTGAAACAAATGATTACAAATGAATCGGGTGGTGCGAGCGGGGTGTGCGTTGCCATGACGACGCGAGACGATCGATCCGCCCCGCCCGCGCGCCCTCGCTCCTTCAATTAAATAATGATTCACACGTTAGCTTTGATGAATGCGCATTATATCAAAACCTGTTTCAGATAATAAATATAACTGTAACTATTTCATATATGTATACATAGGTGTATGGGGATTGAAGGGGTGGCAGCGTTTTTGGCGTAAACTAATTGATGCCTATGGAATATACGGTTGATTATATTTAATAATTGAGCATGGTGGCTGGCAGGACAGTCCATAGCGGACAGGCATATAAACGTAGGTAACCGTAAAATTTACAGGGTTAAATTAAATACATATATATCGACCTGGGCGGCGGTTAGGAAATATAAAAATCTGTATTTGTCCAAACTGTACGTGTTTCAACTCAAAATTCGTATAGTTTGGACAATTGTTGATTTTTATATAAACAACTAGTATATTTTATATAGGTTTATATTTCCATTTCTTCGTTCTGGTGTAGAGGCAAAGCGCGGTGTTGAGTTCTGCCACTCAACATGCAACGCCTTGAGAATTCGGCAGAAACGGGAACGGGGAACGGAGTGTTTTAACACTAGGTTGCCTCTGCCTACCCTGCTGTGTGCGGGATAGAGCGTGAAGCTGATTTTTTTAACTAGTATATTTCTATGTCATCAAATTAGTAATTTAATCACACACTACTCAAAGATACAAACTTCTCTGGTGTTTTTCTATACAGCAAATATTACACATATAGAAACCAACAGTTAATTACAACATCGTTGACCTATAAGTATAGAATTTAATAGTTCAACTAGGCTAGAACGTCGTGACTTTATTTAAAATGAGGAAGTACCATAAATTTTATCACCAGCATAAAAGCGGTTAGGTTCAATATCTATTTTAAATTGGTTTTCATATTAGAACAAGCTTCGCGTGGATTAATTCAGTTTGGTTACATAACATTCAAATTGGAAGGCCGCTGGCGATCGTCTCCCAAAAGGCTTTGCTTCCAATCCCAATAAGCGATTGGTCGAAGCTGGACCATATCTACGACAGGTTTATAGGAACACCATCTAAAATAGACCGTTTAAATACGGCGCGCCGAAGCGGGCCCGGTCCCGGTGTAAGCTTTTATCGGATCAGACAGGCTAAACTTTTCCAACCACCCTTGCTAAGGGGTTCACCGCTATTGATGTTTACCCCGTGAATGCATATTATATAATTGTAGCTTATTTAAATAATATTACTTAATAAGTATAACAGAAATTACCGCGTAATCAAAAGTATTTTAATTTCAATCAATCTTGAAGTTTTTTGCAACAGTAGTATCCGATATATATTAGTAGAGCGAGCTTCTACCAAGTAAATAAATTAATACTATTTTCTTTGGACTGTAAAAGGCCTAAAAGCTCATAAATATAATATAAAATATCTAAATTTTAATCTCATTATTATACCACATGCTCGTTCTAAGTATTAAACGTAGACAAATTACATTGAATTTGCTCGAAATAACGTCAAATTAAGCAGATACTATATCATTGTCAAGATAAAAATATAAACATAAATTATAAGCAACAAAAATATAATTTCCTTAACTGGAGTTAATAAATCAAATTAAAATGATCGTTTTTATACGACTACCTGTTAGAGATGTTTTTTTTTTAAAATACATACAGTATAATTGTATATATTGTAGATTCCCTATCACAGTGCAGTTTTAAGATGTCAGACTGTACTGAAAGTTGGAACTTTCTGTAAGTCCATCTCATTCGGTTATATGTAAATTACCCCTGGACGATCATCGCTATAGAAATATTTATTTAATAAACTAAATCAGATAAAACGTTTCATGTTCCACTCAATTAATATCTCAAAACTTACCGAAGCTCAAAAAATCAGTGATCAGTGAAAATTGTTCAAATAATTATTAAATACAGGTAAACGATGGACGATAAAGCATTTAAATGTTTATAATTTAATTAGAAAGGTTTAGTAGAGTGCTACTTTGGATCAGTGCTTTGAGAGCGAATGGGCAGATGTAAGTGCTGCATTTTAATTAAATCCTCGTAGCGAGAGATAGCGCACGTTGTTGACTTTATTTTTCGTTTTTTTTTCCAGCGGTTTGCTCGTAGCTTGAAAAATTGAAGGAGATTTAACTCGCTTATGCGGAAAGAAAACTATTCTGTATAACTTGAAAATGCAGAAATTTCCACATTATAATTTCTTCAGCTCATTTTAAAGTTAGATATTTCAAAGTGTCGATATGAACCGTTTTTATGTTTCCGTATCGCTAAAGGATAAGACAGAACCCTTATAGGATCACTTTTTTGTCCGTCTGTCCTTTTGATACTTTTGATATCAATCTGAAATTGATATCAAATATTCAGGTCTACGGTCTATTGGCATAAAAAACTATTAGTCGATAACCAGTAGTAGGTTACGTATAAATGTAACCTACTATTGGTACTAACCACCAATACTACTATAAAACCACCAAAAGAAGAAAAGCATTATAATCGTAAAATACTTACTTTATGCTTGCTGCTGCTTTTCTTTTTAACCGACTTCTATAAGAAAATGAGGTTACCAATTCTACTGTGTTTTTTTATTAGTTAGTGTAAATACCTAAACGTGTAAAAATTCGGTGTCTTTTACTCTGGATATACCTAATGCGTTGTTTCTATTTTTAGTACATTCGTAACAATTAATATCCATCGTAACCGTACACGAAGGTCGCTAGCATAATTATTTCCCCCATACCTTTGTTCAATAGAATTTAACAACCCTCCAGCGACATCATCATATCTCGTCACTATGTATTCATATGATATTGGATTCACTTTGAAAGTTAAATACTTTGTAGGTATGTAAAGAAAAGGGTGTTTCTGAATGTTCATTAAACGGATTCAGTGAGTAAGCTTTGGTTATCCGGTTGGTATGTTCTTATTAACTCTTTTCAAGATATTGTGCATTCAAATATGTACGCTTTTTATTATTTACTGCGCAAAGAAGTTTTCGCTTTTGTTACTCCGAACGCGTAACATTTTTCATATATATATATAAGAAAATATCAAGGAACAAAGACACTCGCTTTGGTAAATCTACTTCAACATATTTTCTTATGTAAAACTCGACTCAGCATTGAACTAATTGGTTAGATGAAAAGATTGAGTACTGAGCTCTTGTATACTGTGTGTATGGTGCAAGAGAAATTTCTTCATTGAATTACGTGGAGTATGCAGTGCAAAGTGTAATAAGTATTTGTATGGGGTGGCGAGGGCGGCGGTCGAGCAGATCAAGGGCGCTGGGGGATGGCAGGAGGTCGGGGCGCGGGGGTGAGGGCGAGGGATGCTGCGCGGGAGATCGCGCAGATCAATATCTCGCGTTACCGGGGTGACGCCGCGCCAGACCGAGTGCCTCCCGTACTACATCCCCCTACTGCCCCCTACCCACTACTCGCTTATTTAATACATGTCGTATCTGGGATGCGAGCTTTTTTATGTTAAATGACAGGGCAGTGTAATACGCTTTAATTCCGAATCATCGCGATAGTCGCGACTATGGAGCGGAGTCCCACGACAAAATATCGCGCCTTTTACGATGACATTGACCCCATACTGGGGTGCTTACGAAATGCTCCGTACCCATTACCCTACATTACTTGCATATCATTTTCAAGTCGAATAATAACAGTAATTCAAATTCTTGTAGAACATTTACTTTGTTAAACCTTAAATTGCTATCTTCTGTTTTATCTACTACTTATTTAACAACGATTCTAACTATTAAGAAATGTGATAGAATAGATTATTAAGCGCTATTTTAATAAATTATAGAAATGTAGCACAAGAAACTTTCTCCCATTATTGACATTTAGATTTGTTGTCTTAAGTAATTCTAATAGACGCATTTTATTTATCTATCGATAATATTATGTACGATTGTACGTATATTTTAAATGTAAATTATTTGTATTGAAGTGTTACTTGTAGATATACCTACTAGTTCTTTTCTATTTAAAAGTGAATAATTTTTATGAAAGACATTAAAATGAAAAGAAAAATATTACAATAGTTATTTTTTACTTTTAATGTAAATTAAAAAATCTTCTACAAAAATGTACTCTGAAAGCTTTGCAAAATGAAATGAGTTTTTTGTTCTCAGGCAAGACTCTCACAAAGACGAAATAAAATTAATGTTAATTAACTTGACCGGCGACAAGGCGAGGTTACCTAATAATTACGTAAACAGTTGTGCGTTGAGAACAAAGCCTGCCGTTTAATAATCCGAAAAGTAATAAAGCAGCCTGTTTTATAATTATATTTGTTTTTGAGAGAAAAAAATAATTTGAACTAATATTAGAGTTCGTAAAAGATTACTGCACTCATTTCTTAACGATAAAAGGTGTTGTACCTATGTAAAGTAACAATAGTGATTACACAATAATTCTTATAATTTTATAACTTACTAGCTATTTGAAATCCTTCTATAATATACGTCTATTCTTGTATAATAGACATGCAGTTTGTCAGTTATAAATTAGTATAAAAACACAAAAATATCTGTATGAAACTATCTACAGCGCTTTAGTAATTATTATTACTATACCAAAAAAATACTCCTCATTTTCGTTTTAATCTGCATTTCATATAAGTATAATTACGTACACGTGCTAAGTGCCGTGCCTCAACCTTAATTAAAACTGGCTTCTCTTTAAATAAGTAATTGTGTGACTTCTCGCAAAGGAAATGCAATCATGGTTCATTTGTAATGTAGCTTTACTTTTTATTAATGTAAAAGATTTTTTAAACGAAATTGGAATATAATACTAATTATATATATTATAATTCGTGGACAAACTGACTTCAGTTTATCCACGAATTATTAAGGCAACTTGTATATTGAATGACAAAGCCCAACGACAAAGATTTACCAATGAACTAGTTGCGTTTCAACAGATATGTATCAAAAAAATTTGTTTTTAGGGTTTTGTACCTCAAAATACATATGTATATGCCTGCAAACCTAAGTTTGTAAATTTTTATAAGTTGTAGTTCTCATTGACCTACAATCCTGAAATTAAGACGGAAGTGAGCGAGTCCGACTCGCATTTGATCTGTTTATTGCATATTAATATAATTCCTGATTTTTTATATCATGAATCCTTATTTCTTATAGCTATTATTCTAATTTAGTGGCTACCTTACCACACAGGCCAAGGAGCCACGAGCCTAAGGCGGTAGAATATATAGGTTGGTTAAATGTGCACATCGATATTTTTTGTTACCTCGTAGAAATTACAAACTTTAAATAAATTAATAACTTTGTATTATTACTGTTATCTACAAAATTTCTATGTATTGTGTTAAGATTTAAGTAATCTTTTTGAAAGGATAACCTGATCTATTCTATAAAGATGTTTCTATAGCTTCTAATAATAAACAGGTATAAATAAAACGATAATATAAGAACAACATTTAATGAACCACGTAGCAGTCGTGGCGGCTCTAGAAGGGCAGCTGCGTGAGCAGCGCCACGCCGCGCATGATCCAGTGGTCGGGTGGCGCGGCGGTGGGCAGGCGCATGAACAGCACGTAGTTGGTGGAGTGGCCGGTGGTGGACAGCACGCCGCGTCGGTCGCCCGTCTTGTACAGCGGGCAGTTGTAGAACACGTCCGTGGGGATGTCCTCGCGCTTCAGCGGGATCAGCCACACCTGCACGACCGACCTTATTATTCAAAATAAGAATCGAATCCGCGACCGCCACGTTTACAATTAGACACTGTGTTATTGACCCACAGCCTATATCTTGAATAATAACAATAATATAAAGTATCTTTAAATGCACACCAACCGGCGGGAATTCATCGTAGAGAACTTTAGGAATAGATTCATCCACGATGTAATCCTCCATGTTCCAGCGAGCGCCCTCCATGTACAGCCCATGTATGTACACGCCTTCCTCGGGTGGCGTCTCCAGCGTGAAGGAGCGCTGCACCTGTAATATACGCCTTGTCACCATCTTCACATGACAACATTTTACGGCAAGGGTAAGATGCAGCAGCTCATGATGCGGCGGCACAGCGAACCACTGTACATATTCGCAATGCTTGTGGGTTGATTTCCACTCGGGAGAGTGACAAGATAAAGTTCGATGTTGCTTTTTGGCACCCAAACACGCAATGTTTTAAAAATAGCGGTGCGTGGTGAACAGAGGGCCGTCTTACTACTAGGTTCCCTTTGCGTACTCTTTTATGTACACACAACGTGTAGCTAAAAGAAATCTCCTAAATCATGATTTTGTTCCGTACCAAGAAAAATATATACATAAAATATTCAACATTCTTCGTGTGGAATTAAAATTTTCAACAATCGTGTTCAAGCAATTCCAATTATGTCATGAAATGTTAAAACATGTTTGTATATGTGAGTATACGTCCCTTAGATTAAGCTGCTGGCAATTCTAAGAGAGTAATATAAAGACGATAAGGAAATTATCATAACAGCACGTTTGCGTGAAACGCACGTTTATTTGAAGTCTATGTATTTTACATTCTATGAAAGATATCAGCGTAAGTAAATATTTTTTTTATTAATGTTTTTGGGCATCACACAATAAATAACCAAACTTAACGAGATTTTACCCTTGCGTTTCAGGATCTGAACTTACAAAAATCGCCTTATATTAGTTAGAAAAGAACATATTAGGTATTAGCATATTAACGATATAATGAAACAGATCTCATATTTATAGTAATAATAAAAATAATATTTTAATTTTAGATAAATTCAGCCATTACTTCTGAATTGTCTACTTAAATATTATAGCTGTTTTTAATAAAATGCCATGAACCTAAATACATTAATCCAAGTTAAAAAATACAAAAACGTTCAGTTATTTTGTTAATGTATTATGCTCAAGTGTTGACGTTGCGAGTATACGAATACGCCGATACACCCTTTGGGCAGTTTTTAATTAATAATTGCTTTTGACAAAAATGTTCATTGAAATTCTCGTTTAAAGTAAAATGAAATACATTTTTCATCGCAATGCCTACAATTTCAACCCAATTACGAAGAGCTAATTGGCATTTTATTGAAATTATTAAGAGAACAAAATGAATTTGCTTGTAAAGCACTCAACAAAAAGGTTACATGAAATTTAATTACACAAGCTTCCCCTGTTCTATTTTATTTCCCAGTTTTATTAAAACAACAGTAATGTTTTAAGAATTTTTCATTGAAGAAGTGCCATCATTATACTATTTTTTAATGAAAATATTGTAAGTATAGTTGTTAAAAAAATATTACGGATATCCTACTTCGTACTTAATATTATAAACGTGAAAGTTTGTGAGGATGGACGTTAGTTCCACTTTCACGCAAAAACTGCTGAACGGATTTGGATAATTATATTATACATCAATTATCTTATAGATTATAGAATGCGTGGTGAACTTTACAGAAATATGCTAAAAAGAAGCTTATACATACATTTGATTTTTTGATTACGTAAAAGTTTAATTATTTCAGTATTAATATAATCAGAGGAAATGATGAAATAAAAAAGTACAACATATCTAAATATAAATTTTCTTATAGATCCTTTAATTATAGTAGAGGGGCTCTTAGGTATACTCAAACCTCATAATGGAAGGCGAGCTGGTCGATGGGTATGCGGTACTTGCGCGCGTAGCTCTGCTGCGCCGCCGTCAGGAACGCCTGCGGGAAGTAGAAACCCGACAGCCAGAACATCGTCGGCGGCCCGTAGCTATGCCAGTGCTGCAAATGTATATACTTGATAAAAAATATTTATAGATAATAATGACATAAAATGTTCTAAATAAAAATTTCAAAATATTTGGACGTTTTCCAAAGCAAGCTACTTAGACTATGTAATTACATATTAAAAGCGTGTTTTTTGTAATAACCGAGTTATATTCTGAGTAAAATTTGTAACAAACCTGTAAAAATTCTAGCCTTTCAAGTAGATCATTAAAGTAAGAGGCAAGCGGCTTGAGCGAGGGGTAGCTCTTGCCGGCCCACAGCGCGGGGATGCGCCCGCGCACCATGCTCGTCAACACCTCCTCCGTTATGTCCGTTAGAACACTTACACCTGGACGTATTAACATTTACTAACTGCACTTTATGAATTATGTGTGCGTAAACATTTTTAATATCCTACTACATAATATTTTGTATAAAGTTTATTTTTTTGTAGGTAAAATCTTTCTCTATCCTTTTGCCAGTTTAGTTTGGTAGTGTGAGAAAATTAGCTGAATTTACGTTTAACCTCATTTATTTTACTTATAAATTTCCTGTAATCTTTATCAAATTTAACATCTTACAATTTTAAAATAAATGCAAGACTTATTGTATAACCCAATTATCAATTAATATACCACGATCATACGTAGATTAGGTGTGGTACAGAGAATTTCACGTGATGATTTTAAAGAAATCTCGGCGCAGAAACAGGGAGAAGAGAGATAGTAAAAGTATTATGATCTACAGTGGTCTTTTATAATTATGTACTAATGTAATCATTTCATTTCTTTAAGGCAAAGTAGATATCGTAATATGGAACAGGTATGTTTTAAGGTTCGTTATTTAAATCATAAGCGTGCTTTTTTTGTTTAGTTTGTGGCCCATGGCCTGCTGCTCAGGGGTCGCGCCTTCGTGTCCTATTTGTGTGTAGCTTACCTTGCACCGCGCCTATGACCGCCCTGGAGCTCGAGCGCACCACGTTGACGAGGCGCTCGTAGCGTGCCGCCTCCTGGATGACGACGATGGACATGGGCGTCATGTCAGCGGGTTTGATGTCGCCCTCGTGCGAAGGCCCGCGCAGAATCTGCTGCGGCAGGCGCGCCAGCACGTCCTCCGCCACGCCCATGGCCTGCTGCTCGGGGGTCATGCCCACGCCGCCCGCCGCCATCGTGTCCTGCATATAATATGTTATATAGTATTTTATAGCTTCCCGTTTGTTCCCACATATAGCAATGTTGACAGAGAGATCTAGCAAATGTTTAGACACTCAGTTGACTAACTCCCACCGCCAAGTCGAGTTCCGCCAATCAGCATAAAATGTCTTCAAATCACGCTCGCCAAGCCATTCTCTAGTTATCTTTATCAGTTTGGCAAGAAGAAGAAGAAGATTTCTTTAAAAATCTTATATTGTCGTGGAACCCATATAAGTATATGTAAAAATTTTGAACCTATGCGTAGGGTTACTTGATCAAAATAGCTATTAAATCTTTTTAACATTGATTGATTTAAAAGATAGACAAAAGTGAAAAGCGTGCTAAAAGCGAGATAAACATCTGTGCGAAAAATAAATGTGTTAAAAATATAAGCTCACCAAATATTGTTTCATGCGGTCCTTGTAACAAAATGAAACATATAATGATTAATGTGTTGTACAAAAATATAATAAATTTGTTGTAATTACATAATTTCTCACTCACCGTGCGATCCTTCAGTCCGACGATGATTGATGAATGAAACAAACAAGATAATGAAAGAACACTTATTCTATTCTAATAACATTTAATAATTTATGTAGTTATTATAAATCTAATTGCTATGATGGTACATTCAAAGCTATACACTTTTATTTATGTGTTAAAAACTGTAGTTAAGAAACTGTATCTAATAAAATACCACCAAAGAAAAGATACCATAATTATTACTATATTTGTTAAAAAGACTACTAATAGATTTATTGCAAAGACTATTTATTGCTATTATTATTGAAGATCTAAGAGTAAAGAAGTAATTCTTCCTGATATATGATAGTCAGATATATAACGTACCTGGGTAAGCACAGCAGTATTGAGCAGATCCTCAGCCTCGCGGAAGTGTTTGGTGATGTCGGCGTTGGTGTGGAAGCCGAACACGCTGGGCGGCGTCGCCACCGGCATCGAGCGCGCGAACGCGATGAAGTCGCCGTGCTCGCGCAACGTGGGGATGTAGTATGTGCCTTTATGTACGTGCAAATACGAGAACAAACACTAGTCTCATCTCTCATCCAGGGATGCTAAGATTGCCCATCGGGTTACAGTGAGAGGAGCTCAACTAACCTAAGTATGTGTTTAGGGAATCCATTTGATTTGGTTGACTCAACTCACTCAACACTTAGGTTTATAAATTATACGTATAAATTAAATCTTAATATGAATTATCTTTTGGATATGTACTTAATGCTTAGGCATTTATATTTAGGCGTTAAGTACATATCATTAGCGCTATAAATGTATTGTAGATATAAATTTAACGAAGGCTTCCACAAAATTATGTTAAAGTTACTTTGATAATTAAAAGCTTGTGATAGTTAATTGTATGTAAATGTCTATTTGTATTGTTTAATAATCTATTTGTAATATTATTGTGTATAGATAGAATACACAAGAATTTTAGATAATTAAAGCACTCACCGGTCGGATCTAGTGAATATTTCTCATCGCCGATAGCGTCGGGGTTGTAGAACTTGTACAGTATGGTATTGAGACAGCGGCGGTCCCAGTCGTCGGTGACGCGGCCGCCGTAGTTGCACTCGCCGGTCAGATACCGTAGCGCTACGAATTGTACGTCCTGCGTTCATATATACTGATGAATAATAATAATAACCGAACGAAGAACCTAATTTATAACTAAACTAACATTTATAGTTATTTATATTCTCCACTTGGAGAATATAAATAACTATAAATGTTGACTCAGTCTGAGATTTGAAGCAAAACTAATGAAGTACAGCAAACATGCCTTGACCACATCATAAATGAATTGACAAGGTCTATTTCAACTCTGAACAATATGTCGTAAATAGCAGAAGGGAGATAGTTAAAAATATAATGATATTAAGATAATTTAAAATAAGGAAAAATTATGGAAAGCCGTCGACTATTGACGAATTATTAAACATAAGTATCTTTTCTGTAATAATAGTCCAATGTTATTTATCGGCATCTCAAATATATATGAGCGCGTTAGCAAATAAATCTTTTCAAGAATAATAAAAGTTAAAATATTATTTAGAGCATCGTCCGTCGAGATTCTATATGAAGATAGAAGCTTAGATCCAGCTGTGTCCGAAGCCCGTGACGTGAATTTTAACTCGCTTCATGTTATAAACATAACGTTTCATATTTATACACATGTACGACGAAACGGGTTGTTTTTATTTGTACAATAACATTTATTATTACATACAAGAGTGAATTTATTTAAACATCTATTTATATAAGTTAGACCATAAAATAAAGATGATATTTTAGTTTGTCCAACATATAAGAAATATATTTTTATTAATATTTTCATTATATACGTGTTACTCTTATATTAAAACGAAAATACTAATTTATAATAAGTACTTACTATAAACATATAAGATTCATTAAATATTTGTGTAATTTACAACTAAAAGCTACGACCACAAAAACTTTTTAAATGTAAAAAAAGATCCCAAAAATACTTACATCATACTCATTAAGGAACATATATAATTGTGTAACACTAATACGTAGATCGGTTTCATTGAATTCGTAACGTATGTTCCACCCGAGGGGTCCGAACTGACGTCTCTCCTGCACCACCGCGTGGAAGAAGCACAAGGCGAAGAGGAGCTTCTTAAATATCTCCGATTGCTTGTTGCCTTCAAACCATTCGAGGTCGTTGATGGGATCGCTTTGGTAGGAACGAGCGATGTTTGCCCGGAGTCCTGTAATTGATAGATTTTTTAAGCTTTACTCTATATATATTTTTGAAATATTGCAGGGTAGGCAGAGGAGACCTAGTACTACTCTGCCCTCTCTTTTTCACCTAACTTAGAGACATCGCGGGGCGCGCTTATTAAAGTCAGGAAACAAAAAAACACGTCCCCATTTGGGAATCGACTCTACGGCCGTCAGTATTATGTAGAAAACGCATTCTCTAATTATAATTGAGATTATTAGTTCTAAGTCAAATAACCTTGTGGAGGTTCATTGGTCATCTTAACTCCGTTTTGCAACACGTAGACGGGGAAGTGCTCCGCCGGGTACGACGTCAGCCACAGTCTGAAGTCGGGGTGGGTTGAATCTGGCGTTAGGCCTTCGCAGATCTTAATTAAATAGTAGAAAGTGTTAGTAACAAAAGCCATCTAATTATTAATTACTTTTTTAATTTATAACATAACATCTTGTAACTAATAATCTTAGGTTAAAATCAAATAACATTAATTTATACATTACAATGAATGTATTATTAATCTATATATAGCCGAAAAGCAGGCCAGGCCAAAAGCGTGCGACTGTAGTCGCGACAAGTTGAGATTCCCACTCGACAAAATAATGTGTTTAGTTTCTTAAGTCTTTTAATACTAGGTTCCCAGGTTTCTTCTGAATAAACTATAATAAATAGAATAACACATTTGATTATTTTTATAATAAACCTTTTCCAGCATCGGCATCCAACTTTTGGCCAAGTGACAATTTTGCAGTACAACCCACGTTCCGCTGCGAACGCCCTCGTCTATCAGCTTCACCGCTATCGGGCCCTGACCCTGACCCAGGGACAGGGAGAACAGACGTGACGAACCAAAACCCTAAGTTAGTTTAA
This sequence comes from Heliconius nattereri, assembly GCA_013403645.1. Classification (NCBI taxonomy): domain Eukaryota; kingdom Metazoa; phylum Arthropoda; class Insecta; order Lepidoptera; family Nymphalidae; genus Heliconius; species Heliconius nattereri. The sequence goes on from JAAIXI010000230.1 coordinate 7,875,574, forward strand.
TATATATTATTATATTTTAAATAAATTATAAAAATAGAAGATAAATCTGTATAATAATGATAATAGTACCTGATCATCAGCAAATTTAAGTAGCGTACCCATAGGATCAGACCCCGGAGTTAGTACAAATAACAGCGGAATACAACAATGGGAGTCAGCATAAGAAGACGCTAAGTCAAACAGTGGTGGCTCCACGAACTGACGACCCATTTGAGCTAAAACAAATTTACGTATTAACATTATTCTAATAAGGAATAACTGCGGGAAAGTGATGTTTAAATGTTAAAAGTAACCTTCGACAAAGTTTTGCACAGCCGGCACCATCATATCTAATCGCATGCAACGTAGTACCATCATTTTCTGAAATAGTATATAAGTATTTAATATTAACAGTAGTTACTTTTCCTTTTTTTACGTTTTACTAGTTCCTTTTTATAGTTTTAATTTTCTTTTTAAGGAAAAAAGGAACCTTTATAAGATCACTTTGTTGTCCGTCTGTCTGTTTGTTAAGAGCCTTTATCTTAGGAACGCTTAGAGATATCGAGTTGAACCATATACTGAGATCTACGGTCTTTGATTTTCTGAAAAAAATATTTGCAAAAAACGTGTATTTCGACACTATAATGAGAATCAAAATCCATAAGTACTTATGGTTGACCTAGAATAGTTGAGGGAAAAATCTGAAAACTATACTTTTGTGGTTAAATCCTAAAATAAATAAGTTCTAACAAGTGTATAAAAAATTCGACGTAATTGACGTATGACGTAGTGCATAGTGCTTGGTCTGTTTCTAACATGTGAGGGTTAGAGTTCTGCTGCGTAATTTTTTCATAGATCTTCCCTTACTTTTAAAATCTTTATTGTAAAACCTTAGAAAACGTTATAAAAATGTCGATACCTCAAACATATCAAGTCGGGTGTCCCAGGGCTTCGGTAGAGGCTGCACGTGCGCGTCGCCCGTGTTGCAGTACGCCTCCCACTGGTGAGAGTGCGACGTGAAGTGGTCGACGATCCCGTTAAATTTGTCTATCTCATTTAACCTGAGTTTGAAGTTGTAAAAGGTTAAAAAAAACGTTCTAAATCAACGTGTTCAATATTAAACAGTTAAAATACTTAAATACAAATAACTAACCCATTAAACTCCGCCCAAGCTTGTGGACTAAGGAAGGTGACGGGGTTGGGCGGCACCACGCGCGGCACCGCGCCCGCCAGCAGGAACATCACGTTGGACTGCAGGAGCCGATCCTCCGCCACCATTATTGTCACCGTGAGGAGTAAGGAGAATACCAATTTATCCTAAAATGTTAGTTTTATATTCCATAAATGTTACGATTGAACATTACTATACTCTCCCTCAATATCTTAACGGATATTAATTAGTGAGTAAAAAAGAAACTTTCATGCAGTGCAAAAGAAACAAAGGCCCGTATTAACAGTCCGCTCTCATCTCTGAAATCGACCTTAAAAAGCCATTTTTGTTTAAAGCTTATTTAATATAATAGCATTTCCAAATCGCTCACATTTAGAGTTTATATATGGGTCTAAGATGTAGTAAGACGTCAAATTATAATCAGTATTATATAAAATATTAATAGCATATATTTCCACCAAATGGCATTTAATATTTATTATTTTATTAAATATTATTAAGTAACACAAATAACACACCTTTTCGAATAAGCTCCTACATATATTAGCATATAATGAGTAAGTAAAATGCGTGCGCAGTATGAAAAGTCGCTCTTCGATATCGTCCACTTTCTCCGTGTTGTCGATGCTCGCCGTGAACAAGCCCTCGAACCATCCCAGCGAGTATTGGTACATGGGGTCGATGTGGGCGAGGGATGCTGGTTCATACAAAATGATATTTTATTAAGGAAAATTAAATAAAACAAATTTAAGCAAATAGGTAATTATATGTATAAGAAAATATGATAGTTAAATGAATTTTATTTGGTTAGTCTATCATATAACATTCTCAATATCCTGTTACATTTACAGAACATTATTTGACATAGAAAAGGCACAGATGATGGTGAACTTGCTACCTAATTGGTATGTATGTATTTAGCCAAAAAAACAAAATATGAATGTCTCTGTTTTCTGTAGGTATATAAATATTTGTTAGTTTTTCTAATCATCTATTTGAATGTTAACTAACACTTGGTTACCTATTAGGAAAAACAAATTAGTAGAATGTACAGCAATGGGCACGTAGTCGTTCCTGGCTACATCTATCTGTTTTTCAGTAATCATAGCCACTTCTTGTTTTTCTTTGATCTCATTAGCCATATCTTTAGCTGAATTCAAAATCTATCAAAAAAAATTAAGTTTAATTAAATTTTGACAAAAAATATAATTCTTCAGTCGTTTTAATTGACTTCACTATAAGCACAATTTTAATAACATAAGTATACCTGAACCGCCTCCTCATCCTCCAGCAAGTGCTCGGACGTGGACAGCACATTGAGTATCTTCCGCTCGATGTCCTGCAGCAGGCGGCGGTGCTCGGCGCCCTGTGTGGTGAGCTCGGCCTTGGCCTGCTGCAGGTCAGGGCGCTCGCGCGCCACCACACGCGCCAGCAGCTGAGCCTGCAGCCCATCCGCCGCCAGCATAAAGTTTACGAGCGTCACGCGCACGCCCACCTCCGGCAGGTAGTGCGGGTTCGCAAGCTTTGTACTTATGTACAGTCTGTAGTGATGGTATGGTATGGTAACTTTATATTTTTAATATGTATTCCTCATTAAATGAGCTTTCTAATGGTATTTCAGTTAATTTTAAAAAAATAGTTTTTATCTTGTGAAAAGAAATTTAAACAAAAACGCAAATTAATATTTTTAAATGTTTTGTATGAAAACAATTAATAGCGTGCATATAAACTTCTAAAACTTCTATAAAGGGATGCCATCACCTTACGGAAATTTTTAATTCTACTATGTCTTAACTAAATAGATTCAATGTTTTTGATTGAGACATAGGATTTAACCAAATAAAATTTCAAAATTATTTTCCTTTAAAAGTATAGCGAAACGTATTTTTTTAAATTAAGTATAAATATTTTATTTTGGTTTCTGTTTTTGTTGCCTATTTAATGTGTAGATATTGTGCTGCAATCTTACTTGAAATCTTTACTATATTCAACTATAGTATCTCCTATCTTGATGCAAAGAGCGCCCCCTTGTCTGAACGTTTGTTGCTGTAGGAGTGGTTCTAACATTGGATCTAATTCCTCTAGCACATTTTCCAATAATACCTACAAATATGAAGATATATAAGATTTATAAATACGATTAAAATTCGGCGAAATGTGGAGAACGGAGTGTCTTAAAACGAGATCCGATCTGCCTAGTTTGCTGATTTTTTTTATAATTACTTAATTAATGGACTTAATATATGGTAGAGGCCAGAGCGTGGCGATAAATTCCACCACTCAACGCGCAAAAATTGGGCATTGCATGGGGAACGAAGTGAGTCTTAAGATTAGGCTCCTTCTTCCTATCTTGCTGTAAGAAGAAAAAACGTGAAGCTGTCTATTATTTATGATACCGGTTGTCCAAATTGTACAGCATTTTCCAGCACGCGGCCGAGGTCCGCCTGCGTCATGCGCACGACGCTCAAGTTGTTGGGTTTCTCCATGTTCTTGACCCAGCGGTTGGCTTGACCCTGAGGGTCGATCATAAGTGGCCAGCGGCGAGCCGTCCTGGAGGAAAAAATCGAAAGTATATTAGTATTTTATTAGTTTGATATATTTTTTCACCTTTTATTTATAAACATACAAGCCTCGCCTCTTTCTTTTAATAGCCATAGCCCAATACCATATGAATTAATAAAAAAATAGGAATCTCCTCACGTGACAAAAATTATACCAGGCACTTACATAATAATAATAGCACTCTCAACACTGAAGTCATCAGCGGGTAAGCCGTCGATGTTCCACTGCTGGATGGTGACGGGCTCCCCGAGAGATATAATTAGGCTGTAGTCGAGAGTGCACACGATACCACAGTCGTGACAGGCTAGGGCCCACTTCTTGACCTACGTAAATAATTGTAAAAGATACAAGGGATTTATTAAACGTATTCTATTCTGTAAACAACATTTTTGATAAATTATTTTGTTTTATATCTTCCACTGCTTAATTAATTGTTCCATACAAATTATAATCAAAGTGAAAAAATATAAGTTACCTGTTCATTTCTAAACGTAGCTGTGAATGGTCCTAGATAGGCTATGATGCCAGCAGCGATTAATATGTCACCTACAACGTGTTAAATATACAAATTTCAAGTATTATAACATTTGTTTAAATTACCATCTTCTATTATGGTGACGATTTGTGCAAAATTGCTGGAAATAAGTAGTTGACGAAAACCGAAGTTGAATATCGAGGTTATTGGCTGACCGTTGGAGAAATGATAATGACAAATTAATGCCATTATTGTGGAATTTTAATATGCTTAACTACATTCGATAGCTTTGGCTTCAAATTTCTTTTAAGGGAATTATTCGTATATGTATATTACTTTTTTGCAGTATGTGTAATCCAAATGAGATTTAGTATTAGTATCCGTCAATTAGTATAAATTGTGTTAGGCAGCGGTAATAACTTACCTGTAAGCGAATTGTAAGTTTCGCGCAATGATTTTGCTATCATGGTCCATCTGGTCTTCTCTCCGCCTAAACCTGATATTAGCATCTCTGCTCGTTTCAATTTATTACTGCAGTCCATTACTTCGTCGTCCAAAAGTCTTTGCTGACGGTTCTGTTCTGATAGAGCTTCTTCTAGGCGACCTAGTTTCTCTTGAACCTAAAAAGGGAACCACTATAAAATTATAATATTATTTATTTTAAAATGTAGGTAGTTGATCAAAATGTAACCTCTTTCAATTGCGCCTGTTTGACAGCGAGCGCGGCCATGGCCTTGTCGTAGACGGCCTGCGCCGCCGCAAGCCGTTGCTTCTTTGGCGCCACCACCTTTGCCACTTTGTCGTATTTCGTCATCGCTATTACCCACTTGCACATGCCTAGATTTATTTAAAATGTACTATGTTGATTATTGTCCCTTAAGTTGATTTTTTTAGCTTCAAGTTTTATCTATATACAGGTGGAAGAGGCAGCGCTTCTTTTACTGAAACTGCATATAGGATAAAATATTTCAACCCAGAACTAAAAAAATTAATCAAGGTAGCTCAACAGTTTGGACGTAGGATTTTTTTTCATTTCACGATTTTTATCCATACCTGTATTTCGTGTGACGCACACATACGCGTGCGACGTTGCCGCTCTGACAGGTAAGTGTGTGCGTGCCTATGTTATACATTACAAATGGCGTTTTATTTTAAAACGTTAATTTTATTATTTATTTTGTTTGGAAAAATAACTTTTTTATTTTTGGGAATTATTTTTTTTCCGAATTATATTAGGCTTTTATAGAGTAGTTAAAACTGTGGTTTCATTTAAAGTGGTGCTGACAATTCCACTCTGTATAATAATTATGTACTTTAATAATCCACAACTCCTATACTAAGAGTGAATACGTACATAATTGTATATATGTAAATAGGTGTTAAGGTGATAAAAAAAACATTAGATATTTGTTAAAATATAAACAATGTTCTGTGTAAGGTTTGCTTGGCGCAACTCATAACCGCCTAAAACCAATCTCGTTATTTAAAAAACATCTGAAGTAACCTTCAGCGGCTACAGAGACAGCTCTAATCTTCTCTGGCACGAAGCCGTCGTCCTGCATCACGGTGTTCATTAACTTCTTCATAACGGGCGGCGGGATGTTGTCCTTGTCGTAGTTCTGTAGCGACTCGAGGAACTTTATGTCGTTAAGTATCTTCTTGGAGGGACCCCAGAAGTCTTCTATTGTTCCCACTCCGGAAGGGTTCGGTATTTTATCTGGTTTAACTTCCTATAAAGTCAGGGTTATTTAGCATCTATCGTATAAAAATCTATTAAGATTTTAGTATTTAAAAATCAAAATCAGCTTTACGCTATATTCCGTACACAGTAGGGTAGGTAGAAGGAACCTAGTTGTTAAGACACTCCATATCACCACTCCATAATGTTTAATAAAAGTATCACTTACCGGATCATCCTATGAATGCAATATACAAATAATAGATTAAATATTGTTAATAGCGTTAGATTATATATTATAATTTTCTGCCAAATTGTATTACAATAAATATTTTTTTTAGGAACTAAGCCTACTAACTTTTTTATCCTTCTACACAAATTAATTTAAATAAATTCGATTTAACTTTTAATTTTGAACTTCATTTACTTACAAAAACGATATATTTTTCAAACTTTATATTTAAATTCCATTTACCTTCAAAATACAAATAGCCTCCATGACAAGTTTGATGCCTCTCGGGGGACTCTTCATGGTCTTGATGAAGGTGATGTCCTGCGGCGTGAGCGTGTCGAGCGCCGCCAGCGCCGCGTTCAGAATCGGCATCGCCTCGGCCAGGTCCGCGTCGCACTCGTCTTTGATGCCTTGAGCTTCTTGCGCCTAATATATAAAAATTTAACATCACATTAATAGAAATAATATACGATCTATTTTTGAGGTATAAATATATGCGGGTAGACAGAGGGAACTAGTATTGAGAATTACGACACACCGTTCCCCACACACCAGCCAATTTTCGAGATATAGTGTGTTGAACGTGACGTTTTATTTTGATACGTGGGCTAGGAAGTGAAAATAATTGATACCCCCTTAATTAATAATAATTGATTGATTGATGATTAATTAATAATTGAATGGAAATCAAACCTACGACTATCGAATTTACAGGTCAAACACTGTCAGGTACTGTGTCACTATGCCAAGACAGCCTCACTCAAATTTTTCGTCGAAGCTATCGTAGCGTAGTGGGGCAGCTTCTGACTGTAAACCCAGTTTTCGTGGGTGCAATTCTTTAAATCTTTCATTTCTCAATTAAACTTGAGTTTAACAAAGAGAAACAAAAATCAATACAAAGCGCCATGCAACCCGCAATATTTCGTTTTTATTTAATTTCTCGAAAAGTAGTAAATTTTCTTATAGTTTGATTCGATGCTATCTTACCTGTTCCGCAGCAGCTGCCTGATCAACTAATACTTCAGCTTCAACGAGAGCGACTCCCTCTTTCTCCTTTTCGACTTTAGCAGTAGTCTCGGCCACAGCGGCGGCCCCCGCGGCCAGCTTGGGCTGCAGCACCTCCAGCGCCTCCTGGAGCGCCGCCACCGACTTGGACGCGATGGCGAGCTGGTCGAGACCGGTGATGTACCGCTTTTCACCAGTTAACAGCTCTCTGAATATATAATACTAGCGTTGATTTTAGAATGTAAAAAAAGAATCTGTTTTTTTATATAAAGCAATGCGAGTCGGGCTCCCCCACAGACAGTTCCCTACAATAATTGGAGGTCTCGAGCTTCTGAAATTCAAATTTAGCCTGAGCTAGCTAATAAGTATATTATTTAATTGTACAAGACCGTGGATCTGATGATATGATTTGAATTTCAACTCGATATCTCCAAACAGTCCTGATATTAATGCTCTTGACAGACAGACAGTCGGACGGTCAACAATGTGATCTTATAGAGCTTCTTTTTATCCTTAAAAGGTACGGAACCCTAAAAATATATATTTTATTTTAACGTCACTGGAAAAACGCCATTTACTTACGTTCGTTTCTTCCCTAAGAGCGATTTGAACATATTTATGAGTTCCAAATACGCAGTTGGTGTGACGTAGTTATATCGCTTCAATCGAAGCAGAAACTGTTTGGTCAGCTCCTGCGTGTCGGTGTGGAACATTTGGCACAGTTTGATGGCCGTGTCTCTCTCGAGCTCGGTCAATTCTATGTCTTTTAAAAACCGAGTTGCGACTGCGAGTAGAGCGTCTGGGGGCCATTCCTGTTATTGTTATTTAGACGTATATTTTACACAATATAAACATAATATGTGTTCATTATAAAAGATTATGGAGAGATATTACGAGGATAGAAAATATTTTATACTTTCATTGCCTCGCTCTGAGATGTTTCATTTCTCCGCCTCAAGAAATTGTCTGAAATTGGGGAACGAGAGTGGCTTATGGGATGCGGAATATTTTAGCACAAGGTTCCCTCTGCCTATTCAGTTATGTGCGGAATACAGCGTGAGGATTAACAAAACAAAAAAATATAGAGTTTCTTGTCGGTCGCTGTGGGTTCAATTCCCACTCGGGGAAATGAATTATTTTCATTTCTCCGCTATGGTAACAAACAAGACAAAGCACTGCGTTTATTCTGCCTCTCAACACGCAATATCTCGAAAATTGAACAAAAAGTAGGGAACGGCGTGTTTCAACACTAGTTTCTCTCTGTTCATCCTATTATAAAAGGGATACAGCGTGACATTTTATAAAAAGAAAAGATAATATGTAGTTTTCTCTCTAGATACATGCATAGAATACGAAATGAACCTGAAACCAATCAATAGTGCAGCAATTCACAAGCGATGGGAACTTTCGTATGCGAGTACGAAGCGACGTGCCGGCGGGCGACATCGCCAGCACTATGTGCAGCTGATCGCGCACTATGGACACGAAGTACGCGTACAGGGCGGTCGGGCTGCCGTCTGTTTGTAGGGATTTGTCGCGTTGACGGTCAATCTGGTGATATTATACAATAACATAAAAAATGGGGTCGTGGGCGGCGGTGATCATCATCAGGTAACCCGAACGCTCGTTTGCCTTGTCCTTTTTCCATAAAAATAAAAACACAAAAAATGATAAAACAAACAAATACGCTTAAATATGTCTAATCTATATTAGCTACCCTCTCGCTGCTTCGCTGCTTGTACTATACAATTATTTATTTCTCACCTGAATTATTTTCGTAGTCTTATATTACAGTATAAAGACAATACCATACCTACATCGAAAGCCAACGTTTAAATGAATTCAATAAAATATTTACTTTGTAGCAATATCGTCTCGCTTGCGATACTTTATATTGAGATAACTCTTTTACTTATGAATCGATTAAAATAAAATATCTGATTATCAGAAATGGACTTAATTAAAATGGTACCACCAGGCCCAATCAAATGAAAAATTAAGGGGAAACACTCAATATCAATTAGAAAGAATAGTTTAGATCATAGCCAAACTTACCACACGCATTTTCTCACAAAGTTCTGCTTTCTCGTCAGCAACGAAAATATTTGGTACTTCCCCTGAATTAAGCATGTTATTTACATCTTCTAGAAATCCCTCTTCTTTTATCTGAATTTAAAATATGTAAGCAAATATATTAAAAAATAGTTTATTTAATTTGGTTAATTTTAAACATTTATTGCTATAAAAAAAATACTTACTTGTGATTCTATAAACAAGAACACCATATGTAAATCAGGAGTACTCGACTTTCTTAATAATGTTTTCAAATCTTCACGCCATTCTGTTTTCCCGTATGTTCTGCTCATTTCAACCTGTTTTAAAACAAAATTACTTCGATTTCTAAACGAAGCTTATGCTTAAATATTTCGATAATCTATATTAATACTAGTGGACCCAAACGCGGTTACGCCCGCTTGAGCTATACGAATATTTATTAAATATATTTATGAAATTATTTTCAGTTTTCAATAGAGAGATGCGTTAAGCAAGCTCATTTTTGCATGTCAAATTAATAAGTATTTTAATATATTATAGTATTTATCGAAAATATTACAAATAAGAGAAAAAAATATATCCTATGTTCATCCCGAGACCCTCAAGTATCTCTATATGAGTATTTTATCACAACTAAATTAGCGGTTTGGCCTTGACTGCGTAAAAGACAGACAGACAGAGTTACTTTCGATTATAAAACCTATAGGTATGGATTATAAAGCTGCTGTTTTTTGGTTGAACTGGCTAATTACAATATGTAGCTGATTTTAATCACAACAAATATCGCAAAATATTAGTTAAAAGCTAGTTTATATAAATACATATCATCAAATGATAATGATGTATAGGTTAGCTATGAAGTTGCTATTTTTTTCAGGATGCCACTGCTCCCATACTAGACCAGTATAATAGTAGCATACCCACCACTCATTGTATTGGTAAATACGTAAAAAGTAAGTATGAAATAAATGGACCATAGCGATGTTTGCATAAAGATAGTATGAATATCGTGGATATATCTAACCTGGAACAGATCATATTCATTGATGTGAGCAGCGAGTCTGGTGAGCGACTGCCTGCCAGAGCCGCCGAGTCCCACTAGCAGCGCGTGCGAGCGGGGCTGCGTCAGCACGCGGCACACACGCGACACGTGCTCTATTGCGAACCTAATATACGAATGTTATGTATTAACAATGAATGTTCTAAATCTTAATACACTTTTAGAAAAAAAATCTAAATCTAAATCTTAATACACTTTTAGAAAAAAAAGTCAGTTGTACAATCTATCTTATTTTTTTCACGCGTTACTCCGGATATTGTAGGTTAAGTAAAGGAAACCATTTGGGAAGATACTCCATTCTCTAAGGATGAACGGCGGAACTCAACGCCAGGCACCATCCTATTACCAGACCTTAGAAATGAAATAATTCATTGAACCAAGTGGAAGTCCACCACCGTGCAACAATCGCATAATCGATAATCTTAATACAGGTTAAATACAAAGTTAATACAATTTAAAAAATTAAACTACAATAAATTGTACACATAATAACAATAATACAAAATAATTGCACATAGATCACCTGAATAACACAAGGTTCATTGGTTTCTTCGACATATTGTTAAACTCTACGAGGTATGCATCTACTGTAGAATTTAAATGTTCCATATTCACGGTTTCCATATAGAAGCGTGTGTCGACTTTTGGATTAGCAAAGTCACAATATATCAAGTTGCGTAGATGTAAGTCAGTAATCTAAAATAACAAGTTAAAAATTTCTTTGCGTAAAATACAAACAATCTTTTGTTAGTATGGCTATAAGCTACCATTTCAAAAATAAACAGTAAAAAAATATAGAAGAGACAAATTTCTAATATAAACTGATCTACCACATCATTAGGTCCCTCCAACAACCTGCCAAGTAATTTGTCAAACTCATCATTCAAATGCAAATGCGTGGCCTCTCTCAGACATTTAACCAGCCAATGGCGATCTCCATCTTCCGTCAAGCGGTCAGAGAACACTCGCAAACACTCGTGGACCCATAATCTTTTGATGGACTGTAAGTCTGGTGTTACTTCTGGTACAGACAGCAGGACACCCTGATAAATGATAAAAATTATAATACGCTTCTATATTAAAAATAAATAAATATTCAAGAAATACAAATTTCTCACCAGTGGTTAATGATAATATAAAAATATTATATAAGCGTTATAAATTATTATGAAAACAATATATAGAAAACATCGAAGTCAAATTTAATATAACACGTACCAATATAACTTTAGAGAAATCACGTAAATTGAAGGTGTAATGTGACTTCGACGGCGTTGGCAATAAGTTCAACCTACACTGTTTGTACACTTCCAATGTCGCTGATACTATTTCATCAATACAAGGATCGAATTCCTTTGAAAATCCTCTGTAACAATTGTGTAAAAAAATATATCAATTTTTTTTATTATAAACAAAATTAACGATCTTTAAATTTGATCTTTGGAATGTAAACTCGTTTTATTTTTAAAGTTTATTTCTAACACATACATTATTATTTGAAATTTCATTGCAATTTTTTATACACTTCCATTTACCTCGTATCTAAATGCCAGAGCATTATTCTGCCAAAAATAACTTTAAGAGTCTCATCATCAAATTCATCGATGCAAAAGAACGTGAAGTGTCGTGAAAAACGTGGGGTAACAAGCTTGGCGCCCGGCGTGGGCTTACCCATTGCACACATAAACTGGAAAACAAAAGAATATTATAATTATTTTGAAAACCATTACTAATTATACTTTTTTATTTTACTAACATATCGATATTACGATACGTACATACTCAATACGATGTGGAAAACTTCCCAATTATTATTGTTCACACACACACCCAACAGCACAGCAGAGTGAAATTTAATACACGTATCAAACCTGTACATCTATGAGATGCATAGCCACATTGGTCTTCCTGTCGTACCAGAGGCCGAGGTCGATGCCCTGCCGCAGCACCTCGATGGGCGGCTGCGCGCCGTACGTCTCCGCCTGCGGCATGCTCACGTCGTCCACGAACACCACGCAGTGGCAGCCGATGGGCGGACCGAACACGCCTGCCGAATGTTTCTATTATTGGAGACTGTATTTACGTGTCATGAAAGCAAGTTTGTGCATATGTATCCACACACATAATATGACATCCACATATGTGATCACACATCCACACATATGTTGTCATCACGTTGAATTTGTTGTCATCACGTTACGTTGACGAACACGTTTAAATTGTGTTATAATGGTACCACGGTCATTTTTAAACTTAATTGATCATCGTATGACTTAAATGATCACATCAAGTACTTTACACGTGATAAACTTGACAGACAGAGAGAAAATAGTACTAAAATACTTCTTTCAACACTTTCAATATATTTTAGCTTAATGAAAGAAAGATAAGATAAGAAGTGAAAACGATGACGACGACGTGACTGATTTGCCTTGAAAATAATAATTATCTAAAAGTAAAACAGGGTCAAGCATCACATAAAGATTTAATAAAAAAAATCTTTAATTATATAACCTTTTCTCCTTTTATCTAATTTGCCCATAATTATATCCTGTGTTTGATTACAATTAGTTTGTGCTGAGAATGCCATTATGAGAGCTTTGTATACTTTTGTGTCAACTCTTTTCACTAGATAATCCTGTAAGAAAAATATCATATACAAAAAAAAAGGTTCATTTGGAGTAAGTTATTATTATTAAGCTTTCGATTTTTAAAATATATTTACAATAATGTAAGAAGATTTCCCAGTTCCCGTAGGTCCCACCATCATAACAGCTTTATGGTGTGTCACCAGCAGTTTAAAGAGCGCTAGATATCGTACACTGTCTAAAGTAGTGACTAATATTTGGTTAGGAGGCGTGTCCCTACTTATTGGCGGAGCTGCCACTACGTCATCGTACCATGGCTTCCATTTGCCTTTACCCTGAAAAGAGTTTAATATAGACCAATTTTTTTTTACTTCACTATTTAGTAATATTAATACTTCATTCTGTGTTAACATTTTTAAATGATTCTAATAACTTGGTTAATAGTAATAAGTAAACATATAAATTAAAAATACAATATGCAGATATTATTACCTCTTTAATAAATCTGTAGTCGTAGACACTTCCTTCTTTGGGTATCGTAAATATGTATTGTTTTTCTGGTTTCCCAATTTCTTTCGGGTAATTTAATGCCTCTAGTACTTTTGCAGGGAATTCTTTTTCTAATAAGCCTCGCAATAGCATGTCGAACTTAAATCGACCGTTACTTTCTAGAGTAGCTCCAATCGACCATATCGTTGAAAAGAAAAATACACCCTGTTGCAAAATTGTTGCAAAAAATAGGATTTGCTAAGATTGCTTGCAACATATTTTTTTCTATTTATCTTCTTATTACTTAATGAGATATTAATAAAAAGTAATGCAATTTTTTCACTTTTGTCCTGTTACCCGAGCAAGGAAATGAAAATAATTAATACCTTCGAAAAAAATAACATACAAGCATATATCCTAATTACACTAAAAATGTATTTTAAATTTTACCTCAAGTTGCGCTCTTATGTCGAGATCCGATAACTGCTCTACATATTTTTCATCATAAAAATCATCCATGAAGGTGTCGAAAAGGTTCATGCATCCTTTTACCAAATTAGTGCGCGATGTAATATACATTTGCTGGAAGCAGTAGCAAAGTTATTAAATATAAGTATTTTGAAATTTAATATATCAATATAAAAATTGAAACTCGAGTAGTATAATAACTATTGACTTCTAGTTTTTTATGTGGAATTATAATAAAGTAAGTGTGTAATTGGAATAATTGGTCAATTCACTATTTTAATTCTTAAGAGCGTTTGGTATGACAAAAAATATGTTGTTATATGTGATGTCGTTATTAATATTTCCTAAGCCTTACTTAATACCTTAACTTGTCCAGACAGCTCCACTAGCCAAAGCAAAGGTGACACAAAGCGGTAGTACAATATTCTAATGTAACTTCGGTTAAAGCCGTGAAGTGTTGATGGCAGAGTGTTCAGCCACGACTCTAGGAGGCATTTCCAACCGAGACCTTTTGGCTCTAAATATATCATTCCACAACGAGACACCTGTATAAATGAATAATTTATCATCTGCCTATATAAATGTGTATAATAATTAAATATTTCTTTTCAATATAAACATTGGCTCGACTACGATTGGAACCTACAATCTCTTCAATAAATAAATGAATAAATATCTCAAACGCATACAGCAGGGTAGCAGAGGGAACCTAGTATTAAGTTCCCCACGTTAAAAAAACCATTTTTCATAATATAGGTTTACCGTGGCTGGCGATGCTGCTTCAAGGTCCATTGGCTCGAAGATAAGATTTGTAGTAGGCGCAAGCTGGATGATCTCTCCGCTCATTAGACACAGCTTCTTGTTGTCATCTAATACTGTGTTTAAGTTTTCTATCCAAATTGCATCCACGGGTCCGTCAAACACCAGCCACTTTCTTTTAAAATTATAAAATAAAATCACTTTCACGCTGTACCCCGCAAACAACAGGGCAAGGCAGCAGTTTTTCTATATTTTTTGGTTTTTCATTACGTACATTTTTATACCGTTCCAAAGTGTAAATAAATACAAAATTGACCTTTATTTTATTTCATACAGTAAGTAAGTAAGAGAACAAAAGTTGTAAAATCTTTTTCCTTATACATATATATATATATATACAATTTCTTCTCTTTTTTGATAATTTGCTTAATATAATGTTTGCAGGTTTACACTCTAAGCCAACGACATAATACTGTTAAAGAGTACAAATTACCTATTATCATTAGTGGAAACAGCAAACGCTCTATAACTGACGGCGAGGATACCGTCGGACCACTCGTGCGACACCGGATCGAACTGACCATACAATTGTCCCATTGTTATTGATTTTGGGTTTATTACCGTCCACTCTACCGGATTTTCGTCCATCAAACCCTAAAAATCATTAATTAATAAGAAACTATACCGACAATAGCTCTTTAAATCTGCAAGCTGAAGTGGCAATGGGCAGGCCATATTGTCAGGAGGGCCGACAACCGATGGGGAAGAAAGATCCTCGAATGGCGACCCCGTCTCGGCAAAAGGAGCACAGGCCGCCCTCCAGCCAGGTGGACCGACGACCTTAAGAAGACAGCGGAAAACCGCTGGATTCAAAGGGCGCAGGACTGGACGGAGTGGCGCGAATTAGGGGAGGCCTATGTCCAGTAGTGGACGTTGAAAAGCTGATGGATGGATGGATGGAATAAACTATTTAATATACATATGAAATAAATATGAAAATTCAATATAACATCAATATTGCGAATACCTATACTAGATTTTTAACAGGTATATAAAAAATATTAAAATAAAAAAAATACCTTTTCTGAAACCAATCCCAAGGCATGTCCGAGAGCGTGGTAGCATTTGGTTTTACCAGAAAACGGGAAACCGACCAACATAAGACCATGCCTGACTAGAATCATTTCATACAACTGCAAAACCTGTATACAGATAATTTAATATGTTAGAGATATTTAAACAAAAAAAACACGAATTTTAAGATTATAAGATGTCGACAGCAAGAAATAGAATAGAAACCTTTTCAATGAAAAATTCATTGGGCTGCAAATTTAGTGGCACGCACACTTCCTTCAGACAGGAGACGAGGTGTGGCAGTCCCGGCTGCGGTAATGGCAGTCCCGGGAACAAGTCTCCGATTATACCCTAAAACAAAAAAGTATAACTAGCTTCACAACATCACGCTTTGGCACGCACTTAATTTCCGAAACATAACGTGTTGAGTGGCAAAGTTCACGCGTAGTCCACCGGAGCGAAGAAAAATTTATCATTCCTCCGAGTAAATCGGACCCTTAACCATCGTATTAACAGACAGAATTTTTCTTATACGACAGCCTATAAAAACTTTATAGAATTTTTATATATTATAAAATTTATGTGTGTCAACAAGTATACATTTTTACACAGCCATAAAGATGTGTTCAAATTAATACTTGACGAAACCGGCCATAAGATTTCGCAACGTAGAAAATCGATGAAGTGAGAGTCTAACCACGCATTAAGAAAGTAATAACGGTATCAAGCTGAAATTAAAGGTGAGTTTGAGACAATTTGGTGTTGATAGGCAGGATTGGCTTTGGAACTGCGGACCCTTCAAAAGAGAAAAGAAAATAGTCACATCACTTTGTTAAAGTTTACCATAAAGAGTGGAACGTCGTGTTCGAGGAACTTGGGCAGGTTGACGTCCTTGATGGAGCGCAGCAGGATGACGTCCTCCACCTCGTCGGGGTAGCGCAGCTTGAGCGCACCCGCCGCGCGCAGCACAGACTTCACCGCGCGCATTCCTGATATATTCAATCATATCAAACTTGATGCAGTATTCAAACGTCGCATAATTTAATCATTATCCCCCGAATGGGGATCATAACAGCTTTTGCGGTTCTGCGCCACGACGGCCTTAGAAATAATAATATTATGTTTTTCTAAGCATCATAATTTATAGACAAATGTACTATGCACAAAATAATATTTCCATAAATAATCATGATCAATGCTGTAATAACAATACCATAATCATAATGGCTCTGCGACGACAGCTGCTCGGAGCAGAGCTTATACGTGGCGACAATCTTTACCGCAAGAGGTTTAGCGTTCAAGTATCCGAACGCGTACAATTCGATCTCAGATATTAGCACGTAATCTGGCACCATCATTGCCACTGACCGGAAAAGTGCCTGAAATTATCATAACTGCTTAGAACATATAAATTAAGTAAACAATAGTTTTA
The DNA here is from genome assembly GCA_013403645.1 of Heliconius nattereri. Taxonomy (NCBI): domain Eukaryota; kingdom Metazoa; phylum Arthropoda; class Insecta; order Lepidoptera; family Nymphalidae; genus Heliconius; species Heliconius nattereri. The sequence continues at coordinate 7,892,601 of JAAIXI010000230.1, forward strand.
AAAAAACAAAAAAAAAGAATATATTTTACAGAGACAATGATAGTAAGTACAAAGAGACTATATAATCAATTTCTTAATAATATTTCATTCAATATTCTAACCTTCAAGTTATCTGGTAATTCAGATCGTCCAGCATAACCAGGATTCATAGTAATGAAAACGGCGCAAGATTTATCCAAATGTAGCATAGTTCCTTCAAACAATAGTTCCGTTGCTCCAGAATTAATTCCTCGCTGGATGGACAATATTTGTTGTGCGACCACCGATAGCACTTCTAGGTCAATTCTGTTAAACTCGTCAAAGCAAGACCAGGCACCGCAGGATGCTAGACCCTAGGTCATACTTCTTTTTAGTTTCAAGCTGTATCTTACACAGATATAGCTGTATCTTACAGAGATAATAAAAAGATAGTGTTAAAACATTCAGTTCCCTATTTTCCGCCCACATATGAGGCATAACTTATTCAGTGATGGAACTCAACGCCGCGTTTTATCTACTTACTAGAGAGAGGAAACTACTTACTTCACTCGAGAAATAATCATATCGTAGATTCAGATTATTAGAATATTATTTAATTTTTTTCTCTAGATTATCTCTAGGTAAATTATATCTTAAATAACGAACCTTAAAGAATTTTCCGAGGGCAAGATAATCAAGGCCATCAGAACAGTTGAACACAACGCATTGTTTCGCCACAGCTTTTGCCAAATCTTTTGTTGTCTCCGTCTTGCCCGTACCCGCTGGACCTTCTGGAGCTCCACCTATTTTTTGTCAGTTTAATATCATCAAATAATAATCAGTTCAGTCATCAGTCAGACACTTTAATATTAATGAAATTATATGATTCAGAAATAATTTTAAACCTTGTATTTACATTGTTACCATATATAAAATATACAATTTTGGAAACCATACGGCAAACGCATCAACATAAACATTAAGATTACACAGATAACAGTAAACATTAAGATTTAATTCCACATGATCAAACGAATTATTCCCCTAATAATCCTGAAAAATATACAAATGTATCCTATAATACTACAAAGACGGGAAAGGTAATTTAAATGATTTCTCACAAAAGCTCTACAATAAATTCTAAAACACTCTTCAAAGATTACCTAAATTGAGATGTAAAGCACCAAACAGCGTGCGGAAACAGCGGTCGGTGAGCGGCGTAACGACAAGGCGGCCGGTGTTGCCGAGGTACTCGTAGCCGTACATCAGCTGAGAGTTTATCATTCTGGTTGCTATTTGCCAAGTGTTGTCTTCTTCTTGCAACTGTAAAGTAAACATTATTATATTAATATTACAAATTATTTTAGTTTGACTGTAAATGCGACTGGTTGTCGGTTCGATGCCCACTCGAGGAAATAAAATATTTATTTAAAATCATATTTCCATTTCTTTGTTCCTGCGTCGAGGCAAAGCGCTTCGTTAAGTTTAGTCATTCAGCATGCAATGCCTCCAAAATTCGGTGGAAATCGGCTGCTTACACTGCTGTGGGCGGTATACAGCGTAAATTTGATTTCATTTTGACAAAATAACTGAATAAGCTTGTTTATTCTCGGTTATGTAAAAAGCTAGTGACATAACTTACTTCCCAATAGTATCGAATCTGTGACAGCCAGTTGAAGTCGTTGTCTAAGCGTACGTTGAAATCTATCAGCTCCATGAGAACATCCCGCGCGTGGACATCTAATACTACCAATGCTCCTGGTCAAATAAAAATTGGTTAGACCAAGAGCCTGTATTTGAAATTATACAAAATGGCTACATTTAAAAATAAATTATATTTGGTGCATGTGAGAAGGGATTTGAACAAAATATATTCACAACATTAACACACATTCCATTTGTAATATAAACTTGTTTCTTTATTCTTTTTTTTTCATAATTTACATAAACAACCCGAGTTCAACTACTTTTTTTTTATACAAAGGGCAAAAATTTCAATGGTGATTAATAATTATAAAGTTTATTACCAAGCGTAATTCTATTTTGCAAGCTTAGCTCCCCTCGCACCAGATCAACTATCTTAGATATCTGAAAGTTACACTTGTCCCAGTACGCTCTCATCGCCGCTATACTTTTGTGGATCGCCTCCGTCACTTCCGACGTCCAAAACGTCATCGCTATACATTGAACCTAATATTTAAAAAAATAATAATACAAATGATTTGTTGTAGTATTTTATTAATGCAACGTTATGAATGATAATTATCTTAATCGAACCTACAATTATCACGATCATATTCAGACAGTGGGATAGCCCACTGCTTCACGATATCGTTATTAATATTTTTCAATGTGTATTTTTAATTTATATTTAAAAATGTAAAACAGTCTAATATATATAACAAAGTAACAGTAATATAGAAATATATTGGACATACGGTCTGTCCGGGCCACATGAGCACCCAAGCGTCGCGCGCACGCTGCGTGTAGTCGTCGTAGGAGAGCGCCACCACGTGGTGCACCGACGCCTTCATTGCCTTTTCCAGCTCGAGCAGCCATTTCTCCACCTTTTGTGTTTCTCACTTATTATACAAGCAGAGTATATTTTCTTATTTTATACATATCAGGATACATCGCATATAGGACCACCGCCATATACATGCTTGGTATATTTTGTTTTTCTTTATGTTGTTTAAAAAATAATAAATAATATAAAAATTAAATATAATATTACTTGTCCTCTAGCAGCGGCCGTATTTATAGTAAGCGTGAGCTCTACGACCTCCCCCTCTGAGGAGCGCATGTGAGTGACGACCAGGTCCTCTGTGAAATTGAGTTTAGCGATACCCTCGAAACACTTCTTTAGATGCGGTTGTACTCTGTGGGAATAATAAAATAGATAAAAATAATAAAATAAATTAATAAAATTAAAAAAAAATGATTATTTTAAAAATGCAATAAAGAGTATTGTAAAATATTGACGGCTAACACAAAAAGTGTAGCATTTAATAAAGTACAAACTCCACTTAGCCCTACTAGATATAACAATTATCAAATACAATGTGACAAACGTAAAGAACTTTTTCCTTACTTTAATTACAATGAAAATTTTGTTATTTTTTTATTACACACAGTATTTATCTTTTACAATAATTTTATCAACGTAGTGAACTCGATGTAATTTTTCCGTGTTATTTATTATGTTTTATCTGTTGACAGCAATAAAAAAAACGTACCGCATAGGATCCTTAGTCTCCGACAGTATTTCCAGCAGTTCATCGTTGGATAAGAAGAAGAAGCGCGGGAAGTAAAGTCGTTTCTTCTCAAGATACGCATTCAGACCACGCTGTACCAACTCCAAGAGATTGTTGGACTTGCGGAGACGATCCAACATCTTCTCGATGGTAATGACGTCTAACACCCGGGGCTCAGCGGACGCTGCCTTCATTATCTCACGCCACATCTTATGTAAAGGAAAATGATTGAAAATTTTAATTTCAAAACGTTAAATATCAAACGGTAAACGGAGAAGGTCAAATGGAGAACGGAGTGACTTAACACTAGGTTACCTGACAATATTTTTTTTACTTAAATTGATACAACTAACATAAGACAGTTTATTATTAAGATATAATAAAAAAGTATAACTTTTTAAATGTGATTTTGACTAAACACTCATTAAAACAAAACAAAAATACATATAAAATAAATATAAATTAGAACATTTGTAATGTTATAATATGATTGACGGACCTTATCAACGGCGCTGAACCTCCTCCCTTCTTCCGGGATTTGTTGCTGAATATCAGGAGAGGAGAATATGGGCTCCAGGTACATCCAAGTCGCTTGAACCTTGAGCCATTCATCCAATATCTCTTGAAGTAGAATTAACTTGCTCTCCCAATCTCTATATAAACAAAGACCAACATGAATCGAATACACGAAACGTCCAGGATTCGATTTAATATAACAATAGCAATAACTTAAGCTTAATACTTAATCTTAAGTATAGGAATATATTTTAAATTCTTACATTATAATTTCTTCGAACGGCTTAATGTAAGGTGAATTTTTCATTGTTTGCGTCTTGACGATGTGATCATCCAACAACAGTTGAATTTCATCAACACTTGACAGAATATATGTACCTGTATCCCTGAAAAATAATGGTGCATAATTATTAACAATCGACAAAACTTTTAAAAGAAAAAAAATATAAAATCAAATTTTTAAACAAATGTAAAAAAAAAGAAAAAACGTATCGTCGGCTTAGAATGTAAACCTGCCTAACCGGCCAAATTAAACAAATTCTCAGAGGAGAGGCGTTTGGAGAAACGTTATAAAAAATATGAGTTTTAAGTAGAGAAAACAAATAAATTTCGAAAATTTATTTATATTCTCTACTATATGAAATAAAATAAAGGTCGATTTGGTAAAAAAACGATAAAATTGGATTTAGTAGATTTATATTCTAAGCCGACGATATTGTAACTAACTTGTAAAGTAATATATCGAATCGTAGCTCGGCCCATTCTTTTATCATCTTATCCAAAGCTTTCTCAAGATTATTCTCCTTGGTGGCAGCCTCAGATATGTTCTCAAACTTCTCAATATAGTCCACTAAATTGAAATCTATTACTTTTTCTAACGATAGTTCCTCATCTACAACGATAGGAAAACCGACAATTTCGGAAACTTTCTCCCAATGCCTGGGTTTCATACCGGGATTGCCTAGAGTTTGTATAATGGGCATATGTGTCTTAAATACTTCCATTTGGTTTCTAAAATACGTTGATAAAAAACAGAATATTATTCAAAAAATTGTGGCTAATCTTTTAAATATGTGGAACGCAACACGCGTAGCAAAATCGAATAAGGCTGCCTACTTTTCACAAGAGACAAAAGCATGCAACGCAATTCATACTAAATAATTTGAATTTGAATTCGAAATAAAAAACTTCATATGTCATTCATACGTACATACGTATGTGTTTGGGAATACAAACCGAACAGATTGCGCCAGTTGGTAAGTATCTGGGACGTCTTGGAACGACTTCTCTAATTTGTATACAATCTTGTAGAAATATGTGACGTCGCCTTCGATATCTTCAGGGTCGAAACTGCCTACCTAATTTAAAAGTCTAATATATATTTTTTTAACATTACTCCAACACTAAATAGGTTTTTTTACATTTAATGTTAACGAATTTTACCTTCGAAGTCATCCACGTTGTATATTTTTCAAGGAAATCGTATCCTGCGTCGTACAACTTTTTGTACGGAACAAGTTTATCGTAGATAGCTTTCCGTTTGGGATATTGAGACAGTTCCCAACCGAATGACATTTCTTCCTCGTTGAATTGGTCTATTTTGGCCAAAGCGTTTGAAAGCCTGTGAATTGGATTGATTTTAGTAATATATTGTTATTAGAAGACCAAAGTAAGTCAACAAGACCGTTTCTTACTTTTCGTCGAGGCGCCGAGCCCGATTCACGTACTTGGGGAGTTCGGCAATATCACCCCAATATTGAAGTTCGTTGCACTGAGTTTCGTATACATCCAGATCTTCGATAAATTTAGCGATCCGAACCTGATTCATGTTATTTTTTATTTATTTATATCGTTTTCTCTCTTATAACCTACTTCTTATTTATATAACCAACAAAACCAATTAAGATTTTGTTAAGTATACTATTACCCACTATACTCTTTTATATAAGCTTGCTGTGCCCTTCTCTAGGCTCCATAAAGTGTCTCACTCATTCGTAGGTCAAAGTATACACTTTTATAACAAACTTCCAAACGACGTGGTTAATTAATCACTGAACAAATTTAAAAAGTCGTAAAGCACAGGCTCTGCCAAAAAGCATATTACTCTATTGAAGACTATGTTCACGATAAAGATGTTTGGAAATGAGTTGCTCTATTTCTAAATTAAAATTGTTAATTGTAATTTGTAACAAATATTGGCAGTTAAAAAGAGTGGAGAATGAGTTTCTTTGCATGTGTCTTCTCATGAGCTCAACCATTTGAACGGGCTTTTTTCAAGTCAAAATTGCACATTTTTTTTGGTTATTTTGTTTTTAAATTTTTTCTACTTTTATGACATGTCCAAGTAAATGTTAAGCATTTTTATGGAATAAAGATATTTTGACTTTGACTACATAAAACAATTTGAATCTGCGCCCTTTGAATCCAGCGGTAACCCGCTGGATTCAAAGGGCGCAGGACCGGACGGAGTGGCGAGCATTGGGGGAGGCCTATGTCCAGCAGTGGACCTTAAAAGGCTGATGGATGGATATAAAATAAAATTATTTTCCTGATTAAGATGTCTTTACCTGCAACAGTTCTTGATATTCAACTTTCTTTTGGTCGCAAATCACTTTACTTTCTTCAATAACACCGGGCAAACGCGCATACCTGTTATGTTAGTATATCAGTAAAATGTGTATGAAAGTTAGTAATTTATATTTTTTATGAAAATCATGTTTCTTTTCAATTAAACTACACTTCGTTCCCCATTTTCGGCCAATCCCGCAAATTAGGCTTCGTTCCCCAATACGAGCGAGGGAATGAAATAATTCATTCCTGCCAGTAGAAATCGAACCCACAACTGTCGCTTAGTCGATCAGCTTATTAAGTTTAATAAATTCTGTTGTTACAATAAAAAAAAAACACTAAAAAATCTACCAATGAAAAGATTGATTGTTGGCTTTCATCTCCAGCGGCGTAAACGCCGTGTAGTCGCTTAAGAATATAATGTATCTTAAAACATTTCTTAGTTTATCCTCCATTTCGTCGAGAAGCACTTGTTCAACTTTCTTGCAATATTCTATGAGGACCATCAGAGCCGCCGTGTCTTGTGGCGGAGTTAACAAGGTGTTGGCTATTAACGAATNGGGGGAGGCCTATGTCCAGCAGTGGACCTTAAAAGGCTGATGGATGGATATAAAATAAAATTATTTTCCTGATTAAGATGTCTTTACCTGCAACAGTTCTTGATATTCAACTTTCTTTTGGTCGCAAATCACTTTACTTTCTTCAATAACACCGGGCAAACGCGCATACCTGTTATGTTAGTATATCAGTAAAGTGTGTATGAAAGTTAGTAATTTATATTTTTTATGAAAATCATGTGTCTTTTCAATAAAACTACATTTCGTTCCCCATTTTCGGCCGGTCTTTGGGCCAATACGAGCGAGGGAATGAAATAATTCATTCCTGCCAGTAGAAATCGAACCCACAACTGTCGCTTAGTCAGCTTAGATCAGCTTATTAAGTTTAATAAATTCTGTTGTTACGATAAAAAAAAACACTAAAAAATCTACCAATGAAAAGATTGATTGTTGGCTTTCATCTCCAGCGGCGTAAACGCCGTGTAGTCGCTCAAGAATATAATATATCTTAAAACATTTCTTAGTTTATCCTCCATTTCGTCGAGAAGCACTTGTTCAACTTTCTTGCAATATTCTATGAGGACCATCAGAGCCGCCGTGTCTTGTGGCGGAGTTAACAAGGTGTTGGCTATTAACGAATATTCGTCATAAATTCTAAAATTAAAAGACAAAAAATATAATCTTATTGTTACATAATCAAAAAATTTTTACTTAAGAAAAAGTATAAAATTGTAATTAGCGCTTTGACGCCAAATGCATTACTTATTGCTTTATTTTGTAATAATGTGCCATCCGCTTAAGACAAAATGTTATTATTATACTTACGCTTTAATCATATTCTGGTAGTCTTCAGTCATCCTCCTCAGCAGAGTGTTAGCGAGGCGAGTGGCGGCACTTCTCAAAGAATTTATCAAATCACTCCTCTGCATTCTGAACATACCGATTATAATGGTTCCCTCCAATTTCGAAGGTATCTCTTTGGCAACATTTACATATTTAACAGCTTCCTCGCAAAACTCCTCAAACGTTTTTTCCGGTTCCGAATTTATAAAATTCTCGACTTGTGATTGTGACTGAAATGTTTAAGTTAATATTTTGAATGTTCTCTAACAAGCTGCTATGATCAATCCTTATATTATTCTTGCGACCCACACGTGGCTTCGCCCGCTTAAACTTATTATTATAGTTGCTTATGTTATAGCCAAATTATACACAATCTTTACATAACTACAATTTATGTGTTTGTGTTTTTCTAATGTACATAAGCTGTAGTGCCGTTCAGGAGTTCTGTATTAAAGTGTAACAAACATTCAACAACATATAGAAAAATACCTAAAAAATATTTTAATTTTTTTTACTTACTTCACCATTAAGAAGACACACGTAATTATCAAAATCTTGCACGCGTAGTTCAGGTCCGATTCTTTGATCATTTATCAAATCGGCCACTTTCTTTTTGTAATCTTCTACCAAGTCATTATCGATTATTGGCTGAAAATAATATTTTTTTTATTTATTTTACTTCCATAGAAACGAAAAGTTAAAAGTACTAGTTCAGCTTCGACAATTATTCAATATTAGCAAACCATAAAAAACATCAAATAAAAAATACAAATTGTAACAAGAGATCTTAAATATATTTGCAAAAGATTTATCTATTGTCAGGTTTACCCTAAGTGTAACTCTGTTCGTGACCACATGGTCTTGATAAAGCAAAGTTTCCAATCTGGGCGACTGCCTGCAAGCGTCGATAATGAAATCATACAGAAGGCAGAGCTGATCACGAAATTGTTTGAACGTTGGCTCAAATCCAATGGCTTCCTCTTTGAATGTCAAGTTAATCACAAATCCTTGATTCATATCCTGCAAATTAAATATTATCATTCAAGGAATTTTCAATGTTAGTGATGTTAAGAGTTATTAGGTAAAGTGTATAATTGGAATAACATATAAATGAATGGGCTAAGGCCCGGCGTTGAGCTCCGGAAAGTGGGGAACGGAGTGTCTAGACATTGAGTTCCCTCTGCTTACCCTGCTATATAGGGCAGCGTGAGGCTAATTTTCTTTAATAGTAAGTTCACCTGGTTTGTTCTAAAACAAAATCTAACTACTAATTCAAAATATGTAATAGCGATATAAAAAGACAGTTACCCCAACATCAAGTATGTACTTCGTAAAATCTTTCATGGACTTCAAACATAAAGTCTGTAAGTTGTAAGTCATTATACAAGATAAGCAGTTGTAGAAGCGCTTCATACGTGACACTTGCCTTGGATCCGGTATTTGTTTCTTTTTATTACCCTTAAATGTTATAAGTTATATATATAATAAATTTACAAAAAATTTTAGCTGCCATCTAAATTATAGCAACTAATATTATAAAGCCTCAGTTGTTTAGGTTAGTTTGTTTGTTTGCTATAAATCAATGCAATGCTTTAAATTTATGTTGTGCGTCTGTCAAGACCGTATATGTCGAGATTGCGTAGAGATATCAAGCTGAAATTACTAGCAAGTATTCAGGTTTACGGCCCTTTGAAGTACAAAAAATAAACTTCAAAGTGAACAAAATTTGACGTGGACCTACAAAATGATAATATTTATTTCATACAAAGTGAGTACATACGCCCGCAAAGTAAAGTTTGTCAACTATAAATTGCAAGTACTTTCCGTTGACCTACAATCTTGAAATTNTATGTTGTGCGTCTGTCAAGACCAGATATGTCGAGATTGCGTAGAGATATCAAGCTGAAATTACTAGCAAGTATTCAGGTTTACGGCCCTTTGAAGTACAAAAAATAAACTTCAAAGTGAACAAAATTTGACGTGGACCTACAAAATGATAATATTTATTTCATACAAAGTGAGTACATACGCCCGCAAAGTAAAGTTTGTCAACTATAAATTGCAAGTACTTTCCGTTGACCTACAATCTTGAAATTGGTACGGTTAGGTACTATACAAAATTTTCTTTAATTTACATGAATCTCCTACACTTTGCGAAGAGTCAAAAAGAATATTCGGTCCACACTTTTTTTCTATAATACATATGAAACATTGTGTAGAATATGGCATGGAACAAACTCAGCCAAACTTATATTTATAACAATTAATTACTATTTCCCTAACGTGATGTCTGAACCTGCAGTTGGGCACAGTCACAACTGCGCCACAATAGCGACTTACAAAATGTTCCCATTCAATAAACTCCTACAAATAAATAAAAATATATAATACAAACACAAATCTAATTTCCGCAAAGCATTAAATCATGAGTGTAATACAGCTGCGGACAAAACTAGACTAGATTCAATTACCCATGTAATGGCCGCGCGGGTGCTGCTGGGTGGATCGATATCATTATGCGGAGTGAGATAAAGAATGCTGATTCATGGATGCATGATATCTAATAATAAGAGTTCACCACAAACGGTTGTTATATTTACATAACGTGGAGCCTCAATAATGGTATGTTATTTTCTATTTTGTTATTACTGACAGATTTGCTCTTCTTTTGGTTGAGCTAACACTTGTTGGATATACATATCATTTATGTGACACAAGAGTAAGTAAAAAGGCAATAATTAGATTATTTTACGTTTAACCCAATATAGGATTAGTAACACAAGAAAATGAACGCCTTTTAGAATGATATATTTATATAAGCTTTCAGTCGATGTCACAACAAATTTTAATAGAAAAATTAAGCAGATAAAATAGATGTGAAACTCATTATGTTAAAGATACTTTAAAACAGGCCTAAAGATTGTATTCTTAATATCTAATGCTAATATACCTACCTGTAAAAAAACAGCTTGTATAGTTGGCAACCACTGCATAGTGAGAACGTTCCCGGCGGCGTCGATGTGGCGCTTGCACACGAAGCAGAAGTCCTGCAGCTCGTACGCCTCGTGCGTCGTCATTATGTCCTTCATGCTTATGAGGCGCAGATCACTATTATAGATATGGGTGGGTGTTAATCAATTAATATTATTTATTTTTATAGATTTACCACTTTTACCAATATCGCAGCAGGTTAGGTAGAGGGAACTGTGTTAAACCACTCTGTTCGCGGAACTTAACGCCGCTATTTGTCCTCCAGAGCGGAAAAACGAAAATAATTTATTCATTCATTAATTTGCTGGAAAAACCGACTTATTATTTTTTGGTCCATAGTGAACAAAACGTTCAACTGGTAAAAAATAATGCAAATGTGACATTTTATTAACAAAATAGCATTTTAAATTCTATATAAAAATGTCAAAGAACAAATTTAAAGCCGGCACTTTAATCACACTGGCTTTTTCATGTATAGCCAACGCAAAACCACGTTGATATTTTCTCATTACTTTTATTTTTTTCATTTTTCCACTCTATATAAAGAAATGTTTGCATATTTTCATTAAGTAGGTAATGTAGGCAAAATGTATCGTTGAAAATGTATTTTAAGTGCTACAATTTTTTATATGTCATTGTATACAAAAAATCTTATTTTTTAAAATTCGTGATCGTGGTATGGGATACCACTTAAGGGAAACACTGTAATCATATATTTTATCTGAATTTATAAAATTTTATCTTATTTCAAACTTACTTATATTGTTTCCACCAAATTTGCAAAACTTGTGCTATACAAGGGTTCACACTGTGCAAATTTCTATTTAAGTATTTCTTAGCTACAACATAACGATTTCTCCAGGCATCGTCTTTCATAGCCAATTCACGTTTCAAAGGAGTATCTTCATCTTCCAATGATTCCTCCTATATATACCAAAATAAAAAAATAATAAGTTTACTATAACAAAGAAGTGTGTCAGTTAGATTTGTAAAATAAATAAGATAACGAGAAATTATGTAGAATTTAAATATATTTAATTATTAATGTATTTGAATATGTAGCAGTTTGCATGATTACTTCCTTCCGAAAACTTCTTGGGAAACATTTTACCAACACATCAAGCAAGCGCAAGCGCAAGCGAAGGACGGAGTGAGAAGCTTACGAGAACATTTGTCTAGTCATAGCAGAAAATTAAATTAAACCTACAGATTAGTGAGTAGTAGTAAATAAAAAAATATCAAGTGGCTTGGTCCTATACCAAGTTTTATGTGAGTTAGTACAGTGACTGACTTCTTTACTATTTTTATTTACCATCACGCTGTTTCCCGCTGGTTCCCCAAAGCAGGGTAGGCACAGGGAACCTGCGAATCTAGTGTTAAGACACTCTGTTCTCTTTAATACACTTCCGAATTCCGCGGAACTCGACACCGCGCTTTGCCTCCATACCAGAGCGAGGAAATGAAAATATTTATAACTTCATTTCCTCGAGTGGGTACCAAATCCACACCTTTCGTGTTTACAGTCGCATGCTGTGCTACTAATGGCCTTAATGTTTTTATTAAAAATAGATTTTTAATTTTTTGAAATTTAACTACATTATAAACGAAATAAGGGGTAGGTATAAATAGAACGACGAAAACCTATCACCAATTCCATCCAGTTCGATCTACATCCGATTCAGTCGAGAGCAAAAGCTATTAATTATGCAATGACTAGTCTACAACATTGCCTATATCGCGGTAGACAAAAATATATGGTAAATCGATATTTTATGTCTGTCCGGTTAAGGACATCAATTCTGTTACAGAAAAAGAAAATTACAACGTCATTCTGCAAAAAAATATATAAGTATGAAAACTTTAAATAAATGTTATATGTTACTTTTAAATATACCTACTTAAATATTTATTATTTATATTATATAAGTAGGCGCATGAATAAAACACTACCGTATTAGGATCTTTCAGGACAAAATCCACGATAGCTTTCTTCATACTCATCATAAAATCCTCGCGCATCTCGTCTGTGCTTATAAGTAAGCAATCTCGCCACTTCTTCAATTTCGGGGATATTAAATTGTGAACACTGTAATATTATTATGCAAGTTTAGTTCAGAACTTCATAACTAAAAATACATATATGTAGAGAAAGAGAACATCGTATATTAAAATCATGAGTAAAGAAGAGAAGATAAGATTGTCATATTCTTAGATCGAGATAGAATATTTCATAAATTGTAATTTTTTTTGAGCTTCACGCTGTATCCTGCATTTAACAAGGTAGGCAGAGGGAATATAGTGTTAAGACACTCCGTTGGCCACCTTGCGCCGCATTTTCGAGACATTGTGTGTTGTGTGGCAGAAATCAAAGCCGCACTTTGCCTTGGTACCAGAGCGAAGAAATTAAAAGATTTATAAATAATAATTTATTCCTCTGATTGGGGATCGAACCTACAACCGGTAACGTGACTACCGTGTGTTTCAGGGCCACGAGGGCGTTGTTTGTAATTATTTTGAAGATACCTATTAATTTAACCTACCGCAATATCATCTTATTATCCAAGGGTGCCACATGTATAGTGTCGATGCCATAACGTAAATAGTAATAATATCTTAACATATTTTTTTCCTCTCCCGACGGAATCATATCACCTTCCTCACCAGGAGCGGACTTACAAATTAAATTCATTAGTTTCGCTCTAAAATCTTCTCTTGCTTTTCTCATTGCCGTGAAGCTTTGCATTACTAAAGTCGTAGAAAAATAAAGAGAAATTAAATAATAAAAAATGAATGTCAAATAATTGACGCTGTCATGGTGGGGTTGCATATCCGACGTGGATTTTAATTTTTGATCCCACTTGTGGATGCTATATTTAAAAATATTTATGGACTCTATTATGGAATGAAAAGATTAACAACTTTAAAGAAATAAATCCGCATAGGTGCGCATTATATCCGCCAAAAGTAATACGTTAGTTAAAAAGATGGTATTCATCCTAAGAAAAAATTGAAAAAAATGGTTATATTTAACATACATATTTATTGCTTGTAGATATTTCATAATTTCTGCCGCATCAGCAGTAGAATGTCAAGTCGATGGTCCCTAGGTAAAATGTCGAAAGTGAAATATGACATTTATATTTAATTGCTGCTTTTTGCAAATCACGCATTATAAAAACTACATGGATCAACATGATATACAAATCATATTGGTTCCATTTATTTTTTTAAAATTATATACCACTAGATTTCCTCCTTGAAATGGATTTACTGGCTTGGGCCTTTGAAGATTTAGTTACGGGAGGTGGAAGTTTTAAAATTTCCTCTGGCAGTGAAAAAAGTGGCCGAGTCCTAATCTTAAAATCATCTGGCATTTTTATTTTTGATATTCTAGGCAATTTTACATCTGATGGACCAGGTTGTTCTTTTTTTCTTGTTAGCTTACTACGTTTCATTATTATGTAGAAACCTACAAAGATATAATATAATAGATATAATATAATAGAAAATGTATATTACATAATTATTCAATGAAGAGTAAAATTATATATATTTTTAGCTTCATGCTGGAATACAACGAGGGAACATAAGCACATATGGAAACTTAATGTTAAAAGCACTCCGTCCCCTACACTCCGTTCCCGACTTTGCCTCGTTGCCAAAACGAAGAAATGAAAATATTAAATCCTTAAGTGGAAATTGAACAAACTGTTGCGTTTATAGTCGCACACTTGTGCTCCTATGCCATGACTGGCCTCTTTTGTAAATAATGAAAATGAAATTTGATTTTTTTTTAAATAAAAAGATATCTTATTCACATTGAGCACTGCAAATGCGTTTAACAAATGTGTTAATACAATCGACTCAACCGAAAAAGCCTCCTATCAAGATACGAATCTTTCTTTATACTTTTGCTAAAAAAATATAACGTCAGTGTCACTTATGACAGCTTGTAAAGAGCAAATTTTTCTTTAATAAATTAATTGAAATAATTTATATGTATATTAAATATTAGGAATAAGTAACTTAAATCATAAAATCTAGTTATATATATTCCTTATACTAAATATATAAACTGTGTAAACTTGATACACTAACCTCAAAAGGTAATACGCATCCACTATTAAAATTACACAATCTAAGATACTTCCTTAGTTTTACAATATTCTAAATTAAATAGCTATCTAACGTAATAAATGACACTCGACGATAAACTAAACTAATGTTATTAATTTCTCCATGACAACCTATTTTTTTTAAAACCGGCTAACATCAAAAAATAAATTATTACGTTGAACTAAAGGGTAACATAGCACTTTTTTCGGGAAAAATGCGTTATGTTGTTGTCTAACGATCTGACACAAACATTTTGTTATAGGAGGATAAAGTATTTATTTATTAAATGAAGCAAAGAATTAAATATTCAATGGTAATTCTTTTATCATACTAAACTCAACTTAACAATGAATGCTACTTGTTATTTGTTGTATTTCAAAGTGCAGTGTGTAGTGTATGCTTGTCCTTGGATAGATTTAACAGCATGATGATGATGTCATAGGCCAAACCTTATACAATATGTGAGATATATATGTATAAGCTTCAAGTTGTTTATGAATAAAAATAAATACTTTAGTTCAAACTACAAATAAATTTATCTTATACAATTTGTGTCTGTGTCTATAAAGATAGAAAGTTCTGATTCCTGTAAGCAATTTAGTTTTTATAAATGGCTAAATAGAGTTAAACCTTTCTTATTTCAATGTATTTACAATAAAAATTATTAATTCTTCAGATGATATTTCAACTTGTGAGGAGGTTTCATTCCAGTCCCAATTGTCGAGCAGCAGAGTCATCACTCTTGGCAAAACTTAGAAAGAAAACAGGATATACTATTGCCAATTGTAAAAAAGCTTTAGAGATGCATAATAATGATACTGGAAAGGTAAGTAGTAATATTATAGTAAATAATATTTATATTAAATAATATTTATATTATTGACATATTTGTCAAGGAAAATCAGTACAGTAAAAGCTTCTTGTTCACATTTCTTGCATTTGTGCCTTAAGTATGTGTGAGTGTTCAAAAATTTTTTCATCAGTACAAGTAAAAAGATTCAATAGTATGGGGAAGCTTATTCTTTACTTCTTAAAGCAACAGCTTTATTATACCTATGGATCAAAGAATAATTCAAGCTTTATTATGCTCTATTATGATAATTAGACTTTCAGAATCACCATGAAGTGTGATCTTGATACAAATGTTTTGCTAAATAATGATTCGATAAATTGAATTCATATATATTTATATTTTTTTTATAATTTGGAAAAAAACTATGGCATGATCTGACTGCCAAAAATGAAAAATGATATGTCAATTATTTTTTTGTTTCACTGTTCTGGTACACAAGTGTCACTCAACGGTGAGTTCTGCTACTGCACATAAAATGTCTCACAAATTGAACAGAAAACTTTGTAACTCTAGGTTTCCTCTGTCTACTCTGTTTTGTGCAGGCAAAGACATGGTCTTTGGATATTGACTGAAACCATTGTCCAAGTTCCAAAAATAAGACAAGATGGCTTAGTCTCTACTGTATGTACCTATCACTCGATTGAATCTCTACTCAGTGACATATAAGATAGGCTTGTATATTAATTTGAAAAAATTCTGTGAAGGCTTACAGAAGGCAAATGAGATGTGTGATTTTTAAGGACTTTTAATTACTGTGCTTCCATTTATATTAAAGTTCAAACAGTTGTGCTTGTGATGTATTTGATTAGACTGCATTGGTCTTACTAATAATCAAAATTTGTAACAATGATTTATAAAAATATTTATATTGTTTTCAATATATGTTTAAAATTTGTAATATTTTCTTTCAATCTGAGAGATAATGTTTGAATCTACTACACACTTTTTTAGCAATTCAGTGATTGCAAACATTTTTATTTTAAAAAAAATCAGCTTCAAACTGTCCCTCCATTCCCTACTTTCCGCTGATTTCTGGAGTATGACCTTGACACCAGAGTGAAGAAATAAAAATA
The DNA here is from genome assembly GCA_013403645.1 of Heliconius nattereri. NCBI lineage: Eukaryota > Metazoa > Arthropoda > Insecta > Lepidoptera > Nymphalidae > Heliconius > Heliconius nattereri. Next base: position 7,909,330 of record JAAIXI010000230.1, read on the forward strand.
TAAATTAAATTAAATATTTCATTTCCTTGGGTGCAATCTATTATAATACCTGCAGTCAGTCGCGTTTACAGTCACATTTTGTGCCCAACACCACAACAAGCTTCAATGTTTATTAACTTTAATACAATTAAATATTTATTATTATTAGGCTGAAGCATGGTTAAACGAGCAAGCTCAAGCCATGGGTTGGGCTAAAGCTACAAAACTTGCTGGTCGCAAAGCAATTCAAGGCCTGGTAGCTGTGAAATTTGACAAGAGCCATGGTGCCCTAGTGGAACTGAATTGTGAAACCGACTTTGTAGCAAAAAATGAAAAATTCCAGAAGATGCTTGAAGATGCTACATTAGCCTGTTATAAATTTGCACATACTAATTTAAAGGCAAAAGGGCCCGTAACAAAAGTATGTTGTTATACAATAATTTTATTAGTATAATAGGTATATGATGCCTAAAGTCTAATTAAAGAATCTTTTTAAATTTTAGTTGGAGTTAGACAGTGAGCAGCTCGGAAATCTTCATATTGATGGTGGTAAAAAGCTTTCCGAAATATTGGCTCTTTTTATTGGATCAGTCGGTGAAAACGCCGTCCTACGACGAGCAGAGTGTTGGAAAGCAAACAGCAATGATGTGAAGATCACGGCATATACTCACCCTGCTCCTCCAACGGCCAGCGACTACGCAACCGGCAAATATGGGGCACTGCTAGCTTATAAACAATCTAATGATGCAGACGACATTGGAAAACAAATATGTCAACATATTGTTGGCTGTGCTCCACAAAAAATTGGTGACAAAGAAAAAGATAAACCAACACAAAATTCTGACGACGAGATTTGTCTCATTTATCAAGAGTATCTTCTTGATCCCTCATACACTGTGGAAGAAGTATTGGAAAAAAATAATGTTGAAATTATTGATTACATCAGATTCTCATGTGGTGAAGCAGTTGAAGAAAATATGCCAGGAGTTGAGAAACAACCGCTAGACACTGTTCAAACTCTGCAATAATAGAATCGTTACTTACTTAGATGCATAGCATTAGGCTTACGTAAAATAAATGTAATTTTATTTAGTTCCTTGTTTTTATTTATGTTCAGAAATTTACATATATATCATTTCTACTAACTACATTGCCTTTGATTTTGTTTTATTAGATTTTTTCTTCCATAAAAATGTTCTGCAATCTTTCTTCCAAAACATAGCTATTTGGCACGGCTCGAAATTGTAACCATGATAGTTTAAAACATCAGGCGACACGACGTGAAGTGCTAAGGTGTTCTTTTCTCTAGTTCTGAACGGTCCTACCACGGGCGACTTCATGAGACACCCACAAGGACAAGCCGTGTTTAGACGCGGTGATGCTGCTGCGTTCGAACGATTATTCAGATTTAATTGCTGGAAATTATTACAAAATCGTAGCTCCTCGATAGCACCAGTAAATGATTGCGTTGTTCGTAAAGCTAAAGGCCTGGCGTTTTGGTTTTCCGTATTATTTCGAAACCCCACTGTTGAAACTGATTTTTTAGTAACATTGTGTTCTTCAATTTCGTTTTGTACAGAAGTTCTTTCATCTTTATCATTGTACATTGCAACTTTAGAAATAATTTGATTAAATGGGATAGGCCTTATAAATTTTACTAATAAAATGAATGTGTATTAAGAGATGACATAATGTCATGCATTATTATCCGTGACGTCGTAATGTCTAACAAATCAGAATCCCACATAAATAAATGAGGTTTTAAGAACTACTTATATCTAAAATCTATAATTAAAATATGATACGCCGATAGCCAATTTTCTTCAAGAATCGCAGCAGCATTTTTCGCAAAAGGTCATGAATCCAATTTATATACTTAAATTATCTATACTTCCCGTTGACTTACTATCATGAAATAGGTACGGGATCTTCTTTAGGGTAGCCCGACTCATACTTGACCGGTCTTTAAAAAATATTACTTCTACTACTACTACTACTTCTCGCTTTTCTTGTATATATCAGGGTAGAGAGAGGACATAGTGTTAATATACTTACTCCGATCAGGGCCGCTTTAGCACTACCAGCGCCCTGGGCGAAGTTTTTTCGGCGCCCCCTAACTAAAATTCAATTACATACAAAAAGGGGAATTGGTACAGTGAAAAATTATATATATTTAAAAAACGAATAAAATTTCACTTTTCTAGCCTTTCTATTTGGCACTCTTTTATAAGGCATTCAAGGTCTATGTTTTCTGCAATTTCATTTTTGATTGACAAAGTTAAGTTTGTTAATCTAGATTGCAAGATTGTGGATCGCAGATATGTTCTTATTAGCTTCAGCTTGAAAAATCCTTTATTATTATTTTTATTTAGTTTATTGATAAAAACACAAGGCAAGCGAGCGTACGGGTTACCTGATAGTAAGTGATCACCGCCGCCTACGACCTCGTGTAACACCAGAGGGGCCGGCTACAGGTCCGTTGCCGGCCTTTAAGGTGGAGAAAGACGCGCTTTTTGAAGGTACCTATGTCGTATCAACCTGAAAATACTACCATAGGTAGGCCATTCCACAGTTGCGTTCCGCGTGGAAGAGAGTTCCTACCAAACCGCAGAGAAGTAGAGTGGCACGTATCCAGATGATGTGGATGATACTACGGCAGGTAACAGGTTGAACAGTCAGGTCTCCAGAACACATGCGGTAGAGAACGCACTGGCCAATGTTGCAAGCCATTCACACATTATTGGGTCTCCAACGATCCGAACGGCTCTACGTTGTATGCGGTCCGTATTCAAATTCAAATTCAAAATATTCTTTATTCAAATAGGCAATTATTATAAGCACTTTTGAATCGTCGAATGAACATATGAACAAAAAGCTACCACCGGTTCGGAAGGCAGTTCTGCTGAGAAGAGCCGGCAAGAAACTCAACAGTTGCTCTTTTCAAAATCAATGGTACAATCTATTACATTAGCTGGCAGCTATCCTGCATGACATTTAATAGACATTAATTCGATACATGTTTGTCCTCTAAATATTCTTGAACAATGTAATAAGCTTTACTTGACAGAATTTTTTTACTGAATATTTTAAA